>MNCI01026525.1:536303-577718 GCA_015680685.1 Gnetum montanum
AATAACAACAATAAGAGCAATCTAAAAATCCCAAAATTACTTGCCAAGCATGATACTATCTAAACCACTAGCTAAACAATTTAAACAAAATAAAAAAAATAATAAACATAACTCACAGGACTATGATAAAGAGGCTGAAATGTTGTCTTTAACAAGTCATCTTACAAGCAATCTTTCACAATGTCTTATTTACAAATGCTCCTCCAAGACCCCAAGTGTGATCCTGAGTGTGATATCTTTTTCTTCTAACCCCTGAAGCCTTTTTATAGGGTTCAAAGGTAGTTAGATATTCCAAAATATCTTTGCTAACTTTTCTCCCAAGTAAGGAAGTTATAACTTGACCAACAAGTTAGGAGACATTACTTATCCAACAAGTTAGGAAGTTGTAACTTATACATAAAGTTAGGAGAAAATCATGCTAACATTGGCATGTGTAAAGATTACAAATATTTTATAAGCAACAACCTATATAATAATTTTTAAAAAATAAATCCAAGATCTCCATACGATTGTTATTTTTATTTTTATTTTAGGATTTTAATTACTAAATGTCATTAAGCCCTAGTAATTCTCATTTAAAGTAATTTAGCATGGGTTTTTAAATGAAGAAAGCTGATCCTTGTAAATTTATATAAATAAATCATCTGTATTTATCCGCATAAAATTTTTCTATTGGCTTCATGGCGCCATTAAGAATGCCTCCGAATGTGAAGTTCGAATGTGAAGGCGTCAAGCCTGGAACTGTCGGCAAATAGTTTCAAATTATCCTACCCTGCCAGAACCATATATCAACTGCCACCATGAAAGAAGGCCCTGCTGCTGCATCTGATAATGTTGTCATGTGGTGTCCAGTTGCTGTTGCCATGTGCCATCTCTGAGAGTGCCCCAGTATATGGAAGAGAAAAACAACAAGAAGAAGAAGAATGGTGTGTATCAGAATCATCCTGCAACTGCAATTCCACCTTCGGCAACTCATTTCCTTTCCTACTAATGGCAAAAGAGGAGCCCGCCTCCCATGTTGGCTTTTTAGCCTTCAATGCTACCATCTCAAATCCATCAACAACAATATCAGCATTGTCTACAATTATAAGCCCTGCCAACAACAGATTTCATTCAACCGTCGACCGAGCCTCCTTGGAATCATTATTGAGGAATAGAAAAACAACACCTGGCTTTCAAACCCTAACAATGGCATTCATCCATGCCTAGGAAAGGAATCCCGAGTTTGTTGAAAGAAAAATCACAACGTCCAAGGAAGCAGGTTTTAGATCAAGCTTCGCATCCTCTAGCAAAGTTGCATGGGTGATGATATGGAGACAATTGGCTGTGTTTGGAAACGTCTTGAAAGCCCAATTCACAATCGAGACGTGAATAGTTGCAGCATCGGACATGAGCAAAGCCTTGGCATTGGCACAGGATTCCATGGCTAAATGCTGCTTCTGTGTCTGCATCTGCATTGCAACGGAGATGTCTGAAACTACAAATTCAAGGTCTCTAACATTGTATGACTCTACTCTCTTTTTTTTAGCTCTTTTTATTTATTTTTAATTTAGCAGTTAAACCAGGAGCGCTGATTAACTGTATCCACTAGCTCTAAGAATTAAAGTACATGTACATGTTTCCTAAAATTAGTTTCACTCTGCTCCTTCCATTGCAGAATCGTCCTAGGTATTGACAGGCTTCAACCCAAATATTCAAGGCTTCATACAATACCATCTGACTACCTTGGCCTCGGGAATTTTCGGAATTCAAATTCCATATGAAGCTCGCCATGTGCACCACCATATGATCAATAAAAAGTTCCATTTTGATCTCATCCAATGGAATTGAAATTCTATACAATTCCAGCATTATTCATGTTTTCCAGTGATTTTAAAAGAAATTGGTTGTTTATGCATTTGTTTTAAATATTGCTTTTTGCCAGTCTCTACTTTTGCTATTCCATGAAATGGCCAAATGTGCCAACAATTATCAAGAAAAACAAAGACATCAATACCATTATGACCTAAGGCAATGAAATATTAAAGAAGAGGACATAGTACTTAAAGTTGTTCATGAACATGTAGATAAGTTCTCATCTAACTAGAAGAGGACCCTTCCTAGTAACCGAAGCTTATGAGAATGGAGCCTTTAGAAGAGTATATCTTGATGGAAAAGAGTTTGCTAACCTAGTTAAAAACTCCTATTTGAAGCTATATTACACATAATATTAACCCATTTTCTTTTAACTTTTTTTTTCTTTTGTCTAGAAATATAAATAAATAAATGAAGCTAATAAACTTAGAAATGTATGATAAGTAAGTGTGCAAAATATTTCTTTTCTACTCTCAAAAAAATGAATAACTTTGTAAACTTCTAAACAGAGAATACAACATTCTAAAACTCTACTAACCATTATCCATGATAGTCAATGGCTTCTTGAAAGTGATATGCTACTTGTTGCTTCTTTGCTCTATTCTAACTATCATCTATGTATCTCTTGGTTGTGCTTATAGGATAAATTTCTAGTCATCATAAAGGTGTGATTCATCATGGTAGTAAGCTACCATGTGATCTCAACATATGTGGTTCTTTTAGATTGTTTGACCATGCCAATGGTGCTTCCTCTATTCTTTGTGCTATTCCTTCTAAGCTACAAACATGCACTAGCTTCATCCATTGATACTTTAGTTATGATTAGCCCCACGTGTAATGTCTTTGCATTCTTATTATATGATATTTCCTAATACTTATTACCTAGTTTATCAAAGTTCATCATGCTACATCAAGTATAATAACTAGACTCGACATTGAAATCAAAAGAGGGTGTCATCTTATAAAAAATGAAAAAGAAATCCAAGTGGCCAAAGTAGCCCAAAACAAAACAATGTGTCCTTAAAAATTTGTCAAGTAACAAAAGTAGCTTATAGCAAAGCAATGGTTTCTTGAAACATCATTAGCCAATCAAAAAAGTGCAAAGCATAGATTATTATTAGCAAATACACATATTACTAAATTATACCAATGACATCAACACATTTAAGATTCCTCATCCTCATTTTAACCATTTTTGCATGGATGTTTAGCCAAAACACCTTACTTTGAATCATTACATCTTCATTCACTACAACCTCTTAGTATAGTTACCTTGATGTTGTCTCAGCACTACAAGCACTTAATGGCATGAATAGAAATCTATATAATCATGTGTAAAGAGAGAAATACTTTTAGTAAACCTATGGTGGTGTTTCATATTCTTTGTTAATGTCATTGGAATAATCCTATAAACATCAATAAATAGGGATTAATGAAACACTATGTTTCATATTTTCCCTTGAATTAAGTAAAAAAGATGTCAATGTTTCATACTTAGTTTATACTAGCTATCACATCCCCATTCCCAAATGATGCTGCTACCTAATGAAGATGGTGTCTTTTCATAACAAGTGTTATTGTTATCTTAACAAGACCCAAAAGGGTACATTATAATAATAGATATGTCTCCTAAGGTAACCTTTGGGGGTTTGACTTAAAGCATTTATACCCAAGGTTAGGGGTTGTATTGGCATGGAGTGGTAGAGCTAGTACAGGCAAGTCATGGGAGTTGAGTTAAGTAGAATAAAAAGTGGACTGGTCATCCCTTCTAGTTGGGTTATAGGCCTAACTATGGTGGTATTACTAGATTTCCTCTAAGAGATAGATGCTAAAGAAAGAAAACCCCAAGGAGCACTCTTAGAGTACAATCCAAATATGCTATTCCATATCAATAAAGCATTATTTTCTTCCTCTTTTTGCATTTTTCCTATTATTTCCTTTATACATAATGTCGAATATCACATAAATTTTGCATTGGAATATTTTCCTTCGTACATATAATATCTAATATATTGTATATTTGACATTTTCCATGACATTTAGGGATGAGATGTCACAATTGGTATCAAAGAAAACCATGATCCAAGGGACATTCAAAACCATGGACCAACTACAACATGAACTTGATGATGAACCTTGAAGCCACAACATAGGGAAAAGCCATTGATCATCACTGAATGCACCATATTTCTATGATGTAAGTCAAAATATATCTTTCCATTGATTTCACAAATAATGGATTAGGCATCTAGATCCCAACAACCAACAAAATTATTTCATGGATATCATTAACCAACAAAGATTTAATCACACCTCATCAACATTCATCAATTATAAGAGATGTTGATAATACAATGATACACCAATCTAGGTAACTCTTACCCATCTTAATACTATAATTATTAATTGATTAGGGTCATTATTAAATTTCTTTCCATAAAGTTAGTAACGATGGCTTGAACTGATCTTGTTTTGTTGAAATTCACTATCCAAGTAGTATAAAAGATTTCATGTTACCATATGTCAGCCTAGAAATGTTATTTTAATAAAATATGCTAGTTTGGTCCTTTTAATTCTTGAAAAATCAACTTCATTTTTGAACCCTAGAACTATTTCCAATATGTAGTACTTGTCATGACAATTTCAATAGTACAAATTTCATCTCGATTGAACTTACGATTTGGGAGATATTGATGTTTAAAGTTTCTTATTATATGTGCATTAAAATAATATTAAATTCTTATTCTTATTTTAAAAAATGTTAAAATTTTATAGTCAAAAATCAACCTAGAATTATCATTTATCCATACTAAACCCCTACCCTATCATCGACCAAATTACCACATCAATTTTTGAGCCAAGGTAGAATAAAATAATAATAAACAAGAGGTTGTGGGTTTGACCCCAAGTCCAAACTTACTTTTATTTCTTTAAAAAATGTATAAAATATTTTTAAAATAAATAAATAAATTTAACCTCGTAGGCCTACAAGGGCTATGTAGGCCATGCAGTCTACGTCAGCCTTGTAAGGACCACACTACACTTGTAGGACCTATAAGGGCTACATTGGCCCTACAAGGGCCATGCAGAACTTGCAAGCCATGCTAACCAAACAACATTGTCGTAGCACATAGGCCACCATGATACTCGATTCTGAGGCCTCATCTCCATTGGCTACCACCATACATGTCATTGCCTTATTGCACCAACTACCACTACTACCCACCCATTACCTACTATCTACCACTGTCACTACTGCACATCCACTACCTACTAGCTACGCACCTACTACCTACTAGACACACACCCTATAACCACTTCCCTTTATGCCACACATGCCCTAAAACTACCCATCCTTCTATTGTGCATATGGGCCATCCTTTGTCACATTCTTTGCCCTACATGCATGTCCTTAGTTGCCTTTAGAGCTACCAGAAATTTCCTCCTGCACCACCAAAAACCACCTCCTATGCTGTTAGAAACCCCCTATTACACTACAAGGAACCACCTCTAGAAATATCATAAATTTTCTCTTGTGCCATTAGAAATCACCTCCTAAGCAACTAAAAACCACCTCTTCAGACACCACTAGAAATTATCTCTTTGAAAACTATTGAACACATGTAGAAGTCACGTAGGGCTAGTCAAGGGACCACACAAGCCCTAAGATAGGCTACATGGACCCTACGATGGGCCATGCAGGCCTAGTGGATGGTCATGTGGATCCTAAAATGGGCTACACAGGAGCTAGGAAGGCCCAAGAAAATGACTGTGTCATCACCAGTGGTAGGAAATGCCTTACTGTTGTCACCCAATCTAATTGTCAACATCATTAGTAGCCTTCCTGGACTCCACCACTAGTGCACCACCAAAACCATTACTCACATTGTTGATGCTATTTGTAATGGAAAAATTCTCTGTTGGGAGATGAAAAATTAGAAATTATTGTCAACTGATGAAAATTTTGAAATGCCCATTAGCTGATAGAAAGATTTAAAATTTTTATCATTATTCATCAATATAAATTAAGAACATGCCCAAATATTTCTAAAAGTTCAAAATCAGTGCATTGTTAGCAACAGAGACAAAAATTCCACAATTAACCGTGCTTGTTCTAAAGTATAATTGGGATGGGTGACCTCTCAAGAAGTCTTGTTTTTCACACTAAAGGTCTTAGACTCTAGAAGCCACAACTTTTGATTTTGGAAGTCCTTTTTGTTGAATGAATAGTCATTTCCTATAGTTCTCAACCTTCTGGAGATAATGATGAAGTTAGATCTATCCTATGGACCCTAAAAATTAGTTTTTACTCCTTGCTCGATATAGTGCCTTGAGATCCTAAAAGGTTTAATTTTCACACAACTTCAGCATATCATGTCCATTTTCAACATATGAATAGTCACTTCCAATATTTTTCACCCTTCTAAACTCAATGGTGTATATCATCCAACACTAGATAAGTAAATGATATCATAAATTCAACCTTTTGGGCTTTAATATTTAGTGCATAGCCGTTATAGATAGTCTTAAGATCACTATGGCATGTCATTAATTACACTACCAAGGTCAATGTTCTTAATGGGGGTAGAAAGGCTATTAAGAATTAGATAATATAGTTACATATTACTAAAATTATATAATGTCATTAAATATTAGATAATGTAATTATAAAAATAGATAATGTAGTTGTTCAGTTGATGTAGTTGATTATTAGTCGATGTATTAGTTCATGATCAGTTGATGTATTAGTTGGAGAATTAGTTCTTGTAATCAAGAAAAGGGTATATTAATCCATCTTGTAATCAAAACATTGGGCAAAAACAACATGGAGACTCAAAATCTCATTTCAACAAGGAGTATGATACTCATGAAGAGAAATGATCTAGACAAGAATACAAGAATAGGAATAAAAGTTGCAACATACAACGTACTTGAAAGATCCCTAGATGTCTTGCCATGGGAATTTCTATACTAATTGCAACTAGACTTGGAAAAGATGGGATACATAGGTATTTATGAGCAAAAATGTTCTTATGGGAGCTCTTCTTTTGAGCCATAAGATTAGCATATTGCAAAAATCATAACATGGATGGCTATGCAATCTTTTATAAAGAACCCAAGTTCATTCAATCACATACCACTTATGGTAGAATTACAATTACTCCCATTAGTTCATAAGGTTGATCAAGATCAAGTATCTCACTCTTACTTTTATTTGATTAATCTTAGTATTTTATTCATTCTTTAATTTATATTTCAATAAGATAAGAAAAATATCTATGATAATAAAAATTGAGAATAAAGAATTTTCCCTACCTTCACTTGGGTAACTAGATCCAAGTTGCACTTTGTGTGACCCTAGTTAGGACTAGTGATTGGTGGTTGATAAATCTTTAATTTACCTTTTTTCATTATGTTATAAAATGAAGTAAGTATTAATAAAGTAATATTTAATTTTCTAAATATTTTTCTCACATATATCTTGTTTACGAAATAAGCAAGAAAGAACTTCAAGTTCAAAGGAGAAATCAAATTATTGGAGCACAGAATCATAGCAGAAGCATTGAAGCTAAAAAAATATAGATAACATGGACTTTTTCAGGGACAAATGAAACCTAAGGGGGGTAGATTGTCACATCATCATTCCCAAATGATTCTACTACCTAATGAAGATGGTGTCTTTTCATAACAAGTGTTATTATTATCTTAATAAGACCTAAAAGGCTACACTATAATAACAAACATGTCTCTTAAGGTAACCTTTGGGGGTTTGACGTAAGACATTTATACCTAGGGTTAAAGGTTGTGTCGGCATGGAGTGGTGGAGTCAGTATAGGCAAGTCACAGGAGCTAGGTGAAGTGGGATAAGAAGTAAACTAGCCATCAATTCTAGCCAAGTTATAGGCCTAATTGTGGTGGCAGTGTCAAATTGCCTCTAAGGGATAGATGCTAAATGAAGAAAACCCTAAGGAACACTCTCAGAGCACGATTTGGATACACTAGTACATATCAATAAATTATTCTTTTCTTCCTCTTCTAGATTTTTCCTATTATTTCTTTTATACATAATGTCAAATATCACATATATTTCACATTGGTATATTTTTCTTCATACACATAATGTCTAATATTTTTTATATATGATGTTTTCCATGACATCTAGGGATGATATGTCACACTAGCCTTCTCTTTTATTTTAAGGTCATCATTCAAGATAGAGTAAGGAGTTGGTATTTCCTATTGACTTTGGAGTTCTCATTGATGTTTTTTTTTTTCATTCTTAGCCTACTTATCTCTTTACCATACTATGAAATTTTATGGACATATATTAGTATAATCTATTATCACGTATTATGTATTTGGAACATGGATATTTTATGTATTTCTAAACATATGATGTTTCTAGATGTTCACGATTATGAATTATTTTGAGATCCACAAGCTATATTAATTATTTTGAACTTGTTTTAGCATTTAGTTCATCAATATATTTATATCAATTTTTTTTCTTTCACTATTAATATTTTTTTCTTTTTATGTATGCTATCGATGTGATTTCCTTTAACTTCCTTATTTTTGTGATAATTCATTTTGTTTCTAGTTATCTTTTGTCATGATCATTCATTGATTAGGGATTCTATACTAAACATAATGCTCTATAACCTAGGGCTACAAAGAATGGTATTACAAGCTAGTATTGGAGCATAGTTTTAATTCTCTTTGATTTAAGTGTCACTCTAATAAATAATTATATTCTCAATCAAATGAATAAGTACATAGTTGATCCTAAAGTGATAATTATTACTCCTAGTCCTATTATGAATGAGGATATTAGTAAATTAGATATTAAGTAGTATCTATCCTAGTTTTTGTATTAGCATATAGAGAGGTACTCAAATCCATTGTTGATGTTTGTTACATCAATGATTGGTAGTAGTGGAAGACAACCAATGAAATGTTAGCTTATGGAGTAATTTTCTAAGATCAAACTACCTACCTTCTACAGTAAGGATAACCATCTAGAAACGACTAAGTGGTTCAAGGATATCATAAAGATCATCAAGCTAAGAGACTATACTCCCACACAACAAATTGGATTAACCATATACTACTTTCTAGAATTTTCTAATCATTGATAGGCTACCCATGAAAAGGCACATTACTAGAATGATGATGAGGTTTATTGGAATAACTTCTTACTTTCTTTTAATGAGAAATATTATCCTTTCAAGTACATGAAGGTTAAAGCATATGAGTTCTATAACCTATACTACATATCATTCCAAGTTTTTAAAGTTAAGAATGTATGTCCTTAGCCTACATTTTGATGAAAAGACTAACATGAATCATCTTTCTCATGGTATTCATATAGTCATTAAGGATCACTTCTACTTTCTCTTTATACATATAATAATGCACTTTTTCATGTGATAATCCTAGAGTATAATGAGTTACTAAAGGTATCATTGTGTGAGAATTCATAGAAGAGGGATCAATCTTCTTTAGGAAGGTCTAATAAGTTCAAGAGAGCCTATAGTTCTAGATCTACTAGTTAGTAGAAATAGTGGTAGTTCTTAAGTGGTGGAGTCACTTATTGATCCATTAATTCTCATGCGTATTAAAATCTTAAACACTTATGGAAGGATTACCATAAATACTCTAATTATAATTAGCCAAGTCAAAAGAGATTCAACTATCTAAAGCATTTGGGTAATGGTGATTGTTAGGATGTAGGTAAACTAATAGATAATTAGGATGACAATAGGATACATGGATGTGTGTATGCTTTTACTAACTAGTTGGTTGATATTGAACCCAACATAGTAGTCAATATTAGAGGTAAAATGCTATATTTTATAGTTTTTATTTACTTTAATTTAAGTTTCATTCATTCTTTTTTCATCCATATATAATTAAAAGTTTGGATTGTTAAGTCAATTTCTTTCTCAAGGGCTTATTATTAGTACCATTGGTGGTAGTGTATTTGTTGTGGAGTAAGTCTATAAATCTATGTCTTTGTTGATTGAAAATGTCTTTTGACCCACTTATTTTCATATCATTAGCTTTAGAGAATATGAAAACATCATGGATATGGATTAGTTATTCCATTAGTAGGATAGCTTCGATTATATTCACAACATGCTTTTCTTGATGATGAATGATGGTGCTTAGATGACTATACATATTAGACCATACATGATTAAGTTGGATCTTATCTCTTTAATGTCTCTTTACTAATTATTATAGAATGATCATTCTTTCTTTGTAGTTTTCAATAATGAATCTTCTTCTTCATAAGGAATCAATTATATTCCTACTATTTGTAAATTTCTCAATGTATTTTGTTTAAAGTTTTCTAGATTTTCTTCAAGATATGATGTTGAATTTATGATTGCTGTTAATCCTAGTGCTCAACCTATTACTAAGGTTTTACATAATATGTCACCTGCCATGGTGGTTGAAATAAAGATTCAACCTCAAAAGATATTGAACAAGGGTTCGATTGATTGAATTGTATATTCTTAAAATGCTTTTGTTCTCTTCTTCAACATGATTGATGATAGAATGAAGCTGTGCATCAATTATTGATAGCTAATCAAGTGATAGTGAAGAGCAAGTATGCTTTAGCTCATATAGATTTTCCTAAATAGTTAAAACAAGATCAAGCATTTTTTGAAGATAGATAGAGAATTTAAGTAAAATTAGAAGATATCCTTATGATAGCCTTTAGGACTTAGTATGATCATTATGAGTTCATGGTCTCTTCATTCAAACTTGCTCATATTTCTACTATGATAATGTATCTTATGAATAATATGTTGAGACCTATCATGTCCCCATTCCTAGATGATGCTGCTACCTAATGAAGACGGTGTCTCTTCATAAGTGTTATTGTTATCTTAACAAGACTAAAATGGTAGTTGTAAGTAAGACCCAAAAGGGTATGTTGTAATAACAGACATGTCTCTTAAGGTAACCTTTGGGAGTTTTACCTAAGGAATTTATACCTAGGCTTAGAGGTCATGCTAGGATGGAGTGGCAGAGTTGGTATAAGCAAGTCATAGAAGCCAGGTGAAGTAGGATAGGAAGTGGATTGGCCATCCCTTCTGGCTAGGATATAGGCCTAACCATGATGACAGTGCTAAATTGCCTCTAAGGGATATGTGTCAAAGGAAGAAAACCCCAGGGAACACTCTTGAAGCATGATATGGATACTCCATTCTATATCAATAAAGCATTCTTTTCCTTCTCTTTCTACATTTTTTCTATTATTTCCTTTGTTCATAGTGTTGAATGTTACATATATTTTGCATTTGGTATACTGTGTTCGTATGCATAATGTCTAATATATCATATATTTGATCTTTTTCATGACATCTAGAAATGGGATGTGACACTTTCATTTATCATAACCTTTCTTTAAGTATCTAATTAACATTAAACATTATTAAAAAATATATTTTATTATCATTATGATATTAAATTAAATTAAATTAAATATATCTCTTAAAAATCATTAAAACTATAAATCCCTATCTTTTTTCTCTAAAAAATCCTAGTCTCACCTTGATATATCATAGGTCCTAGGCCCCACCATCATTATCTAATTATGTAATTCACTTGTTTTGGATGGGGCCCAAGACCATATCTATAGATTACTTAATGAAAATTTGATAGAATTTCCTCACTCAATCCCTTAGAGATGTTAATATCATCTCTTAACACAATCGAGAAACACCTTATTTCTTAATCTACACCTGCCTTCTTAGATTAAGAGTTGTTTTTAACTAATGATTCCCTTATTAAGTTCACTATCATCAATCATAATAACATAAATAAGATCTAGCAACTAGGTGTAAGCTTACCTAAAAGTCTTAAAACCTTTAGATTAATCACATTGCAAAAGAACTCTATTACCTTTTCCTAGGAATATGATGATATATCACAATTGGATCCAAACCTAGTTCAACACAATTCAACACAACATCATTCTTAAGAAAGATTCCAAATTAGTTAAATAAAAGAATAGAAAAGTTAAACTTGAATTAGCCTTAGTTATAATGAAGAGATCACTAAACTTTACAACAGAAGCTTCATACATCCTATATTCAAATTAAATAACCAATATGATAGATATCACCAATAAAAATAGATGTCAATTTTCATGATCTCAATCATGTTGTAGTTAAAGATTGTTGATTAAATTATGATTTGATATAACAAAATATGCATTATTTATGAAAATTGTTCCTCATAAGGTTAACTAACTTGGAAAAACATATATCTACTTGGTAGTAGTTCAAAGGTGAAATTTATCACCTCTTAAGTTGACCAACTTGGTAATAGGTCAACTAACCTAAATGGTAAAGAAATTTAAAGATAGATAAAAGTAGCAATTCTAAGCTTGACCTTTTTACTCTATTCTATGAAAAAAAAATTCTTGCTATATTAGAGCTACCTAGTCTATGTAGTGTAGATTCTATGCTACCTATAAAATCTATCCTTTTGTTCAATGCTTAAGAACAATTTAATAGATTTATAACCAATTTTTCCTAGAAAACATTCCATGACAAAAACTAGAAATAGAGCAATATTCAATGATTTTTTTAAAACAAATTGAATTGAAAAAGTCCTAAACATTAAAATGAGTTACCATTGACATGAAAAAACACTTTAGAAAATTAAAATTTTTCAAATCAACCAATAATAAAAAAAATTGCTAAACCCTTAGCTATTCAAGCAATTTAAATAATTATTGAAAAGATGACCATGTATACTACGGTCGAGACAACTAGCTCAGCATCTATGATAAAATAGGAGAATAATAATAACTCATAGGATAGATGTAAATTTGTTGAGTTAAGTTTGAAATTAGAATTCCATTGTATGGAAAATCACTTCTAGATTTTTTTTCTAGCTTTGTCATGATTCCACCTTCCCCTCCTTCCTCTTCCCCACCTCCCCAACCCTGTCCCCCAACTAACCCCTCACCCCTATATGCCCCCTCCCCCCACTAAATAAATCTACTCTGGGCTTTATATAGTAGCCATTAGCAATTACAACTAGAAAATTAAAACCTATAGTTGTCTCATGTTTTGTTTATATATTTATAGGGCATTGGATAACTATTCTATTAATAAATTTTCATTATTCTTTAAATTTAAATCCTTTTAACTAGTAACTATCATGATTTAAGAGAGCTTTTATTAACCTAATTCATTGTATTTGGTTCAAAGTCATTAAGCTTCTTTAAGATTTCTTCATTACTCATTTCTTTCAAATTGATTCAGTTAGGAAATTTGTTATTTCTATAGAAGTAGCTTCCCACACTATATCAAGTTTATTTCAATTCAAAATTCACATTGGAAGTTTCATTTAAGAGTTTGGTAACTATCATTACATACTTGAATAATCCTATTTGTTCTAAGATAACAATCCTCTTTTGGCTCTAACTAACTCAATGATTTTTACGTATTTTTATCCATTTGCATAAATATGGATCATTTTTCCATTGTAGCATATATACTCTAATGGCATTTCTATGCTACGCTTTAGCTCTATTCTTATTCTTAGCTTTGTGGGTTGAAATTTGTATCCTATTCTTTAGCTTATCTTCAAACAAGTTATTCAACTTGATTCTTATATCAAGATATTTATTTATTTGAGCTACTTTATTAAAATCTTATCTTAGCATTAGCTCATATAACCTTTCATACTCTTATTTTCTCTCTTTTTTTCAACTTTCTAAGCTAGGTTAAAAATTCAACATATATATGCATGATTCTTGATAAATCCAAGATGAGCTTTGACATGGCTCATAGAACCATTTTGAAATCCTTTCATATAACTAAATTTTAACTTCATAAAATAGTTCTACAAAGAGCCTTACATGGTAGATGTTGATGTTGTAAAGTTCATGTGGTAGTTGCTGACATGACAAAGCTCATTTGTAAAACAAAAATCTAGCTCATTAAATTGGCTCTAGAAATAAGATAATGTCATAGATGCTAACATAGCAAATGCTAATGTGGTAGAGCTCACTCATAGAATAGAAATCAGAAACAATAAATTGCCTTGATGAAGACATTGACATGGAAAAGCTAACATGATATATGTTCACATTGGAAAGCTCACTCGTAGAATAAAAATATGATTCTATGAACTAGCTCTATGAACAGGCTGACATACCAAATGCTAATCTGGTAGAGCTCACTTGTAGAAGAGAAATTTAATTCTATGAACTAGCTCTATGAAGAAGATAATTTGGTAGATGCTAATGTGGTAAATGTTGACATGGCTTAGCTCACTTATCAAACAAAACCCTAATTCTACAAACTAGTTGTACAAAGAGGCTAACATGATATAACTCTTTCTCTTGTAAAACTAAGATTAGCTTTTGTAAAATTATTCTACAAAGGATTTAACATGGCAGAACTTACTTTACACTTATTCATAAAATTAAATTTCAACTTCATAAATTAGCTTTAAAAACTAATGTGGCAAAACCTTTTCTTCATGCTTAAATCCTATTAAGATAAGCTAAGAAAAACCATTTATTAGAGCCATTTTTTTAGCTCTATAAGATTCTTCGACAAGCTAACATGGCAACTATGTTTCATTTTCTTTTGAAATATGAATTTTTTTCTATGCTCAACTATTTTTTCTAATGATAGCTCTTTTCTGAATTAAAATTTATCTCTAAGCTCTACACAGCAATTTCTCAATGATCTTTTACAAATAGAAAGATTACTTACCATAGCTACATCGAACTCATACAAGCTCTCTAATTCAATTGTTATGTGTGATTGTTAAACCTAAATAGAAACCCTAGCTTCATCATTTGATTGAAATTCTATGAACTTATAAAATTAACTAAGCCAAATATTTCAAAATTATTTTCTTGGCTTCAAAACCCTTTATTCCAAAAAGGAATATGATCATAAAGATTTTAATCTTTGAGGCATTATGTACTAAAATTTATTTTGAAATCCAACCTCTGCTTAGGACTCATTTTTTCTATAAATGCAATGTAACAAAACTTAGCTTAATTCCATCTTGTGGGTATTTCACACAAAGAAAAGAGTATGATAATTCAAGTCCAATGCCATTCATTTGAGCTCTAATACATCATAAAATCTAAAAATTATTTTTACACTAGTATACATTTTTACAATCTAAAGGCCTTCTACTTAACTTTTCAACATAGCTTCTAAAGCATATATCATAGCTCTTCGCTAAATTCTTGACTTTAAATTTTTGAAACTCAAAATCATAATTGAACCTAAGTCTTCTGTACCCTTAACTAAAATCCCTAAATTATTCTAAGATATAGAGTCTTTTTCTTATGAGAACGTTCATCTAATAAAAACCATTAGAAACCTAAGAACTAAACCCTACTTCATTTATGGCCAAAATGTAACCAAACCTAGTCCTCCTAAAGTTAACTGACCTAAGTTCAAAGAAATATTAGTAGTAAGAAAATGCATATTTTTTAAGGTCTATTAATCTATTAATGATTCATCTAATGTGAGATTGAAGAAAAATCTAAATACATTAAATGCATACTTTTAAGATTGACTAACCTCTCTATATGTCAACCTACTAGAGACAATCTTCCAAAGTTAAATGTGTTGTTTTAAATGACCAAATTCAAGAAGGATAGATAAGTTAAAAGCTTTTATTTTTTATGTTTCATGTAAAAGGTTGACTAATCAATTCATACGTTAATCTATTAGATTCTTAGGTTAACTAACCAAGCATAGGTCAGTCTATCAAATGCATAGATTAACTAATCTTACATAAGGATGATCTCTCAAGGGAATAATAATGAAAAATATAAAGTCAAAATGAAAGCCTCTTGAACATTGTGATATGAAAAAAGTGTTAATATTAAAGCATTGCTAATTGCCTCCAAGAGTTGAACATTTTTCCATGAACATCATAACTCTTTTAAATGTTGGTACCTAAGTAGAGATATATCATTGGATGAAGATCAATATTTAGCAACAATGGGGAAGATTAAAGTAAGCCTTTTAAAAAATATTAGAAGTATAAGAAAGAGAGATGAACAAACACATTCTATTGTATCATTATACTCTAATCTCTATATATTTTTCATGTTTTTACTTGTATTAAAGGTAGTCTAATCTATTGTAAGGTTACTAAGCGTCATTATGAAGTTTTCTTTGATTTTTAAGTTTGGGTTTGAGGATTTCCTCTTTGAAAATCATGGTTATAAGAAAGGATGACTGAAAATCATTAAAACCAACATGATATTTTAAGCAAATGAGCAAGATTAAAAAGAAACTCAAGAAAAGAGGAGATTTAAATAGTTCCTATGGAGTGGACTAGGCCTAAGCGAAACCATTATAAATCTTGGTGTGCACTATCCATTTTTCTTATTTCTTATATTTTATTTTTCTCTTAGATTAATTTTTTTACTTTAATTTTATTTAAATGTTTTCTAGGGTTGTATTTATTCATGGAATTATGATTAAAAGTGTCAAATTCTTAGAACATCTTATTCACCTTCCCTCTCTCCCCCATCCCTCCATCCTCCCTTCCTCTACCATGCCTCCTCTTCAATTTGATCTTTTGTTCTGTATTTGTCTCTTCAAATTTGATCATTCTATTGTAGTAATTCTTTGCTAATGGTGCAAAGATGACATAGATCTCCCTATCTATTATATCTCTCATCCACTCTCAAATTATGAAATGCATTATTTAGATATTGAAAAATCTTATCTAGGCTTTGTTTCTTCTCTCACAAAATAAAGATAATATGTACTAGGGGAAAATATTCATGTTATATGTTCTAAAAATATTTTACACTCAATCACCACTAATTTATATGACAACAACCACATGGATAAATGAAAATACTTCTTACTGAGTTTGATCGATTCTATCTTTCACTACATTTAATCAAGAATCACAACCATAGTTCATCTCATTACAATAGCCTTGTTATCAAAGTCATATGCTAAAACCATACAATCCCCTCCTAAAAAATTAAACATAAGTGAATGTAACCTACATCCACCCATAACCTTAACACACAATGATTTAGACTCATAGTTGTATTTTAATGGTGCTCATATGGTTTTTGATTCTAGTGTGGCTTGTTCAAAGGTAAAGATCCCATTTATCAAACTTATAAATTTAATTTTTCTTTTACAATTAACATAGCTATACATGAAGGTATTAATCAAGGATTACTCCTAACTATCTAATTAAAATCTATGTGACTTTCAATTCAAGATGATTCCCAGCTAGTAATCTACCAAGTTAATGATGAATATACTTGTAAAGCTAAACATCTCTAGCCTTATCTTGAGTTGGCTAAGAAGTTAAAACACATATAAATCACTTCAAAAACATGCATACAAATTCTTTAGCTACTTTCACTCTTCTTGAATATCCTATTTTTATTAAAAATCATCTATCTTGCTCCACATAAGAAACATTACTCACTCTTACAAACACACAATACATTAGCTTAGTTATCTTACAATAAGATTAAGCATATTGAGATTTGTAAAATACTAGAAATTAGAAAAAATTTTAAACATCTATCTTCATCTTGAAATAAATCTCCTTGTACATGCTCTAAGCATTATTATATCATTGATCTTAGTATTTTATGTTGCACCTCAACATTAGACATTCTCTTGTGTTTCCTATGTCAAGAAAATCAAAAATGACTTTAGAATAGATGCATTTTGGTATTTGTGGTGGTCACTTGAAATCTTTAACTTTAATGACTCACATTATCTCTTTAGGTTACTAGTAACCTACACACTAGGGACATATATATGATAGCTAAAATTTGTGATATATGTCAACATCATGTTCCACTAAATAAGAGCTTGACATAATAGGTTCTATCAACTCCTCATCTTCTATCATTTATTATTTTATTTAACAACTACAAAGTGGGTTAATATCATTTCTTTAGAATCAACCACATTCAAATCTTGTCATTTCATCTTAGACTATATCATCACTCACTTTGATATTTTCCTCCACATTGTTACTAAAAGTGTAGTTTAGTTTAAGAGTAAATAAGTTGTTAAGTTCCATGAATAGTATCAAATCACTTAATCATTATCATCTTCATACAATACCCAATCCAATGGTCAAGCTAAATACAACAATTCCATAATTTTTTTACTCAAACCCATGATTGATCAATCCTAGAGAAATTAGCATAACAAGTTGTCCAACATCCTTTAGGTATACTGAACTACTTTTTCTAATGTAACTAGTTAAACCCCATTCTTCTTGATTTATGGATATAAGCTAATGTTTTTGGTGGAACTAATTGTACCGTCTACTTGGTAATCCTTGAATAATTGAATAAAAAATAAAGAAAATGATAAAATTTATTCTACTAAGCTAGACACTATTGAGGAGAATCACCTACAAGATACAATCAACATTTAAAAAAATCAAGAAGCTATGTGACATAGCCACAATAATCATTTTTGACTAAGAGAAATTAAAGGAGGTGATCTTATCTTGAGGCATTTTCCAAATGCCAAAATTTTCAACTTCTTTTCTACCTAGAAAGGTTCATTCATTCTCATCAAAAATCTTAGTAAAGAAGCATACTTTTCAAAAACATTAGATGGAAATCAATATCAAAATCTTATTAATTAACCATATTTTAAAAAATGCTACATCAAAAAATAGGAAACATCAATTATCACTAGGTTTTCTTTCACCATTTTCCTATCTCATCTATGTTTTATAGTGTTATTTCCAATGCCTTCCGTATCATACTTTTAATCATTCTTTCTCTCACTATGTATCTTCTATAATTATTCTTCAATATCTTTCATATAAAATTTCATCTATTTTTCATAATTTATACTTATTCCATTATACTAATATTTCTTTTCATGAACACACTACGCTAAGAATATTTACAAGTGCTTTTCCTCATGCAAAAATTTGAAATTTTTCTGCCACTATTCTCCATGTAAGATGTGTTGCACTTGAGTGGAATATGAAGACAATTTTTCAAATTCATCAATCATTAATATCATTGCAATATGGAATCTATCTATGCCTTATGTAATGTAGAATCCCAACATGATGTATAGGTAATGTCCCTTATTTCTTCACCTAATTTATGGTCTTCTCACTTTCATAATTTTATATTTCACCTTTATTCTCTCATGATTCTCTATTCTTCTTTTAATTCACTCTTCTATCCATTTCCCTTCCTTTTTATCAACACATTAGTGAGGATCTAGTGATTCTATTTTATTTTGATAAGGAATTATTGAGAATTTAAGTGGAATAGGATGATAACATTATCAGTGAAATCCTTTCAATCATCTTATGTATAGGATTTAGTCATGTTCCTATTCTATGGCATACCATCATTAGCATGGATTGATGTATTTGTGATATTCTAGCATTCTTTCCTTATTCCACTTCAGTGTTTTCCTTCTTTTGCAAGTACATCTTTAAATCATCATTTATTTTCTTCTTGATCAATCCTTCTTTAACATCTTAATAGAAACTATCAAGAGGATGCAATGTTCTATCCATTTTTTATCAATTCAATGACTACAAAAAATATGGATTTAGCATTATCAAATCTACTTGGTCTATGAAATGCCCCTAAAAACATCATCTAAATTAGCATTTTAGGCTCTAATAGGCTTCCAAAAATTAACCTTGATCATTTCCTAGAGGATAGACATTAGTCTTGACAATTTCAATAGTTTTTCAATGCTTGAAATAGCATGTTTCACCTAAGTGATGTTGGATGAAATTTACACAAATGTCAACATCACCTGCTAGTGTTACCACCTTATACTACATTAAAACCATACCTATTAACCATAGTATTGCCTTTGTTATGCCTCTAATGAGTAGCCTACACTATCTCCAAGATGTCAAACCCTATTTTTAATGGTTCTAAGGATCTCAAAGGGCTCAAATTATCATGTCTCGCCTATATGATACTCAAGTAATGCTAATTTCAAGATTAGCATCATGTACACATGTCATCAAAACTCAACTTTGGATGGTACTTTTGGCTTTATGGAATCTCTAACATCCTTAGGAAATCATCCTTACAATGATAAACATTAGTTTGATCATCAATAATGATCCTTTTAGTCCTAGAATTGAAAATTAAAGTAGGAAATAATAGATGATTCTAATGTTGCTACCATCAGTATTGCTCCATGCACATGGTTCTAAGAAGCAAAAAGTGAGCTTTGAGTTCCTAGTTTTTAATCTGGTAAAGTTTGAAAAATATTAGTTCTACAAATACCAAATTCTAGAATCATTTCAAGGACCATTTTTTTGAGATTATAGAGCACTTTTTTAAATTTTGAAAGAACATGAGTGCTAGCATTCACATCACCTACATCACTTGCATGCTTCATGACCATCCCCACATCACCTACAATTTTTCAACTTAGTCCTAGCATTTATGTCACCAATCACACATGTGAGCATGCTCACACAAGTGTCATCATTATGTACCCTAGTGTCAATGTCATCATTACTTATAGCATCATGTCATCCATGATCACCATTAAGATAGCATTTAAAATTACCATTGTTTGATGCTAAATAAACATCAAATAGCATCAACAAGCTTTGCATTCATTTGTAAATTTGTAAGACATAAAAAGTCATCATTTTCATACTATTATTGCTTCTAAAATAAGGTATATTTATCAAGCTTCAGATTCACATATTTGCCTCATACATTATAGCTCTTGGCACTCCATAGGAGAATAACTTTATTATTTTAATGAATAAACTATCTTTTATTCACTAGAATGGAAAAACCCAAATTCTAGCCCATATATTAATATTTTACTTATTTTTATCATTACATTTTGTAGTTCTTTAAATCATCTCTATACTACATACTTTTCATTACATATCACCCAAATTCTATTAAATTGATCATTAAGTTTATCATTATTTATTAATCCCCCTTGTCACTTTTAATCATGGTCAATAGGTTAAGTCTATATTTGATTGGAGGATTATGCTGCTACATTTTATAATCATTAAACTATCAAGGAATATATCATTTCAAACATCATTTATGATCATAGATCATACACTTAAACATATAATTAATAAAGTTGTTCTTATTGATTTGTAAGAGAACATTTTTTTCGGGAACACCAGTTATGCTTAACTATCTAGTTATTTAATGCCTGAAATAAAACTCCATAATGCAATATTTATAATTTTTTTCTTCTCAATCTTAGAACTATTTTTTTTTATCTTTTTGTGCCTTACAAGAAATTTAGTTAATTTTGAAGAAGAAGAGTTAGATAGAGAAATTGAGGCTTAGAACTTTATTTTCAATATAGTCCTACTTTAGCCTTTATGTTACTAGTTGGGTATTTTTTGTCTTCTATGGTATAATATCTAGTTTTGATTTTTATATCTAATGCATTTCTTTAGTTATGAGGATTGATATTTTCCTATTTTTTTTGCAAGCCTTACTTTGTCATAAATTTTAAATTTTGCAACATTGGATATTTTCATCTATTTTTTACTAAGCAATTTTATCATCATTAAAGTCCAATTTCTTTTAATGTTTTATTACTTATTAATATTCTTTTAAGACTATTTCATTTTATTTTTTTGTATCCTATTTCCTTTATTTTTGGATTAGATAATAGATCTTCTAACTATTTTTTATTAGAAGAAAAATTAGGTTTTATACACATGGGGCTATTTTCATTGTATCTAATGCTTTCCATTTCATTCCTCCAAATTTTTTTATACTTATGTGCTTGTTTCTATGGATTTCCATGGCTTGACTATCATATTTTTCTTTCCATCTAATAAATTTCCTAAGTTTTATTTTATCTTTATCTATATTTTTTTAGTTTCTTTACATAATATCTTTCTAGCCTCAGCTGAATTAGCATGATGTTACAGTGCTCAAATGATATTTCCGACTATTAGATCTTTGATACTCATCATAATTTTTCATTGTTATTCATTTTAAATTTCATAAATCATTGAAATATATGTCATACTTTTCTTATGATGTTTAATCTTTTGTTATATTTGACTTATTTTTTCTCTATTTCTTCATCAACTTATGACTTTTGTAATCACTTCTTATTGTCTTTTCTTACTTCAAGACTATACAATTTCATTGTTTCTATCAAAACATGATGATACTCATACTTTATTTTATAAGATGATCATAACACTTCAAGATTAAACATTATGATCTTACAAATGATTACCAATCATGATATAAAGTTATGAAACTAATTATTATATAGTATGACTTAGTTGACTTTAACATTCGATTAATTTATTATTTGTTTTATTGATGATATTATAATCTATTTTAAGAATGAAGAAGAGCATAAGAAACATTTGATAATAATACTACAAATCCTATGTAAATACTAACTATTTTCACATTCCTCTAACTGTGCAATTTGAAAGAAAGAAATTCAATTTTTTTGGTCATGTTTTGGTATAAGTAGATGTCAATGATTAATTATTAACAAGTTCTAATAATATAAAATGAAGTAAGAATTTTCTTAGGCTTAGTTGGTTACTCTAGAAGATTTTTGAAAACTTCTCTAAGATAGCAACTTCCCTCAATCTGTTGCTAAGGAATGATTGTACATTTTTTATAAATTGATGCTTGCTAGATAGCCTTTAAGGATTTCAAGAAGAGATTAAATACAGTACCAATATTTATCTCATTAGCTCCTGAAAATTATTATGATGTTTATAAATATGATTTTGAAGAAGGTTTTAAATGTATTTTGATGCAAGAAGGCAAAGTGGTAGCTTATGCTTTTATATAGTTAAAACCTCATAATACTAGGTACCTACTTATGATTCATCTCAGTGCCATAGTTTTTTATTTAAATATTTAGAGGTATTACTTGTATGAAGAGTACATTACTCTTTGGTTATATCATAAGATTTTATAGTATGTGAAGTGTTACATCCCCATTCCCAAATGATGTGATTGCCTAATGAAGATGATGTCTCTTCATAACAAGTGTTATTGTCATCTTAACAAGACCCAAGAGGGTAGTTGTGATTAAGACCCAAAATGGCATGTTGTAATAATGGACATGTCTCTTGAGGTAACCTTTGGGGGTTTGACCTAAGGCATTTATACTAGGGGTTAGAGGTCATGCTAGCATGGAGTTTCATAGCCTAGAGAGGTGAGTAACAGGACCCGAGTGAAGTAGGATAGGAAGGGGACTAGCCATCCCTTCTGGTCAGGTTATACGCCTAACTATGGTGCAATGCTGGATTTCCTCTAAGGGATAGATGCCAAAGGAAGAAAACCCTAAGAAACACTCTTAGAGAACTCTCCAAACATACCTTTCCATATCAATAAAGCATTCTTTTCCTTCCTTTTCTACATTTTTCCTATTATTTCCTTTATACATAATGTTGAATATCAGTTATATTTCACATTGGTATATTTTCTTTATACGCATAATGTTTAATATATTGTATATTTAATGTTTTCCATGATATCCGGGGATGGGATGTCACATGAAGAGTCAACCTCATTTCTACATGACATAGAGAAGATAACTATAGTTATTGATAGATTTTTACTTCATAGTTCAGTGTAATCTAGACAAAAAGAACAAAGTGGTAAACACACCATCTTGGATATTTGGAAAACTTTATAGCCTTACTATCTTACCTAACCTAAGAAGAGATTAAATCTCAATAATCCTCAAACCCATATTCTCAAGAGAAAGTTACATCTCTCTTAAGATATGATTAGCAATTTTCGATGTATAGGTTATGCTTAATGAGATTCAAAGACAAAGTGTATGTTCCAAAGATAGTACATTAGAAGCTATTATAGGAGGCACACTTAAGTGTCAACTACAAACATGCAATGATAAGATGTGCTAGAATATTAAGAAGCACTACTAGTGGCCTAATGTGAAGAAGGATGTGGATGATTTCATGGCTTAGCAATTATTTTGTTAACATATGAAAGTAACAAATTAGAGATTTGGTGGATATCTTCACCCTCACAACATTCCAAAGTAAAAGTGAAAAGCCATTGTCTTAGATTTCATCATCAAGTTACCTTGTGCTAGAAGTGAAAAGGATTCCATCATCATAATCATAGACCTTTTGGCTAAATCTTCTTATTTTTTAGCTACAAAAACATTAGTCAATTTTGAGATATAGTCTAGTTAATTTTTTTAAAAAAATGTTTTCAAACTTCATTATGTTCTAGTTAAGATTATTTTAGACAAAGATGTAAAGTATAGTTCGAAATTTTAGTAAGATTTTTAAAAGAGTTTGGAAACTAAGTTAAATCTCAATTTAGCTTATCATTTATAGACATATGGTTTGATAAGAAAAATTAATCTAATTTTAGAAGACATGCCTAGAACTTATGCTTTGGATTATGAAGAGAATTAGGATAGAGTTACACCTTTGGCATAATTGGAATAATTTGGGTAATAGTTACCAAGCTAGTTAAAAGAAATAACATATGAAGTGTTATATGATAGACCATATCATACAATGTTATGGTATTATATCTTGAAACATCAACAAAAGATCAACATAAATATTATAGAAGAAACTATAGAACATATTAAGTTATTGAAAGAAAAATTAAGAATAACTTAAAACAGATTCATAAAGTATGCTAATAATGAAAGAAAATCATTATATTTTAGGATAGGTGATCAATTTTTTCTTAATGCTTATTCTTTAATGAAAATCATAAGATTTGGTAAAATAGAAAAATTAGCACCATGAGACATTTAATCCTTTATAGCACTATAACATCCTTGTAACCATTCTACATTCAAAATGTGTTACATAGAGATCAATACTAAATGAGATGATAGAAACAAAAATACTAGAGAGACATGGATGTAAATACACATGCAAAAGAATATAGGTATGGAAAATCTACTATCCAAATAGAAAATATAAATGTTAAGAAATAAATTCTTAAAGAATAATATAGCATGCATAAAATAATCAAGGTACATGACACAATTCATATGATATTCACATAGAGCCAACATCCATAGAAATTGGTGCGAAGAATTAATATAATAAAGCAAATAAGCTTTTAATTATAAAACATCAAGAATCGTCTAGCTATGCTAGTGAGCCTTCAACTCATTCTTTATCACCTTCATCATTCAACTTGAATACAAAAATCATGAAATAGAAAATACATGCACTAGCAATGTATAAACATAACATGTCAATATGCAAATATATGTGACATCTATTCATAAATACTAATCAAAGATAGCACTAGCTATAAGATCAAGACTAAGAAAATACCACCTCATAAAAAAAGTTCAAAGCCATCAAAATCAAATCTACTAGCAATAGTACAACATCCCTCCATCCACAACCACCAACAAAAATTTTGAAACTAGCATGCATCATCACTCAATGTTAATATGTGAATCAAGTTGTCATGTGTACCCATATAAAGTCAAACATGACACCCAAGGGATTTTCATTATTAATCTCAACTAGATCCAATGCCATTACATAATCCACCATCCATAATAATACAAATGCTAGAGGTATTACAAGATGTATGAAGAAACTCTTTTACTTAGCATGGATCTTATGGCAAGAGTCTTATTAATGCATCACAATGGAAATCAATAAAATCACCCTAGGGTATCCATCATCAACTTGTCCACATATCTTGGAGCTCACTCCAAAGACAATTAATCATCCATACATGACATTACCACAAAATACATTATATTAGTACAATCATTGTAAGGAAAATATAAAACCTATACCTACATAATACCACCATGTATAGCCAATAAAAAAGTATAAAATTATCATAAGAAACCTCCTTTAAGTAACCAAAATTCTTAGTTGCATAATCCAAACATATTCTAGTCTCATACAACATTGAACATAAACACATAATACATTCAATTGTAATCTTAATACTACTTCATCCTAACTAGTAAAATCTAGTGCTTATTCTATCGTGATCCTAATGCAATATGACTATGATTACACATAGGATTTTTAACTACATTTCAACCTAATAATGAGTGCATTGTGAGCCTTCATTTTATGTCATGACCTGACCATGCCCCTAGTGCTAGAAACTATGACTTGTCAAGTCATAATAGAAAATATATCACAAACTATTTGTAAGAAATAAAATCTATTTTAACCTTTTCATGATCCATGTCAAGTTTGGAATAACTGTCATGATCTCGATCTTAACCCACCATGATTCACATATGATGCCATCAAATCATCAAGACTTAATCATAACCCATAATGTGTAACACCTTAAGCAACCCACCCAATTAAAGCTATAGATAATCCCAATTAATAAGGACTAACGAATAACATAATAGATAATAGAAATCACATCATACTGAACATCATAATGAAAGAAAATGTTATACCAAACTAAAACATAAAGGATAACAATACATCATGTTAAAGACATAAGACATATGCAGAAAACATTTATTGAATCATAACCAACTGTTATATAAAAATAGTCTCAAGCAATCATCCACTAGTCCATTTGAGCACAAGGAGCATAAATTAAATCTTTCATATTGATAAATTCTAAGCTAAGAAAAGGAAATATGAGAAAGATATACAATATATATAATAGTAATACCAACTAAATATAGCTCAATGACTATCAAATTTAAAATTACATGTAAAGATATCCATATCCCTATTTAACATATATAATAGTAAAACTATGTATAAGGAATTCATGCCTTCATTCTCTCACTTAATTATATTACCCTTTAGTATTTTTAGCTCCTCCTACATAAAAGATAATTATAGTAAATTAAGTGGTGAGTCTTCATGGTTTCATTGATAGATGTCTAATAGACTTTACACTAGAGGAAAGGGTTGGAGGTAAAAATAACCTACATCATTATTAATCCATGACCAATCCAAACACCCTTATACATTAATAAGCATTAATAAAAACTTATAATCTAGCATATCTGTTCATAGTTCTAACATGCACTAAGTGATGTGTCATATCCAAGTAGACCATACCATGACTAATCAAGAATCACATTATATTTAGACCTTTATATGAGTAAGCATAGCATAACTACAAAAATACCATAACACATGTCAATGTCCAATCATACCAGTTTATGCCTTAAAATGTATCAAAGTTGTGTTAAATTAACTCATATAGAAACCTATATCCAAGCAACTTATGCTTAATTTATCTGGCAACTAGTATCCCAAGCCATGCTTATCCCTTAACTCTTGTGATACCTAACACATCTGTACTTTCATTACTCTTTATTATTACTTCTAATGCTAGTGCATGTCATCATACAAAGGAATTATTCTTCTAATGAATAGATCCAAGTAAAACCTATAGCTCTCCTAGATTCCATATTAGCCATAGGATCCTACCTATGCTTTACCACTCCTAGGATGAGGCCTCATATAGGAGCTTTACTAATGCATCCTAGTAGAGCTCATTCTCTTGCAACTTTAGGATGCCTAACTGCTCATTGGTCCACTCCCTTATATCAACTTCACCCACCACATGGTCACAAGAAATACTTGCTACATGCACCATTCAATATCTTATGTCATTCTCACAATCACAAGTAACCTCTTCTACATGTGTCATCTTATAAAACCTAATAAATCAATGATCATAAGGAATCCATGCTTTGTGCATCATTCATGAATCTCTATTGAGTTTAACTTGCTAAAGTCATAACAACTAGTGCATTAATGCACACATGCCACAATGCATAAATACATAATAAATTCTAATTCCATGCATACTATCCCTATTGATCTAAGCACTCCATGCTACAAGTTCCATATCACATAATTAATAGCATGCATTTTCAATTATCTAGAACTCATTTCCATTAGTCAATACAAGGCTTGTTAAGTTTTAGTGATGCTTAGATCACCATGTATAGGATAATAAAAATAATTCAATGAGTATTAAAAACCCAAAATATAAATATAAACTATGAGTTATAAAGTAACCATGATGTTATATACTTGAACTATAAATAGGAGCAAATAGAGAAAGAGAAGATATAAAACATATGAGTATATTATGCTATATAATTCTACATTAAACATAGAGAAAGATTAAATCAATTATTTATAAAGTTTAAATAGAACATTTGTGACAAAATAATGAACAAAAATGACCAATAATTAATATTAGTTAGAAAACCAAACTATAATTAATAAACTATAACAAACAAATACCATTATACATTAACACCATGATGGTGTATACTAACAATTCACAATGTTACAAAATATAGACATAAACTAATATGTTAATATTTCTGGAAAAAATCAAATATTTAACAATGTTGGCATTTCATCTCATGCTCATCCTACATTACTCCCTAAAGTCTACTACATCAAATCAAACCACCATGACTATTGGACCAAAACTCATAGCTCTTCACTATTTGTTAATAGCAAGCTAACCATGATTCATAGTGGTGTTGTGACCTCATCAATAAGCTAGTCACAACCTAGTGCAACTCATCATAAGAATCCAAAATAAAAACAAAAAATGCTAAATACCCATTACAATCCTACCATACATCAATCACCACTTGTACCTACCCATTCTTACTAACATGACTACATTGCAAAGATAATACTATCCTTATGCCACAAAAACTCATAGAAGTCTCATACACTATTTTATATTAATGTTAATTTAGTTTCACTCAATATAATTGTTATGTTATTTTTCATAACCAGTAAAAGCATGTACACTATTTAAGCATAGCATAGTAGGTAGGATTTGAATGCAAGGGTTATTGTTAGAATAAAAATATTTTTCTCTCTCTTATTCCTTTGCACCTATATCAAGGATGCGTGCTATTTTATCTATCTTTTATTAACATCATTTACTAGTTTCTAATAAGTTACAATTCTATTTTTCTGTTATTTTTTTCTATCCTAAGCCTAGGCTAGGATATGGTGGATAGGAAATATCCTTGTTTTCAACTTGTACTATCTAAGAGTATTTACTTACCTAATTTTAGAAGTATAAATTAAATTAGGAAGAAAAATAAGAATGAGATAATGATCAAGAAAATTCATGATCTTCATCTCCTTCTACAAATCAATAAATGTAGTCATAATTTCACCATAATGGGAATATGATAAAACAACCATGCTTTGGATGGCAAGATTTGATTTTGATTCTCAAACTCTTCCTTTAGATTAAGTCTAGTAAATTTGTAACTTTGAAGGTTTTGATTGATCATTAACAACTATAACAACATAGTTGGTAAACTAAAGCTCTTGATGATTATCCTCTAGTCCTAAATTTGAGTATTTAACTTTTCTATTAATGATTTGATATATGCAAAATATGCATTAACTAATGGAATAGTATAATGAATTAACTAGAACATCTTTCATAAAATCTAGTTCCTCATTTAAATGATTCTCCACATGCTCAGACTTCAAGAATTGGTATAAACTTTAAAGTTCAAATATCATAATTTTGATAGAATCTATGGATATTAATAATTATGTGAATATAAAGCCCATGATGAGCATGTTAGGTGTTCCCCAATATCGGGCTATTGTACATATAGGCACATTATAAGTTATAATCTTCAAACTTATTATTAAATATTTTCTTGCCCTATTGTTCATCACTAATGAATGGTCATCAATTGACTATGTTGATGTAGTAGCATCAACATAGGGTTTCTTATGTTCACATATTAATATTGATATAGAGGTGATAAATTTATATACAAATGCACATACCAATTGCATTTATGACACATTTTGAACCATAGTTTATCTGAACTCTTATAGTTTTTTTTATAGAAGTTGGAATTTATCAACGAGTGCCCATAATATGATGTGAAGTAGTTTTTAGAAATCTTTATTCAAGTGCTTTGTACCTACACATAATACATGATAGTGATAAAGATCAAGATTAGTTTATTCCATTGTAGTATTTTAACATAGCATAGAATTTATCTTAATAAAATTAATTTATAATGCATATTAGCTTAATATTTACTTTTCTTGGCACATTAATGAATTGGAAAAATGAGTGTGATCATTTTCAAGCATAAATATGTATTCACCTAGAAATACTAGTAACACTATTAATTCATTTTGCCCAGTAGCATAATGCTTGGTAGTCACATGAATGGGTACATACGTTTAGGACATGTATGAAAAACTAAGATTTAGACACTCATCGCCCTTTGGCTACACTAGGATTTATCCTTACACTTAGCTTAAATATTTTATATTTTTAATATTCTAATATTCTAATATTATCTTATTATGGCTTTTTTAATTTTAAGATTATATGTCTCAATTACACTTAATCATATATACAAGGGCCATATGAGTATACTTTGGAAGAAAGCTATCTATTTTTCATACTACTCTAGTCAATGAGTTATCATATATCATTGATGTCTAGTTGCATATGCTTGTGATTTATACTATTAGGCATTAGGACTACTTGTCACTCATCATTGATGTCATTAATGGGGACTAGTGATAGTGATTTAGATAATAATAATTATACATGAAAATTATTAAAAATTGAATGATTTATCAGTTAAAAATATATTATTTTATTTATATACAGATAAAAATTATAAATTTCTTCTTCTCACAAGGCTATTTTTTTGCCTATTTTTAATTCTACAAAGGAACATGATAGAACCATTAAAAATAAGCATGATATACCATATTAACTCAAAGTTATTTACCAACAACTAGATCCATACTATCTAGAATTCACCTACTAAGAATTGCTTTTTTATTATTTTACATACTAGGCAAGGGTTAACATTGCAAAACATCATCTAGTTATACCTATAATATGTATATTCATAAATGGATACATTGGATTCAAAATTATGAACTTCCTCTATGGGACTAATATCTTCGATTGGGGAAGTATTAAGTACAATTAACTATTTGTTATCTTTATCTATAGTTAAGGCTTCAAATAACTCTAACACAAGAAGAGCTTTTGAAATATCATCTTCAAGCTTCTTTATCTCATATTCAAGTCTTGTCATGTTTTTTTCTTTATTGGATTATTACTTACAAAGATCTATTGCTAAATTCTCTTTGCCACTTAATTTCTTCATCAGATTTTCTATAATGGTTTCTACTACATCCATTCTTTGCATGGCTTCTTTTAGCTACATCTAAAGTGTCCTTACATCAAATATAAGAACTTCATTAGTTACACAGAGGTCCTTATTGTCCTACTTAAGTCTATAATTCTTACACTTAAGATCTTGTAATTGAATTTTTATCATCTCCTCCTCATTCATCTATTCTCCTCAATCATCTATTCTTCTAATGTTGATACTGCTACTAGTGCTAATGCTTTTGTAAGCCTACTCTTCTTAACTTGATCAAGTTCCTAAAGTTTAGAAAATATATTTCTTATACTTGGTCATATCATTTAGGAATCATTTGTACATAGAATTGAGGCTCGTGTGCTTCATAATCTTCATCTCATATTACTCACTTCATTTCTTCTTTTCATTCTCAAGCACTAATAAATTCTTAATTATCTATCTGACCTACTTTTCTAGACTGCCTACATGTTCTCTTTGTGCTACATAATGTAGGTTTAATTTCACATAAATATACACTACTTTAACTAATTCATGATCAATTAGCACATTTGAATTATAATTTGCAAGCTAAGAGCAAGCTCCTTAATAGGTGCATCTAGATCCTTTTTCTATACCTTTAAAACATTCTCCCAAAAATTCAAGATTCTTATATTATTCATAAGCATAGGGAATTTTAACAAAAGATAAATAATTTTTCACCCCCAATTATTGAAAACCTTCTACTACCAATAGATCTAAATAGGCTCTTAACAGATGTGTATTCTTCAACATATGAGGAATACGATGATTATTGTTTAAATCATCATCTATTAGAACATTGCTTTACTAAATTCATCATCATTGATCATCAACATATAGTTGGATGGAGGCATAAAAATAAGTCATTACCTTTTCCAACTTCTTCTTGATGTAAGAGAGAAATTGATTTATGAAAGTTCCACTTCCCTCATCTTCTTATTGTTATTTCTCCTTTCTTTACCCTTGTTCAACTTTCTTGTTAAAGTTCTTGGCTTCTTTACATGCATCTTTTCCTATTGTGTTATCACTCCTAATTTCTCATATCTTTCTAAAACTCTAAACTACTATGCAAGAAACAAAAGTAATGATAAAATTCTTATGCTCTTGCATATTCTTTTTCATATTCAAGTTAATCACTTTGATCTTAATTAGCAAGATTGGAATCTTCATGCATATAAGAGAACCAAGGGGATTTTTTAGAATAGAGGCTTTCTAAACAATGAATATCATAAGACTTCTAAAAATAGAGTGACTAATTCTTCCATCATGTAGCTTGGTAAGAACTTGATAAAAATTTTCAACAATAAAAAGAACCCAACTTGCTTGCATTCTCCAAGTCACAATATAATGTAGCATCTTTAGAAACACTCCACTAGAGTATTTATTATAATCCACAATGTTAATATATGAATTATAAATTTTGACAACTATGCGAATGGGCTTATAAAGAGAATTTACCTTCACCAATGAATTAGAATTACTAGCTTTGAATGGTTACTGGGCCATGAAGGATAAAAGTAAACAACCCTTGTTTATAGAATGAGTATCTAAAAATTCCATTTAGAAATTTCTATTGTTTATTACCAAAAAAAATAACACCTTATTTGATGTGCACACAAAAAGACTTATCTCTTTAGAAAATCTCCATTCCTCCATTGGGGTAAATTTACAATCTTTTGAATAATAATAGGAACTTCTAGCTTGATGGCTATAGAAACATAATTAGAATTGATAAGATTTTATTTCTTCAATAATAATTTTCCTTGCACTAGATTGATCAATGATAACATAAAATCCTCTTTCCCTTGCAAGGTTATCTTGAAATTGATCTACATTTTTCTTAAAGGTTTTTTTTTTCTCATCAAATTGTTCTTAGATTTATGAAATGCTCAAGAATGATTTTCCTACTTCCATGATTTTAGTAAATCCTAAATACTTCAAATTGAATAGAAACCTCTTATGCAAGTTTATCCCAAATTGTAGTGTGCCTCCTTTTAGAAATCATAATTAGTTTAATAATTCAATATCTAACAATATGTGATAATGCATTTATTCTTAGCATAAATTTTAGTCATTTTAAACATTAATGAATTGAGGTGGCAATGATCTTGGATTAAACTATTTATTATTATTTTCCTTTAGTACAAGTGCATTATTAATAATTTCTTACAAAATCATATCCTCTAATCACCACTAATCACCAGTTCTACCCAAGGTCACAAAAAGTGTAACTCATATTTGGTTATCCAAGTGAAGCCAAGGCAAATCCTTTATTTCCAACCTCCATTACCTTAGATATTTTACTTATCTAACTAAAATATAAATTAAAAAATAAATAAAATTATGAAAATCATAAATAAAAGTAAGATTAAGAACCTCCTAATCTTGGTAAACCTTATAAATTTATGGAAGTAGTTATAATTCTACCATAAGTGGTATATGATCAAATGGTCATGTTCAGAATGGCAAGACTTGATCTTGTTTCTTCTCAACTTGTTTTCTAGAAATTAACTCTAGTAACTGAGTAACTTGGAAGAATTAGACATTGTACCAAATATAATCTAAGGTTTCAATGAAATTTTTTTTAATCCATCTTCATTAATCATGGTAGAGTAATTGGTAAGCTATGCTTCTTCATGAGAACTATCCATTAATAGCATTTGTTCTTGAATTTTGGGATCTAATTTATCTATTGAAGATTTGAAGTATGATGAATATGGACTAGCCAGTGGAATTCTATGTTGAATTTTTGGAAATATATTCTTCAAATTTGATTCATCTTCCAAGGAATCTTTTATACATCCATATTTTAAGAATTGATAAACACTATTTCCAACTTCTGCATTAAATTCTCCACAAAGGACAATTAGAACTTGATCATTATGTCTCATGAATAATTTACTCTTTAAATTTTCCTTTTTTTGCTTAATCAAGCATGCACCTTGGCACAATTTGGCATGTGAACATGTTGATTTGGCAATCAAGTGTATGTTAAACATGCATACATATCTTTCTTATAACTGGATTTTTAGTATCACTTGCAAAGCAATGTGACTTTTCTGGAACCTTGATCATTCTTTCTTCTTCATGATTTGAAGGTCTAGAATTTTAAAAATAATATTTTCTAAATTCCATTCAAATCTTTATACTAATTCAAACTTGGCTTCTTTATAAAAGATCACACAACAATCCTATCATATCAATTACACCATATTTATGGAGAAAATTTGTGAAATAAGATCTAAGAAATAAAATTTCTCAAATAGCTTCTTAAAGATGATTGAAAATGAGAGTTAAATTATTTATTTTAAGGGAAAATTTTATGAAATAATAATGGAGCAAGGTGTTAAAGGAAAGTGCTCTTTATATAGCTGTGTTCATTTTGAGGTTATAAGCATGGAATTAATAAAATCTTAGGAATGTGTTTTCAGCCTACATTATGAAGAAATTTTGGTTTTTCCATATGTAGAGGAGATTGTTGCAATGGAAAATATTAGTCACTAGAAAAACCAAAATTGCTTAGTCACAAGTAGCCTCAACCTCGAATCCCCTAGGGGCTCTACAAGAAAAATGGAATTTAGGATGCCATGGACAATCTAGTAGGTCACCTAGGAACTTAGGGGGATGCAAAACAAGGGTAACAAAACAAGAGGATGCATATCTGTAAAGTAATGCACTAAAAATATAACAATTATCTCTAGAATTATACACAAAATGAAATCATAAAATTTTTTAAATAAACAAAGAATTAGTTCAAAGGGGTGTACAAATTTGGTGCCTAAGAGAAGGGGCAAAGGGGGGTTCACTTGGGCAAAGGTTTAGAGCCCATTGAAGCCACAATTATCTCCATGATCTGGTATCTCTAATACTACTAGTGCTATCAAACCTCCTTTTTCACCATGTTAGATATGCAATGTTGATTACTATTGGGGTTAGGAAAACATAAAGGATTGGGATGGACAAGGTGCACCACGCTAGGATTTGGGGATACCAAAGGGGTAACATTGACACCCAAAGTTCACAGATCCTAAGGGGGGTAATAGGTTGTTGGGGTTCCACACTGCTAGGAATAAAGAATCTATGTTTTTGCTAAGGAAGCAAGAGATCTTAGATGCCAAAATGCCAACGGTGTTAAAATGTAAAAGTATGGAACCTCAACATCGTGCCAAGGTTTGGTTTTTATAAGATTATGGCCATGATTCAAGTTGTAAAATAGCTACAAATTGCTAACATGATTAGCTACAAGTTGGTTGTCAATGGCTGACATGATTGACTGCAAATTGGTTGCCAATGGCTGACATGATTGGCTACAAATTGGTTACCAAATTGCTAAAAATAAGCTGCCATGTTCAAGGAGAGTAAGTGAGATCCACCCCCATACATCCTAGTTGTCTAGACCCTCCACACTATCTAGTCCTCTTTCTCCTAGCTAGTTGATCCCCTTCCATTATGGGGAGAGCATCAACATTAAGAGAGGATGGATGGTCAATGTTGGGGGGCCACCCATCTTTCCACACTAGGGGTAGGTGAGTTCTACCCCCCTTGCACTTCTCCATGCTAGCCTTGAAGTCTTCTAGCTAGCTTACCCTCCTACAAGGGGTGTGTTAGCATAGAGAAATGTGTACTCTTCATAAAACCCATCAAATTACCATTTTTTAGCATTCCAAAAGGCCCTTTTAACTCTGCCAAGCCCAAATATAGACACTAGGTGACTTTTTTCACTTGGGGAATGAGGCTTTAGTGACTTATGAAGAATTTTTCAACTTGAAAAGTATAAATATATGAGATTTCCCCTTTATAAATTACAACCTTCACATTTACAATAAAATATCTCTTTTTATTTCATGGGATGGGATTACAAAGGTTTTAGCATGAAAATTTAGTGGTGTTTCATTAGCCCCTCTTTATTGGTATCTAGATGATTAACCCAAGAGGCATTGATAGAGAATACAAGACACCATTATAGGTCGAGCACTAATGTCCCCTTTCTACACTTCATCTAGACATGTCGAGCCATGTTGAAGAGTGCTTATGATGATGGGGATTAGACTATGATGGAGAAATGATAGTGGTAATTAGGGAGATGGTTAAAAAAGCTAATAATGCATTCCAAATATTACCATCATGGCTATAGCATGGTACTGACATATTTTAAAGTGTTGATTGCTCAGCAAATGCATTTGAGGAGCCAAGCACTTTTCTCCAAGAGTTTTTTTGGCCATTGAGCTTCAAGGCTTCTTTGATCATTTGGCTCCTTGGTAATTTTCTTCCCCTCCTTTTTTTATGGGATGAAACCTTCATTAGGATTCATTACGAGGGTTGGTTTAACATAGTTTTCCCATCAAGTGAGTTGCATTACACCTAATGGACTTTAGAGTTATCCCATCAAATGAGATGTGTTACACTCAATGGACTTAATGGCTTTTCCACTAAATGAATTATGTTACATTCAAGTGGACTTGAGGATGGAGCTTGTTGAGGACATATCATATGGCTATAGTGCATGAATGACAAACATAGGCTAACATCATTGCTTAGGGTAGGGAAAGTTATAATCAGGCTATGAGGCTTGACTCAAGGAGTAGTGCCAAAGAGAGGGTAACTGTATAAGTACTCTTAACATAGTAGGATAAACTCACTAAATATTACACATCAAGGCCACATGGTGATTTGCTACCATACTAAATTACACTCTTACAATAGTGTGGGCTTCATCCTACAAACACAACTCCAAGAGGACAAGAAAACCAAGCAAATAAAGAACTTTACAACATTACAATGCATATATATAGGCTACATGAAGAATAAGAATAAGTCATTTAGGTCACCAACGTTGCCAGTTTAAGGCCATGGTGGGCCATGGTATCATTTTAAAGCCTTGGCAAGCTATGATTTCAGTTTAAGATCATAGAGGACCATGATGTTAATTTAGAGTCTTAGCATATTGTGATGACGATTTAAGGTCTCAGCAGGCTATCATGTCAGTTTAAGATCTCGGTAGGCCATGGTGTTACTAGTTTTATGCCTGGGTAGACTATGTTGTTAGTTTAAGGCCTAGAAAGATCATGTTGCTGGTTTAAGGCTTTGATATGCCGTGTTGTTACTTTAAGGCCTCAATAGGCCCTATTGCTAATTTAAGGCCTTGGTAGGTTATGTTGATGGTTTAAGGTCTTTTTAGGTTATGTTTTTAGTTTAAGGCATCATCAGGCCATGTTTTTGGTTTAAGGCCTTGGCAGGTTGTGTTGCTGGTTTAAGGTCTTGTTAGGCCATGTTAGAGTAGGCTTGCTTCTTAATGATCATTGATTACATGTAATATGGATCAAAATAGGAATTATTGACCAAACTGGTTAGCTAATTTCCATCCACATTGGCTATCCTAAATACTCCATTACCGTAGGCTTTAGTAACCAAGAAGGGTCCTTCCTAATTGGCTAAGAATTTATTTACATCTTCATAAATAGCTTTAAGGACTAGGTCACAATCCTTGATCTTAAGCTTGGTCGATTCATGATGATGCCATTACTTCTGCCTCTGTTGATAGTGTTTAATGTGAGAAGGCACTTCCATACATTGCCCCTCCAATGAGTCTAGGACCACTATCTACAACTCCTTATTTTGCTCATCATTGATGAAGTTAGTCAACGCTACTTAAAGTAGTGGCACCTACAATTCAAGAGGTAAAACAACTTTAGAACCATAAGCCAAGCTATAAGGGGTTACTCCAATTTCCATGCGATAACTCATTTTGTAGGGCCATAGCACATGGACAAGTTGCTAATGCCATTTAAACTTGCTATTATTGATCATCTTCCTTAGTAAGTTAATAATGGCCTTGTTTCTTGCCTCTACTTGTCCATTGCCTTGAGGATAATAAGGTGATGAAAAAGAATGCTTAATTTCCATTATCTATAACTATGGTCATGGGTATGCCAAAATAGGCTACAATGTTATCTAAGATAAATTTGCAAACTTGTTCAAATATAGTCTTCCTTAAGGAAATAGCCTCAACCTACTTTGTAAAGTATTAGGCTATTGTGATGATGAAGCTATGACCTATAGAAGACTTGGTGTTATAGGTCCAATGATATCCAACCCCCATCATTGAAATAACTAGGTGATCTAAGTAATATGTAACTCTATCAGTAGTATGTGTATGATGTTACTATGTCATTGGCATGTGTCATAATGTTTAATCTTTTTCATATAGTTTCTTTCCATATGGGTCCAGCAGTAACCAAACTACCTAATCTTAGTGGTTATAGTTGTTGGTCCTATATGTCCTCCACAAACAACCTCATGAACCTCCTCTAGGACTATTCTAACTTCAATTTTACCTAAGCACTTTAGTAATATACCATCATTGGATCATTTACATAATGTGTTATCACCTATGATGACATATTGCTTAGATCTTTTTTTGTACAATGTCTTTTTGGGCAATAGTCAGGCCTTGGGAAGACTCACCATGCATAAGGAAAAATTTGATATTATCATACCTTTCCTTAATAGGAGCAGTATGGATGATGGCTACAAAGGTATCTTCAGTGTTTTGCATGATGGGAACAACATAGTCCATGGTCAAATTGGACAATTTATTAAACACATTTGGTGTCACACTGAGAGCTAATGCTACCATTACATTAGCTATGACATTCTCATTCTAGGGTACATGCTAGATATCAACGTCCACAAACTATTGTAACAATTGTTTTCCTAGGTCAAAGTATGGTTGTAAATGTTTAACTTTAGATGCATAGAATTCCATTACTTGGTTATCTACAAGTTGGGGATCACCTTTAATTGGAAGCATGAGCTACGATCATCCTCTTAATCAAACCCTAGTACTTTGCTATGTTGTTGGTACATGAAAACTCAAAACAATAAGTGAAAGTTTGGATTTGACTAGATGGAAATGTTATGATGGGATCAATACTGGTCCCATGGGTAATTAAATCTTCATCAAAGTACATGACCATCTCATAAACCTTAGGCACTTGGATAATAGTATTAATATGCTCATTGGGGAACTCAAGATCTATGGTTGCTTGGTCATCAATAGGTGAAACCGTGAGTTGTATGGTTATAGCTTACCCTTTTAGTGAGGATCGAGAGATATAGTAAAGGTCAAGCATTGTAGTTATGGCTTTCCATCAAGCTATGTAGCTACTCTCACAGATGTTGGTTGTTATGGCTCTACGCACATTATCTTTGCAAATGACATTGACTTGGCTTCTAAAGAGGTAGTGTCTTTACTACTACAATAAGAATACTAGTGCTAGAAAATACTTCTCCACTTGAATGTATCAAGTTTCATGGCTAACTAATGCATGGATAAGATAGTATACTAACATTTTTGCTCCATCATCTTCTTTCTAACAAAGAAGAGAGGCAATGAATGGATGTGTCAGAGATAGCCAAGTAGATGTAAAAAGGTTTACCTTCCTATGAAGGATAGACCATTGGTAGTTGTGTCAACTCTTGCTTAAAGTTTTCAAAGGCCTATTGACATTGAGATGTCCACTCATAGTGAAACCCTTTCTTAAGTAAGTGTTGCATGGGTTGGAACTTATATGTAAGCCTAGTGATAAACCTATGAATAAATTGCAATCTACCTTACAATTTTTGAAGCTCCTTAAGGTTAGATAGCACTGCTAATTTGGCTATAGTCTTAACCTTATTAGGATTGACACATATCCCTGCCTTAGATACTACAAAGACAAGCATCTTTCCAATCTTGACACCAAAGATACATTTCTTAGGATTGAGCCCAAGCTCATATTTGAGGCATCATTTAAGCACAAGATCTAGGTCAGTCGCATGATCATTAGCGTCTTTGGACTTAATAGCTATGTCATCCATGTAATAATTAAGCAAACCTAGCATGTAATCACTAAATATATAAGTCATGATTCATTGATATGTTGCTTCTACATTCTTAAGTCCAAAAGACATCATAGTATAGTAGAAGGTTTCCCAAGAGGTCATGAAGATTATGCTAAGTTGGTGCTTTGGGTTAATCCTAATTTGATTATATCTCGATAATCCATCCATAAAGGACAATAAAGCATGCTTAGTTGTGGTATCGATAAACTAATCAATGCTAGGTAATGGGAAGTCATCTTTGATAGTTGCTTTAGTTAGGTCTCAGAAATCAATGTAAATATGGATACTCCCATTTTCCTTAGGGACTACCACTATGTTGAAAACCCATTCTGCATAGTTAATAGCCCTAATGAAACTAGGTATATAGAGTTTTAAGATCTCCTCAAGAACTTCCAAGGCTTAATTATGTTGTATCTTACATACGTTTTGCTTTACTAGTCTAATTCCAAGATCTAGTATGATGTTCTTGGCATATTATCGTATGATCAGGCAAAGACCTTAATGCTCCCTTGTAGGACCAAGGTGATGCCTTGAGCCTGTTAAGGTTCCAATGAGGAATTTAGTTTAAGATTTTTCTCCTCACCACTATGTGCCATGATAGGAACCTCAACCAAAGAGTCTTTAGTTATGTCACCCACCTATAATGGTTTTGATTAGGATCTTAGGCCACTGTAGAGGTTTCTCTATTAAGGCTAGGTAGTCCACAAGACTTAGGCTCAAGATCTAGGCAATTAGGGTCAATATATCATTTTACATCATCATGAGGCCAATTTAGGCTCAAAGGTAAACTAATTAGCCTCCAAGTACTCATATGTTAATCCTACATGTCAACCTAAAGCATAATAAGTGACACCTAGCTAAAAATTAATAAACAGTGCTTAAAATGATATAAAAATCATGCAAATATGCTCTATTCTAGTGTAAACAAGGTCATCAAAGGCTATAAATAAGGTAAAAATAAGCAAAAAATGTGTAATAGAGGCCAAATAAAGGTCAAACAAATGAATAATATTGTAATTGATCAACAAGGGTCATGGTTTTTCTATTTTTAGGCCTTGGAAGGCCATAATGCCATGGTGCCAAATAGTGGTCATGGAAGATCAAACCCCACTAGCTAACACCAATAAAAGCAAACAAAATAGATAAAGGAAGTATAAGGCTATGTAAAATGCTACAAGAAGGTTATAAGGGTGAACAATGCAACATAAGATCAAAAACAAGCTAAAATATCAAGCAAAGCATGCTACCTATGGTCATACTTGGCTAATATAGATCAAAAGATGGTTGACTTTTGCTAGTTTTAAGCCTTAGTATGCAATGGTTTAGGGCTGCAAAGCTATTAGATGGGTTTGGAAATTATTCATCATTGTTTCTAGGTTGTTTGGACCTAAATACAAGATTTTTGGAGCTTCTACATTGAGACCACCTTGCTTCTATGCTAAGGCTCGAACACAAACCACCCCCCACCCCCCCACACAACCCCAACCCAACACCCCCC
>MNCI01026525.1:578079-599626 GCA_015680685.1 Gnetum montanum
GCGGCATCCTCCAAGGAGGTGTGCCAGTGTGGAAGATCCCAAGGGGCTGATTTCTAACAAATTTTATTTAGTTTTGGGCATGCATGTGCATTCCCAAGGTTGCCAATTTTAAGGCCTTTAAATTAATTTTTTAAGTTACCCCATTATTTCCATGATGAGGCCACAACCCCCACCCCCAGGAGGGTAAGCTAATGTGGAAGATCCCAAGGGGCTAATTTTTGATAAATTTTAATTAGTTATGACCATGCATGTGCATTCCCAAGGTTTACAGAGCTACTAAGCATCACCTAAGATCAAAATTTTTTAATTTTAATGTTTTTAAGTTAATTTTTGAGGTTATCCCCTTATTTCCATGCTAAGCCATCCCTCCCTCAACCTACAGCCCCACCACCACCTCCCCCCCACCCTTTAGGGAGGTAAGCTAACATGGAAGATCCCAAGAGGCTAAGTTTTGAGAAATTTTGATCAGTTATGGACATGCATGTGTATTCCTAGCAATGTCAAAGCTGCTGAGCATTGCACAAGATTAAACGTTGTTGATTTTAAGGTTTTTAAGTTAATTTTTGAGGTTAGCCACTTGTTTCCACACTAACCCTCTACTCTAGGAGGTAAGCCAACCTTGAAGATCCCAAAGGGCTAATTTCTAAAAAATTTGATCAGTTATGGACATGCATGTGCATTCTTGGGGTTTCCAAAGCTACTAGGCATTACCTAAGATCAAACATTGTTAATTTTAAGGCTTTTTCATTGGTTTTTAAGGTTACCCCTTTGTTTGCACACTAAGCCCCCACTCTAGGTGGGTAAGCCAACATGGAAGATCCCAAGGGACTAATTTTTCACAAATTTTGATTAGTTTTAGGCATCCATGTGCATTCCTAAGGTTACTAGACTTGTTGGGCATCATCCAAGATCAAAAGTTATCAATTTTAATGTGCTAAGCCCCACTCCAAGGGGGTATGACAAGGGGTAAGAACCAAGGGGATGAGAACCAAAGGAGGTTATCAACTATTGCAGATCATCGAGAGGCAACAAGGCTCTCAATGTAAGAACTATGGTCACTAGAAGTTGGGAAGAGGATCTTTATGCTATACCCCCTAAGCCCCCACATTAGCTCCATACTAGAGAGCATAGAGGGGAGATTCGCCAACGTGGGATGTAATACAAGGTTGCAAATTGGCTTGTTCTAATGACAGAAATAGGCTATTGGAGGCTATACAAGAGTATAAATGTCAATCATGGTAACTAGGTGATCAATTTATGGAATTTTGTATCACCTCCCATCCATCCATGCTAGGCCCAAGATGCATAGCATGGAAAGGGCCTTCCTTAGTATGGAACCACCAAATAAAAAGGTTTTGACCACTTTTGACTAGGTTTTCCAAGGTTTAGGGGTTGCTATGAGTGATTGAATGGATTCTTCGTTATGTGGGCCTCTTCTAAGGATTAGATCTAGGTGTGATGGGTAGGGGTTGTATCAATAAAGGTTACCCCCCATTTGTTCCACACTAAACCCCACTTTTAGGGGTTTAGGCCAAGTGATACACTCAAGGTGACTATTTTTAGCAAAGTTTGACCCCCTTTCATAGCTTAGGGTTGAATGATACAAGTTGTAACTACCAAAAATGGAAAAGAAGTTAGTTTTTTTATGGTTTTGAGGGGTGGAACACATGCATCCACATTGACTATGATACCCCCAATATGGATCAATGGGAGTAAAAACTTGGATATTGTTCTATGTGTTGAAGGGATCAAAACCCCAATGTTTACATAGTTTGTAACCCAAAAATCCCATATGTAATGGTACAAGGTGGGATCCATGGTTTAAAAATTTTTAAAAATTAAAAATTAAGAAAAAACAAAGGAAATTTCTATTTCCCCCATCCTCACTCCTATCATGAAGGATAATTTCCCCCACTTAGACTTCAATGTATGTGAAGTTGTCATACATAGAATTAGCAAGCAAGAGTTTAGAGTGGAAATGTTGGGTTTTTAGGATTTTTAATGTTGAAACATACACAAAATCCTTACAAACCACCATTCCATCAACCAATGTAGTAGAGGAAAGCCTTAGCATCCATTCTTGTAGTTGATCTTGTGAAATCTTAATGTTGAAGCCCTTCATCCCTTCTTTCAACCAACATTAAAGCTCTAATCTTTTCAAATCTCAAGCCTTCTTTCAATGTTGGGCATTAGCATTACGAAACGTGGCAAGAATCCACACATCCAAGCATTATATCAGGCTACCAAAAGGATCTCCAATGTTTTCAAGGGACTTCATCATCACTTCCAAGGTAGGCCATTCTTTGCCTTTTTTTCATATTGTTCTAGCCATTTTTGGTGTTTTTCTAGGTAGTAACATGTCCTTTTTCTTTGATCTAGTCAAAATGAGTCAATAAAATTAAGTTTCAGAGAAATCCCACATCATTTTTTGGTCATTTTCATGTGTATCTAGTATTATTTTTCTATTTTTTCCTTGCTAAATAAGATTTTTAAAAGTAGGCTTTCTTTTTTAGATGCTTTTTCTAAAAATCTCATGTTGACTTTGTTTTTCTTAGATCTAGGGCCAAGGACTCATTAAAATTAAATTCTAATGAAATCATACCCCCTTATTTTGATGTCTTTTGTGATGTTGGTTTGGCTGTTTTGGTCATAATCTATGGTTTCATAATGTTAAATTCATGTTTTTTATGTTTTTTGGTGCAAAAAAGAAAGTTATGTTGTGTATTTTTTATCGAAAAAATGGCTTCCTTTTTCAAACATTAATGCTTTTGGTTTTTAGTGTTTTATTTAAGCTTTGTAATGGCTATGGTATATTTAATTTGGAGTTATATTGATCAAGTTATGGCTATTTCAAATTGGTTGTGCAACTAGGGTTCGTGCCATTTTTCATATTTTAATCAACATTAATGAATTATTTCTGAAACACCAACTAGGGTTTTGAATTTATATTAAGTATAGCTATGTAGTGTTTAATTCAATCTTTTAAAAGGTATTGGAATCACTCTATTTGGAGTCCAAATGAATTATTGGTGATTTTTTTCCCAACCTTGCATGAATGGGGGTTGATAGTAACAACTACATTTTTGCTACCTCTAGCTATGTTTTGTGTAAGAATGGTTAAATGTTGTTGGTTGTAATGGTCATGACTAGAAATTTTATGATTTCAAGGTTCCTTCCATGGTAAAATCATTGAAATCAGTTCTAAGATGATTTTTTATGAATTTTATAATAAGGCTATGTTAATTGGTCTAAATTTTTTTGTAGCACTTTACCCCTTTGAGGATGGATGTGGTTGTTATAGTTGGAATCATCAACCTTCATGTTCTTAGGAATTTTCTTAAATAAATTATGTTATAAATTTTTTTTTGTGTGTTTTTTAAAGAAAAGAGCTTATTAGGATATTTAGTAAGTTTTTTTATTTATTTCTATTATGGCCACTTTTTCTATGTTTTGAAGCTTTTTCTAAATTAATGCATGTTTTGAGCTAGGGCATAATTTTGGTTGTGATTTTTTGGTTATAATAGTTTTGGCTATGATATCAAGTATAGGAGATGTTGAAATAATATATTTATTTTTTTGTGAATTTTCTTAAGCAAATTTGAACCAACACCTTAGAGCTTTTTATGGAGGCTAATTTCACCCCTAAATAGGATATGTAAAATTTGTCAAGAAATTCTAAGTTTTGAGATGTTGTAATAATATATATCAAGTCTAGGAGATGTTTTTCTTTATCCCCCTATAGGATGCTACTCAAGCCAGTGCTCATTGTGGTTGAGCTAGTTGACATTCTCTATTGTCTTGGTCAACGTATAGACCATACCCCTCTTCCTAACTTGGCATTGGAGAAGAAATCAATGTGGCTATGCCAAAGAACCAGGGACTTCCTTTCCCATATTCTCTAGAACTTTGTTATGATGATGTGGTAACAACTGTCTGAGGCGGTGGCTACAATCATCATGGATACTTTGCTACCTGGGTCTACATGCCTAATTGCTCGATTTATAACCGATGGACCAAAGACCTGAGTGGTAGGAGAACTGGTGGATTTCATCAATCCATAGTACCTTTTAAATATCTATAGGTTGCTAGAGTGTTCATGATACAACATGAATAATACTCTGATGGTGGCACAGAGAGTTCACTCTTTATTCCAGAATCCTCTAGGAACTATGTACTAATTACAAGGGTAAGTTGGCTATCATAGGTTTTAACATTATGTATTTATCTAGTTTAGTCTCTTTTTTCTAACTTGTTGATTTTACACATATCTTGCAAATACAGGGTCAATCATCAAGGTTTGATCAAGAATGATGAAACCTTGGTGGTAGCCCATAGCACATTCAATGAATTCACCAAGTGTCCCAAGATTAGACTATTGTTTTTGAATAGCTAAGAGGGGAATTTCATGAATACCCTATTAGACTTGACCTTGTTTACAAGAGGTGTGTGGCTGCCAAAAGAGCACATAGTTGATGGGCAAACCCTAAGGATATCAAAGATATGGGTATTACTACTAGGACCCCCATGAAAGCTTCACCAAGTAAGAAGAAGAAGAGTGAGAAAACAAGTACTTTGTTATGCTAAATGTTTTATGGTTATTTCGATCTTAAGTTTCTTATGACTAAAACTTAGTTGTATTAAGGCCAAACACTTATCTTTTGCTTATAGGGCCTTTCACTCACATAGATGTTATCATACCCCTCAACAAAGGTTCTATGGAAAATCTCATCCTAAAGTTCAATGAAGTGGGATGAGCACAAGAAGGGTTAAGAAGAATGCATCTAAATACATTTAAGCAAACATTAGCCATGCATGTTTCATTGAGATCTTTATGGCACCCAACCTTGTCATTGCTTTGGCAAAGATGCTGAATATCATTAACTCTTTTGATGAAAAAGTTAATGTGCTTCAAACCATAATACAAGGCCTATTCATTTATATTTCTATTAGTTCAACCACCTTCCATGACTTATTTGGTATTCCTGGTGATGGGATAATAGTTGCCACCAAACCCATGAAAGAGGTAGGCCATCGTGCAAAAGTTGAGGAATGCCTTGGTGCTACCAAGGGCCAATATAGTCTTGCTTATAGTAGCTTTACAAATCCTAATGCAAAAGAGTCTTATCCCTTATTCAAATATAGGATATTTCTTAAATTATTGTCACAAAAGAAGGTGTTTAGGATTCTGCAAGGATGGACCTTCAAGAAATTTATGATGGAGGAGACTCATTTTAACTAGGCTATTTTCTTTGCTATGAGCCTTAAAGAAAAAATTCTCAAAATTAGCATGGATTCCTCCACTATATTCCACATACACCATGAATTTTTTGCAAGCTACTTGAAGAGGTTTGCAAAATTTTTGGTGGTGAAAAGAGGTGGATCATGGATGCACTAGGATCCACAACAACTCTCTAGGCCTTTGATAAAGCATCTTTATCCAACCATGAGGGCTTAGAACACATCAAAGGATATGGGAGATTTACTATCTATGACCACTAAGAATCTTGATGTCAATCAGTGTGAATCCCTTGACAGCACAAGGGAGGCACCTCTTACATTTTCACCAAACATCAAGAGGATCCAACAGTTACATGCTGAAGTCACCAAAGTAGCCAAGACAACCTAAGAAGCCCATAGAATAAGCATCACTAGTAATAGATCCACCCTCCAAGCAAAAGATTATCTTCAAGAACCCACATTTGGACTAAGTAGTCACAAGTATACTTCAACTATGTTTTCTTTTCTTTTGGCTATGTTTTTATTCTATGACTATTCATGCTAACATATCTAATGATTTATGGTTATAGATCAATGATGGAATCTAGTAGCCTAAGATTCCATTGCAAAAGAAGAACAAAGACAAGCAAAAGGGGAAAATAGATGTGCCAAGGAGGAAGAGCAGATTAGTAGAGCCATTGTAGAGGAACACTAGAGGCATGTAGAGGTGGCACACTTGCAATAAGATATGGGTGATATTAACACCTTTTTTAGTGGATCACTACCTAAGAAGTCTCTAATTGAAATCCTTGTTGATGATGATGATGATGATCATGAGAATCAAGTGGAGAGCATAGGTATACTTATGCTCTACCTATTATTGTCTATAGTTTTATGTTTTTTTTAGAGTCCTTACTTAACCATTAATTGTTATGGTTTTCATAGTTCTTGAGCTAGTATCTAAGGCCTCTATACCTGAGTTTCACATGAAACCATGGGTGAAGGTCCCAAATAAGGTAGAATTCATGCATGGGATGGAAAAGGACATCATTGGTCAATTGTAATAGGTTGTACCTGAAATTGGTAAGAACTATGTTTTGATATGTCTTAGTAATTTTGCTATGAGATGTATTTTATGTTATAACTATATTGTATATTGAGTTTAGGACTATTATTTTTGTTTTTTTTAGTGTCATTAGTCACATTGAATCTAGCCCAAAACATGGAGTTTTACTCCTTGCTTAAATTTCCTCTAGACATCACACATGTCCCCTTGAAGCTTTACGAGACTGCCATTAATCTAACAATTTCTTATGCTAAAGCTTCATCAGAGATTCAGAGGTCTAAAAAATCCCTATAAGAACAACTTATAGCCTTGAACGAGGAAAATAAAAGGTAAGATGAGAGGATCCAAGATCTCTACGAATGTAAGGCATTCATGGATGCTCAAGTGAAGCACTTGAAGGCCTTGTAGACCAAAGAGATCACGTGGGTCCACTACTGGTGCACTATCCATGATAAGATTTCTCTTTCTTTGGAGTTTCATGAGTAACAAATTCAAATGGACTTAATTTCTCAAAAGGCACAAGATTGGAAGGATTATTGTGCTTGGATCCTAGAGTGGGGTAACACATAAAGGGACCACAAACACAAGTATAAGGTTAATCAAGATGCCTATTTGAAATAGCTAAAGAAGGAGATAACTAAACAACAAAAGAGAGAGATGTTCATTCAAGGCATTCAAGCTAAGAATGCTTTCAACCTCTTTGAAAGCACTCTAATAATGGTTGAGTCTCCTACTCCATTGATTACCATAACTACAGATGAGGTTGCCATGACTACAATCTCATGGGATCCACCATTTTGGGTGGGTGTGGATAGAACCAACATCCTCATTGGTATCAATATAGGAGACATTGATTGGGCCAACATGACAGAAGATCATATTCTCCAATGTTTGGAGAATGGTCTTCATCATCTTCCCCAAGAGCTCACAAAGTCAAATTCTCCATAGGTATGATGGCTTCTATGTTTTACATTTTCTTTTAGTTTTAGTTTTCGTTTTATGTTTCTTGTTTTGCATGGTTCATGTTACAATTTTGGTTATGATGATTACTAACTAGTTGTGTGTTGCTATCTCACAAGCATTTTATGATCTTGGTGGCCCCAGTAATGGAGGCGATGATGATGATGATGCACCATCTCCTCTTCCTCTAAATGCCCCCTTGGCACCATTTGATGCATGATGCAATAGTCTTTCTTTTTCATTTCATTTTATGCTTGAGATTATATGGCTTATGTTGGTCAATACTTGCATTGTAGACATTTTATCATTCATGATTGATAGTATTAACATTTATGCCACATAATGTGGTCATATATGTTATTTTATTTTAAGATATTTTAAATTTTGAGTTTTCAATTTTTATTTTGGCTACATTCACTATTGATAACTTTATTATTTTCAAGTTCTAAGGTTAAGAGTATTGAAAATATCTATGCAAAATATGGCTATGTTGGCTATGCCAAAAACTATAAGATTATGGATAGGCAAGGGTTATTTGCTATATTTTTGTTTTAATAAAGAAAATGCATGACAGACTATATATTTATAAGGTCTTGATGGGCCATGATGCTAATTTAGAGTCTTAGTAGACTATAACACCAGTTAAAAATCTTAGTGAACCATAATGTCAATTTATAGTCTTAGTGGACTACGATGTTGGTTTAAGGTCTTAGTAGGCCACAATGCCAATTTAAGGCCTTAGAAGACCATGGGTTTGCTAGTTTTAGGCCATGATGGACCCTTAGAGTCTTATATTTTCTTTTGGTGAAATTTTCTCTCTTTTTTGAATTTTTATGATTTTTTTAAAAAACTTTACAATTTTTTGTAAGGATTTTTTTTTTTTTGTTTTCATCATGTATAAAAGAAATAGAAAAGAAAGGTTGTAATACATAAGTATAATGCCAATGAAAATAGAAATTTAGGCTACCTGCATGAAACACACAAACAAGCATAACAAATTAGCAAAGGAAAGCTAAGCTACATGGCTATCAACAATATGGTTATAAGGGCATGGGGTGGAAGGGTTAAGGGATGCTTCACTTGTGTAGACTCTTCCTAATTTTTGAAAGATTAGAAAATGAGTAAGTTCTACTCTACACAAGTTTGTATTTTCCATCACCCTTACTAATGATGTTAAATGGGAGTTCATCCCATGATGCATCTTGTTGCCCATTTTTGTTATTGGCTTTCTACTTTCTCTCGGGTTGTTGGATCTCATGACTGGGAATTTCTTTTTGAAACTCCACTTTAGATCCCTACTCAATGTTCACATTATTGATAACTAGGGACACTACATTATCACCATGAATTTTGATCTCACCTCCCTCATAATGAAGGTGAATTTCCTACTGGATGCAAAAAGACATAGCTCGTAATTAAGCTAACCAAGGTCTTCCTAGGATAAGGTTAAATTGAGGCATCTCCTCCATCACGAAGAAATTCATAATCATGGGGAATTACTCCCCTACCACAAAATCTAAGGAGATGGACCCCTTGACAACAACCCTTGATCCATTGAAATACTTGAGAACAACTCTCAATGTTTGTTGTATTTGCTCTATCAAGCGTAATCATTCAATAATGATGCAAAGGATGACGTTAGTAGCCATTCCATCATCTACATGCACCCGATGCACCTTCAACTATCCTATGCATATGGTTATAAATAGAGAAGCCCTAGTAATTTTTCCATTCTAGGTATTAACCTTAATTTTGCTATCTTGAAATGTCAGGGGTATTGACTCCCCCTCCCTATGTCTAGGGGGAACCATCACTACATGGATGGATTCCTTGTTAGTGAGGATATCTTCACTAATAGGGATAGAAGTTAGCATTTTGATTAATGCCTCACGATGTGTGATGAAATTCATGATCAAGTCATACAAACTCAAAGTAATTTTCTTTTACTTAAGAGATTCTCTAACTTGATCTATCGCACTAAAAAAGGTTTTCAAATTGGCCACGGGTTTATCACCATAGTTTTTCTTCACTTTATCCATGTGCTTTAAAATGTGTACTGTAGTCTTAGGTTGTGATTGTTGGAGCTTCTTCTCATTCTTCTAGCCATGTGCTTTGGGATCCCCCTATGGTTTTTTGTTTGTAGTGGGTTGGGTAGAGGAGGTTATGGCTATAGCTAATATGGGAGTGGGCTTTAGTGGACCTAGTTCCTTCATCTGCTTGTCACCCTTATTGTTGGGCTTTTGCTTTTGCTTCTTCTTTTACTTGTTTGGAGCTTTTGGGTTATTAGTTATTGGTTGTGAGAGAGATGTTATAGCATTGGCCACCACAAGAGGTTGTTGGATGGTTTTATCAGTTGGTGAGGCTATCGCTAGTCATGTTATGATGGGCTTGGGCACCCTGATGATAAATGGTTCCTGAGGAAGCACTTGTGATGACGCTTTTATGACAAAAGGGGATCTTGACCTAGTTGGAGCTAAAGAAGCTATTTCACCATCAATGGGTATGCAAATCACAAATGATTCTCTTGAGGATCTTTGACTATCATCTATGTTGAATGCTAATATGATATATGCAACATTGTTGGAGTTCAACGAGTCTTTGTACACTTGCATCGATTGGTTTTTAGGTTGAAAATGGTTGGATGCATCTAGAACCAACTCTCCCCTATCTATCATCTTCTATAAGTCATCCTTCAATGCAAGGTAGAAGTTTGTATCATGACTAGGTAGTTGCTGATGATGGCAAAAGTGGTCTATCTTGAAGTATTTAGGTAATGGCAGGTCATCTTTCATTGCTCTAGTGGGATCCTTGACTATTTCACAAAGTCTATCATGTTTCTTTCAGAAATATTTAGAGACTTATTTGTATTGGATACATCCACTTTTTAAAAGCTAATCTAACAAATTTGATTTTAATCATAGTGGAGTGTATTTATACCTATCCTTCCTTTAAAAATTAGGTCTGGTCATTGTTGATGTAGTGGCCCTAGAGTTTGAAGTTTGGTTATCATAGTTATTATTGGTGGGAACCTTGGGTGGATTAGTCCTTGGCCCCTGGCTAGTGGTCTTTGCCTCTATAGTTTCTAAAGTCATATTGTTATGTTTTCCATTCTTCTTGTCTCTTAGTGTATGTTATTTTTTTTGTATGCTATGTGGGTTGGATTATGATTAGCCTTTGTAGCATCTTCTAAATTCTTGGTTTGGGAGAATGCTTGGCTAAGTTACCATGGGTCAAGGTAGTAAAGTTTAGACTTGATAAAGTCATTAAACACCCCCTTAAATATGGCCAAAAGATGATTTTTGGCTATGGGCTCTGGTATGTCATTCAGGAGTCCATTCCACCATTGGATGAAATTCGGAATGAGCTCAAAGGATCCCTGCTTGACCTTCATGAGTTGGTCAAGCATGGTATCAAGCTTTAAGTTATACTTAAAGTGATTAACAAATTAAGCTATCAAGTCTTCAAGGAAGGATATGCATCCTCTAGGTAATGTGCAGTACCAATCAAGCACTTTCCTAGTCAAGGACATAGCAAAAATCCTCATGATGGTATGAGGCCATGGCTACAATAGCAAGCACTTAAATTTGAAGGTTATAAGGTGAGCATTAGGATCACCTTCTCCATTGTATTTGCTAAAGTAGGGGATAGGGACACCAAGAGGAAGTGTCAAAGTTAGGACCATAGGATTGATAGGATCATCTTGGTAGATGTTCATGATCTTTACACTTTGGAATGTAGAGGCTTTAAGCCTCTTTAACTCCTCTGTCAAGTCGTGGATCATCTAGAAGGCTTCGCCTAGGTCCTATGATGGTCCCATTGGCTATGAGGCTTGCACATATGGTTGTGAAATCTAGTGTGAGGCTTGTGGCCTTGTTATGGAAGGAAGGGGTTGTGTTATGATTATGACTTGTGGGCAAAACAAAGAGAAGATGTCTATGCCAGTACTTGATGAAAAAATGGGATAAAGGGGGTATGTGACTCCTATCTTGCTTGGGGACTCATAGTGACCCCATGTGTGTAGTTAGCAGATTAGGTGGTGGTAAAATCCATTGTTGATGACTTTATATATCAATACTATGTTGTAAATGACATTAATGTGCTATGATTCATTTTCTATGGCATTTCCTAAGTTTGATATGTGGCAATAACAAGTGTGGGATCCACTGTAGTAGGGTAGGAAGGGGTGGAAGATGGTGGCACCATGCCCATGGAGAAAACAAAAGCATTTGAGGAAGGTGTTGTGACCTTGGGCAATGTTTGTTGGAATAGTCCCGCAAGGATGTCTTCAAGCTCTAATTCTACCTTAAATTCATCCTTCTTTTCCTATTGTTCCTTAGAGCTATACTTGGAATATTCTTCTTCCACAATAATCATTTGGGCTAGGATGCTAGCATAGATGTTACTAAGGGGAATTTGATCATATGGGGATGTGTATGAGCTCAAACTCACTCTTGGCCTTGGCTTCAATTTGTGGAATTAGCATGCCTACTTATATTTTAGCACAAATGAAGTTATAATGATCTTCATTTATGGCTACAAAGTTAGGACTCTCTCTTCTAACTCTCAAAGATTGTCTACACTCAATGATAGCATGGTCTTTGGGGTAATAGACTCTCATAGCCTATTGATATAACCTACCATCATTGTAGTTATAAGGAAACTTAGTTGATCACCAGAAAGACATGGTTATTTTAATGAAAATGACTTAAGATAGGCTACAAAAAGCAAAAATGAGAGTTGATTCCAACAATGAAAATCAAAAGCAATCAAGGGAAGCAAAAATGATTGAAAATGAGATAGTTACTAAAAATAGTAAGTATGGGGTAAGGGGAAGTATACTTCCTTACCCAAGATGGAAAGATGCAAAGGTGATAGCAAGTCTTACCTAGATCAACCTTATATTTGTCACACTCCTTGATGCCCAACGTTGGCTTCCTAACTATCATACCCTTGGGTGTGGCAAAGGGAAAAGAGGGGATGAGATGGGGAAATCTCACACCTTACAAAGTAAACATTGGTAACAAGGGGGTGGAAGCTATTATAGGTGTCGAGAAAAGGATGTAAATTTTAATAGTTGGAATTGATATAACATTTAAATCTAGTGAAAATAGGTAAAAATGATCAAAAATAAATTACTTACTATAAGTAGTAAGTAGGGGAGGTAAGATGGTTTACCCCTTTACTAGAAATGGCAAGCTAAGCACATTAGGCCTAAGCTTTACCCACATTGATCTCCTAGCTATCACACCCCCAAGTATGGTAGGGGGGGAAGACGAGGTGAGATGGGGTGATCTCACACCTTCTAAAACCAACATTGGTGAAACTAGGGGAAAGTGGAAAAGCCAAAATAGAAACCTCTAATATTCTTTAAATGGTTTTATAAATTGTGCAAATTTAACCACAAAGGAAGGGGGAAAGTACTTTTGGTTGGTAATGATGGCAACATTGGTTTTGTTGTGTGAATTATTGCCAAGGTAGAATATTGGTGTTTAGGTGTTCAACACTGGTTCTTGCTACTGAAATTCATAGTAGATATTGGAAAACTCAACACCCAACCACCTACAACTTCAACACTGGGGTTTCTATTGTAGGGGGATGAAGGGTAGCATTGGGTTTTCAAAGGATGCTTTAAGTTCTTTGCTACAAGAATCAAAACTTTCTAGTAGGTAGGCAATGTTGGCTATGGGGGAAATTAGATTTGGCTCTAGGAATCAAGTAAAGGCCCTCCTTCTAGTGCCAAGAAGCTTTTGCAATAGAAAATATTGGTCAGTAGAAAAATTGAGGATTCTTAGTCACAAGTAGCATCAACGCCAAATCCCCTAGAGCCTCCATAAGAAAAATGGGATTTAGGGTTCCCTAGATGGTCCAATAGATCATCTAGGGACTTAGGGGTTGTAAAATAGGGATAAAAAATAGGAGGATGTAGATTTATAAAGTAATACATTGAAAACATAATAGTTATCTTTAGAATTGTACACAAAAAGAAATCGTAAACTTTGTTAAATAAACAAAGAATTAGTTCAAAGGAATGTACAAATTTGGTGCCCAAGAGGTGGGGGGTGGGCAAAGGAGGATTCACTTGAATAAGGGTTCAAATCCCATTGAAGCCATGATCTGGTATCTCTACCACTCTTGATGCTATTAAACCTCCTTTGTTACCATCTTAGATCAGCAATGTTGGTTACTACTAGGGTTAGGAAATATGAAGGATTTTCATGGCCAAACTACACGACACTATGATTTGGAGATCCCAAGGGGATAACATTAACACCCAAAGTGCATAGATACTAATGGGAATAATAGGTTGCAGGGGTTCCACACTGCTAGGCACCAAGAAGTTACATTTCTGATAAGGAAGCAAGATGCCAAAATGCCAAGGATGCTAAATTGTAAAAGTGTGAAACCTTGACATGATGCTAAGGTTTGATTTTTATAGGGTTATGACCATGATTCAAGTTGCAAATTCACTACAAATGGCTGACATGATCGAATACCAATTAGCTATAAATGGTTAACATGATTAGCTACAAATTGGTTGTCAATGACTAACATGATTAGCATCAAATTGGCTGCCAAATTATTAAAAATTAGCTATCCTATTTATGGGGTAGGTGAGATCCACCCCCATGCATCCTAGCTATCTAAACCCTCCATGCTATCTAATCCCCTTTCTACTAACTCAGTAACCCCCTCCAATTTGGGGGAGAGTGTCAATGTTGAGGGGGGATGGGTAGTCAATGTTGGGGGTGAAGGTCAAGTTCTCTAGGCTAGATCACCCTGTTTTTCATTCTGGGGGTAGGTGAGTTCTACTTTCCTTGAACTCCTCAATGTTGGCCTTAAAGTCTCCTAGCTTGCTTACCCTTCTACAAGGGATTTGTCAACATAGAAAAATATGTACTCTACATAAAACCCATCAAATTGCCATTTTTTAGCATTCCAAAAGGCATTTTTTACTTTCCCAAACCTAAATATAGACACTACATGAACTTTTTCGCTTGGGGAATGAGGCTTTAGTCACTTATGAAGAATTTTTTAGCCCCAAAAGTATGGAATATGTGAGATTACCCCTTTATGATTTACAACCTTCATATTTACAATAAAATATTACCTTAGGTTTCATGGGATGGAACTACAAAGGTTTCAACATGAAAATTTCATAATGTTTGAAATAAAAAGTCTAGGAATTTATTTGAAAATTGCAAAAAGGATTATTTGTAATTGTATCTCCATTGGTTCTTGCATTTTTATTAGTTTATCAGTTAAGTGTAATGGTAAATTTGGTGTTCCATAAGAGTAATGAAATTAAGTGCATTTCTTTTCACTATGAATATGGAAAAACTTTGTAAAAGAGACCTAATGACTAACTTCATCATGTGGAACTCAATTGCTATGCTATACATTTTAATCTATAGTGGTTTCAAAATGGTGACAAATAATTAAGTTGTAGAGCCAAGAATCTTAAATTAAACAAAGGGAAAAAACCTAGTCCAAGTGCTCAACAACATTTGATTAAATGTTGGAAAAGTAAGACCATAATTTTGACACAAATTTAACATGATTCTTGTTAAATAGTCTTATAAAAAGTCAAAAAAAATCACCCAGAAATTCATTGATATTTCAAACAAGAACCCCTACCATAGAAGAAATTATAGCAATATAGAGTATAGTCATAAACAAATGAGAATTCTAGATTTATGGAAGAACACAAGCTTAGGAACTATGCAAAGGAGCATATCTGTACAAATCAGCATTCCATAGAAACAATCATGAAAATCCTATAGGAATCAATAATTTAATATTTTAAACAAAAAGCCCTAAGGTAGCAGCTACTGAATATTGAAAATTGTAGGTCCAAGCTAAAAATTGCAATTCCAAGAACCCTAAATGGAGGGTATCTATTATGGAATTTTTCATGGTAGCACTAGAGATTTAGAAGGAAGCTCCTCCCCTATTGTTTGCACATGAGTTCCACTCTTCAAGGCATATAGGGAATTGATGCCATAAAACTAGAATAGGACTTGATGCTAGTTTCTCTACAATGGAGGTAGTAGTTATTAAGTAGCACCATGTAGTAATGACTATAAAAACCCAAGGTGATGCTAGCAGAAGTACCATCCTAAGCTATAGTAGTAGGATTTGGAAGAGAGAAATGCAAGACACACAAAGAATGCATGCAATGGAGATGGCACAATACTAGGTATGGTTGCCATAGAGACAAGCATCGACACAAGGTGCATCAAAAATCAACCATGTATATTAAGCTTGTATGACCTTAATAAAAATTCAATTAGAAAATAAAAAATGAATTATTATAAACAAGGAATTAAGGTTTACTTACATTACAACCAATTTAAAAAGAAAAAGGAGGTTTATGAGTCCAAAATGAGAGAATTTATAATCATTTAATGAATAAAACTTTACCTTTTGGAATTTAAAATTTCAAATAGAAGTTATAATCTCCCATGAAGACTATAAATAGGTCTCTTTGATATTTGTAAGGTTGTAATTGATAAGGAGACACTTGGCAATTATAGCTTATTTTTCTTTTAGAAATTATAACTTCTTAAGGAAGTTAGAAATAAATTTCCTAAATATTTGTAATACCCTTAACCTATCATGATTATTGTAACTACCCTAAGGTCACTATAAAAAAACCTTCAAAGGTAGAAGTATGAAAAGGAGGATGCAGGATTTTGAAGATAGAAAGAGGAAACTTTGAAGAATTCTTGTAAAGCATGGCTTTCTAAAGGCATCAATTCACCTTCTTTGTTTTAATCCAATGAGTTCATTTTTTCCCATTTTATTTTAGTTACATAGCTAAGGGTTTAGATAGTATCATGCTTGGCATTTAAATTTGTAATTTTTTCTAGGTTGCTTTTATAGTTCTATTTTTGCACAATACTATATGTCTATTAAGGTTTGTCGTAGAAGAGCTTATGTTGTTGAAAAGCCTCAAGAGAAATTTAATAGTAATGTCATAACGAAATTGCTTGTTTTGAGCATAGAAAATCTAGGAAAATCTTTGGTATTTTAAGACAACTAAAATAACTTCATTGTTTTAAAGTGTATTACCTTCATATTTTAATCCTAAAATTATCAAATTTTTTGAAGGGTGTGTTAAATGCAATCTTTGATAACTATTAATTAGCCAAAATACAAACTCATATTTTGTCATTTACATAGCGATTTTTGGTAGTATAGTAAGATTGTCTTTATGAAATTTCTTGTTGAGCTTAGAGGGTTTCGACAATTCATAGTTAGATTGAATTGGAATACCTTTATTGTGAAGTATATCTCATGAAAAATTATCTTACTTAAATATTTGAGATTTCAAACAAATCTACTTTATTTTCTTTCTTTTTCTAAGTCCAGTAAATCATACTTTATTTCTAGTTTTCCTATGGAAATTTTTCTTAGGGGAAAATTAGGAGTATATTAGCAGAATTATGCTCAAATGTTTTTGTAAAATTTTATTTGTTACAAGTATCATACTATAGGGAATATATAGACTAAGTGATTGAACAAAATAGGAATCTCCAACAACTCATAGTATTTGACAAAGATAGTTTTATACAACATCTAACCATTTCAATAATCTCTTTTTTGATAGCCAATGATAGTTTTATACAACATCCAATCATTTCAATAATTGCAATAACAAACACATACTCATGACTAGTTCATTTTCTAACTACTGATTTTATTTAGAGGTATTTGTGCATTGGTGATCCCAAAGACTAGCAAGCACCTAAATCTTGTTTGAAGAACATCTTTGATCCTATGATCCCAAAAGGCCATGAGACCATGAGACCTGGCAGTCCAATCCTAAATGGTTGTCAATAGTTCTTTTGATGCTAGATAGAGGGCTGAAAATTTTTCCTTTATTTTCATAAGCCTAATAATCCTACCACACCAATAGTTCTTTGTTCTTAGTAAGGCTTATAAATTAGATACTATTTTTAGTTCATAACCAAACAGATTAATAGTTCGGATAATTTCAAAGGTTCCAAAGAAATTCTTAATTATAACACTAATTATTCATCAAAAGAAGAATAGAAGAAGGTTCTTGAGTTTGGAACAAGTAGTGGAGTAAAGACTATAGGGATAAGAACATCACCCCTTCTATTTGGTATATTAGTCTATAAGAGAATGTCAAAGAAGTATAAGAATTTAACAACCAAAAGGAATTCTAATAGGATGGCAAATCCTTGGCAAAGAGTTACACCATTATGATTCTAGAATTACAATGATATTCCTAAGGTAGTTTACAAATATTTTCCTAAGCCTTTCCTTCCTAGAAAAGCTTACTTAGTTGAAGAGTATATTCATTTATTTGAGTTAGCTTGAAGTCATGCAAATGTTCAACATCAAGATCAAGCTTGTAGGTTATTTGTGGCAAATTTAAAGGATATGGCTCAAATTTGGTATTTGAACATGCCAAGAAACAACATCACAAGTTGGGATGACATGAAAAATCTTTTATTATCCTAGTTTGGCAATCAATTGAATCAATAAGAACTCTACTATAGGCTAATACAAGCTAACAAAAAAGTTAAAGAGTCAATTAGATATTTCAACATTAAGTTCTAAAGAATTTATGAACTCTTTCAAAGACAATATAGACTATTAGATGAAGTGCTTAGAGATACTTATCTTAAGGCTATGAATCCCAATATTTCAATATGGTTAAGAAGAACTCCAAACTTGATAACACTGAATGACTACTTTAGTGAAGCTATACATTTAGAAAGAAAGTTAAAATTAAATCATGAAGAGATTATTACAAGTTGAAAAAGAGAAGTATAAATGATGATTCCTATTCAAGATTTTGGTCAACTTAAATCATATCGGAGACATGTTTGTTAAAACAAAATAAGATTCAGAAAGCAAAGAATCTAAAAAAGGATAGTTAATGATAGATTTGTCCAACAATGTGGTGAAACTAGAAAAATATTTGGCAAAAATTAAAATCAAGAAGAAAAATAAAAATAGAAAAAATAATAATTAAGATACTAAATTAGTAGAAGGTGAGGATGAAAGTGATCTTGTTATGTCTAACTTCCTTAATATTGAATCTAATAATGAGCTATCTAGTGTTCATTATGTAAGCAAATTTTCTAACAATAGATCTAGTGATACTTATTCTCTATCAAGTTCTGAAGAGGATATATCATTAGATCAAGAGTGTAATAAGAATAAAGAAAATGGATATAATCTTCAATCAAAAGAAAGGTTAACTACTTCTAGATCTCCAAATGTTATTTTTGATCCATCCACTAAGAGAAAGGTTTTTCAATCAAGTAGAAGAAAGAAAAATAAAAATAAAGAAGTTCAAGTAGAGAAAACAATTTAAAATCAATCTTTTAATAAATGGATGAAGAGACTAGGCTTTTATGGAGATGGAGAATATGATCTTATTGAGGATCTTAAACATGTTAAGGCCAACATCAACATATATCAATTGTTACAAATAGGATATTAGCAAAGAACGGCTTTAGAGTTAATTAAAGGTAAAAAGAGAGTTGGAGAATCAAAGTTAAGCTATGTATCAAACATTGACAAAATAGCAAAAACTAGCTATGATTGTACTCCTGATATGGAAGCTCCTCCTTTTCTTTTGACAATGAAGTTAAAAGATAGGTATCTTCATAATTTTTTGGTCAAATTTGGAGCTACCTCTACTATTATCATTGATATGATTCTAGAAAAATCAAATAAAAAGATTGTTTAAGTGGAAAAAAAAAGTAGAGTAAAGATTGTGGGTCAACTACCCAATGTTCTATTAGAAATCACCTCTAAACCCTATTTCAAAAGTAAAGTGATTATTCAAGTAGTAGATATATCAAATTCGCATAGTATTTTGTTGAGTAGAAGTTGGAGTAAGAATTTCTTAGGTTACATATCAACAAATTACTCACATATGTGGCTACCTTAACAGGGAGAGCCAAATCATATATACATTTACAGTGAGCCTTTGATGAATGAAAACATTACTTCAAATGGAAAGAACAAAGTTGTTAAAAAAAGAGTTTTTGAAACCAAAATTTTCACACTTCAAGAAGCTCATAATTTGGAAAAGAAGAATTTCCAGATAAGAGCAAATGAGAACTATACTTTAATGGTTCCTATAACTTGAAAGGTGTAAGAGTTGGAGCAGTTCTAGTAAAAGATGATTTTCCAAAAATATTCAAAGCAATTCATCTATCTTTTCCTTGTACTAACAACAAGGTCAAATATGAAGCTTTGTGTATTGGAATCAGAACAACATTGTAAAAATGAATCAAGGTAATCACCATTAAGGAAGACTCATTATTAGTCTTTGAACAGATTAAAGTAATTGTGTAGTAAAGAGTTCATTCTTACAATCCTATGAACAACTTATCTTTAAAATGTTGGATCAGTTTCATCACTACTAAATAGAACATATAGGTAGAGAGGATAATTATATAGTGGATGACTTAGCAAAAAGTAGCCTCATCATTAGAGATGAAAAAGATAGAAGGTTATGAAGGTGTAATGATTAAGAAAGAACATCAACTATCAGTATAGCATTTACAAGTATTTGATGATGATGATCAAGTACTCAATTTTATGAAAAATAAGCAAGAATTTAAAGGTTAAATCATACCTAAAATAGCATCAAGGTTTAAGATAAATTCTATTCCCAAAAATGTGATTAATCATGAACATGAGTTTAGTAAATATTTGCTTACTAGAAAATATATATAGAATCTAGATGATCAAGCTTTTGAAGTGATAAATCTTGGATCCACTAAGATACAAAAGATGTTAAATGTCACAAAGAAAAAAATTTAGTTTTCAAGCAAAATTTATTATTACTTTGGAAAAATAATTTTGAAAGTTTTGCTTGGTCTTATGATGATCTGAAAAATTTTCAATAGGATGTGATGACACATAAAATTTCTTTAATATACAATTGTAAGATTGTTAAACAAAAATAAAGGAATCTTAATCCATCATTTAAGCCACCTATGGAAGCTAAGATTAAAAAGTTATTACAAGCCTGAATCATATATCTAGTTTGATATTTGACATGGCTTGCTAACCTTGTTCTAATAAGAAAGAAGAATGGTGATGTTAGGCTTTGTGTGGATTTTAGAAATTTGAATGAAACCTTAGAAAAAGATAAATATCCACTTCCTAGAATCAATGAGATGTTGATCAAAGTATTAGGTTGTCAAGTATATTCTTTCCCAGGTAATTTTTCATGCTCTAATCAAATTATGATAGATAAGGGTAATAAACATAACATAGCATTTATCACCAAGTGTGAAACATTCACTTACCAAAGAATGTCATTTGGATTATCAAATCTTGGAGCTACTTTTCAATGAATAATGGATTTAGCCTTTAAAGGTTTAAAAGGTGAATTTGTTGTGGTTTATTTAGATGATATCACTATCTTTTTAAAAATAAAAGAAGATCATATTGGTCGCCTTCAACAAGTTTTTGATAGATGTTATGAGTATGATATTTCATTAAATCCTAAGAAATGTATCTTTGGGGTTGAATTAGAAAGTTTACTAGGCCATGTAATCGATCTAGAAGGAATTGCTATAGATAATTCTCAAATTCAAGCAATACATAATATCAAGCACCCTATAAGTAAGAAGTCTCTCAAATCTTTTTTTGGGAAGATAAATTTTAATAAGAAATTTATCCCTGGATTCACTAAAATTACTAAACCTTTTATGCATATGCTAGAAAAAGATGTCCTAATAGAGAAAACACCAAAATCAAAGAAAGCATTAGCAGAAATCAAGAAGCTCTATACTTAGTAAAGCCAAAATCAAAGAAGACTTCTAGTTATATGCTTTTTTTCCAATGGATTAGTTGTTGTTTTTTTAACTCAAAAAGATAAAGGTCAAGATGAATTGATCAGATTCTTTGGATATTGATTGATAGTTTCAAAGCTAAATTATTCAAACTTAGAGAAATAGGCATTCATAGTTATTAAGGCACATCTACATTTCACATATTACTTGTAAGGCTCATTAGATCATATTCTGCTAATAGAGCCTACAATCAAACAATTTTTAGCCCAAAATGAAATTGGATTAAAAAGAGAGAAGTGGCTTATAAAGCTTCAGGTTTTAGGTTTTTATTGGAAATCTATAAAATTGTTAAAGGAATGGGATTAGCCAAGTTAATGGCTAGAGAAGATGAAATATGTGTGCTTAAGACTCATGAAGGAAATTGGTATGATGAGATTCTAGAATTCCTAAATACACGAAAGGTTCCAAATAACCTAACTGTAGGACAAAATAGAGCTTTCTTCAAAAA
>MNCI01026525.1:621955-642568 GCA_015680685.1 Gnetum montanum
CAAATAAGATATATGTGAGAAAGATTATATGGAAAATTACTTTCTTGATACTTCATTTTCCAAGATAATGATAAAAAGTGAATTAAAGATCTACCAACTACCAATCACCAGTTCTAACCAGGGTCACAAAATGTGCAACTTGTATCTAGTTATCCAAGTGAAGGCAGGGCAAATTTTTTATTCCCAACTTGCATTTCCTTAGATATTTTATTAATCTAATTGAAATAAAATTAAACAATGAATAAAATAATAAGATCATCAAATAAAAGTAAGAGTGAGATACTTCTTGATCTTGATCAACCTTATGAACTGATGAAAGTAACTATAATTCTACCATAAGTGGTATATGATCGAATGGTCTTGTTCGTGATGGCAAGGCTTGATCTTGATTCTTCTCAACTTCTTCTTTAGAAATCAACTCTAGTAACTTGGTAACTTTAAAGAATCGGGTATCATACCAAATATAATCCAAAGTCTCGATCAAGAATGTTGTTGATCCATCTTCGTTAATCATTGCAGAATAATTTGTAAATTGTGGTTCTTGATGAGTGTTATCCATCAACATCATCTGTTCCTGAATTCTAGAATCTGATTTATCTATTGAAAATTCAAAGTAAGCAGAATATGCACTAGCTAATGAAGTTACATGCTGAATTGATGAAAACATCTTCTTCAAGTCATGTTCATCTTCCAAAGATTCATTTACAGATCCATATTTTAGAAATTGATAAACACTACTTCCAACTTTGGCATACTAAATCGGTGCAAATTAGGAATAACTTCTTCTTCAAACTTTCTTCTATTTGCTTAATCAAGTATGCTCCTTGACAAAGTCTCACATCTAAACATGTTGGTTTGGCAATTAAATGTGTGTTAACCATGCATACACATCTTACTGATAGATGAACTTTTAGAATCACTACTAAGACAGTGATTTTTCCGAAATCTTGATTATTCTTTCTTTCCCATCGCTTGAAGTTCTGAAATTTCGAAAATCATATCGGCATGAGAGGAGTGATGGGCGGCATAGCAGGCAGTGATGGGCGGCATTGAAGGCAATGATGGACGGTCTGTTCAGCAGGCAAACGAACGAACGAAGGAGGGTTTTCGTTTTGCAGAAGCAGCAAAGAGCAACAAGCAATGCTGCGGCAAAGGCTAGGCCGACGAAAGTGCAGAATTTGATAGGTAGGCGAGGCACACGATGCAAGGGTCAGTAGAGGCGATTGTCAGTGTCAGTTGAGTTGAGGGCAGCGGCCTTGAAAAGGGACAACATGGCTAGCCCCTGCGCGGCCTACACTACACTACACTTACTATTATTTTGTTTTGTTTTGTTTTTGTGGCAAGGCCAGGCCAGGGCAGCAAGCAACAGAGGCACGCAGAGGCGCGGGGTCAGGGAAGTAGCGGCGTAGGGTCGCGAGCGTGGGTGTTTTTTTGTTTTTTTCGGGGGCCCCCCTTGGCCTTGGCCCTTGGGCTGGCCCCTCTAATCGTGACCTTGCAGAGGCTTGGCCGCAGACATTTTTTTTTTTTTTTTTTTTTTTTTTTTTTTGCCCTCCCTTTGGCGCCAAGGGCCAGCCTTGTACAGCGCAGCCTAGCCACAGGTGGGCACAAGCTATGGTAGCTGCGATTGACCGTGGCTGGCCAAGGTTGGCCGCAGGCTTGGCCATCGCCTGGCCGTGGTCTGCCAACGGCTTGGCCGCGGGCCAATTTTTTTCTTTTTATATATTTAATTATGTCATGTATTTTTTTAAAAAAAAACTCTTTATATATATATATATTGGAGAAAAAAAGAAAGATATGATTGTANTCTCATAGTTACAAATGTTTTTTTTTTAATTCTATATATATATATATATTTGTTAAAATAGGGGGTTAGGTTTGAACCTGCATCCTCTCGCTTAAAAAGTTTTTTTGATTTTTAACTTTTTATTATTATTTTATTTCATTTGATAAGGGAAGGGTTTGGTATGGGTAAATGGCAATTTAGGATTGATTCCTAATCTTAAAATTTTGACTTTTTTTTTGTTCAAATACTAAATTAATAATTTAATATTTTAATGCACATATAACTAGAAACTTTAAATATCAATATCTTTCAAACCGTAAGTCCAATTGAGATGAAATTTGTACCGTTGGAATCATCTCAACAAGTACTATGTATTGGACATAGTTTTAGTGTTCAAAAATGAAGTTGATTTTTCAAGATTTAAAAGGACCAAACTAGCCTATCATTGGATTGACATTTCTAGGTTGACATATGGTAACTTGGAATATTCTAGATTATTTGGATAGTAAATTTCAACAAAACAAAATCAATTCAGGTTATGGTTACTAACTTTCTTGAAAGAAATTTAACAATGACCCTAATTGATTAATAATTATAATATTAAGATGGGTAAAAGTTAACTAGACCGATGTATCATTATCTTACCAACATCTTTTATAATTGATGAATTTTGATGAGGTGTAATCAAATCTTCATTGGTTAATGATATTCATAAAAGAAATTTTGTTGGTTGTTGGGATCTAGATGCCTGATTCATTGTTTGTGTAGTCAATGGAAAGGTGTCTTCTGACTTGCATCACAAATATATGGTTCATTTAGTGATGATCAATGGTTTTACATATGTTGTGGCTTCAAGGTTCATCATCAAGTTCATGGTGTAGTTCAACCCATGGTTCTGAATAGTCCTTAGGTTGTGGTTTGCTCTAATACCAATTGTGACATCCCATCCTCGAATGTCATGGCAAACATCAAATATACGATATATTAGACATTATGCATATGAAGAAAACATACCAAATGCAAAATATAAGTAATATTTAGCATTATGTATAAAAGAAATAATAGGAAAAATGCAGAAAAGAAAATAAAAGAATGCTTTATTGATATGGAAGAATGTATTCGGATTGTTCTCTGAAAGTGTTTCTTGGGGTTTTCTTCCTTTGGCATCTATCCCTTAGAGACAATCCAGCACTGCCACCACGGTTAGGCCTATAACCTGGCCAGAAGGGTGGGCCAATCTCCTTCCTGTCCCGCTTCACCCGGCTTCCTATGACTTGCCTATATTGGCTCCGCCACCCCATGACTTGCTTGTACTGGCTCCACCATTCCCCATGCTAGCACGACCTCTAACCCCAGGTATAAATGCTTTAGGTCAAACCCCCAAAGGTTCCTCAAGACACGTCTGTAATTACAGCATGTCCTTTCAAGTCTTAATCACAACTACCCTTTTTGGGTCTTGTTAAGATAACAATAACACTTGTTATGAAAAGATATCATCTTCATTAGCTAACCACATCATTCGGGAATGGGGATGTGACACACATGTATAACTCTTGGATATCTAGCTCATGAACCAACTTCACAAACCTAGAATATTAAGCATTATTTGCTTTACTGTTGTGCATCATTATCATTCAATCATGCCTTTTCTTTTTTATTGTAGTTTCATGATAAAAATCATCATTCCTTCACATGTTTAAGATTTTCAACAATGCTAATTCATCATCCCAACTCATTTGAATTATTTATATGTTTTCCATCACTCATAACTGTTCTAATGACTCTCATTTGATGTTAAATGTATGAATACATTCTCTAAAAATTAGCTAGAAAATAATAAAAGTTGCACACTTAAACCTTATCGATGTTGCTTTGTTGACTGAAGGGGCCTAGTTGACACAACTCCATTGATGAAGCAATGTCAAAATAGAGGGGGGGGGGGGGGGGGGGGGGGGGAGCGGGGGGAGGGGACTATATATATAAACATAGCACATAGCACCCTTTAAAATATTTCATTTTTTTCATTTTTCTTTAAGGTATTTTATATTGTTTCTAAGAGCTTCAGCCTTCTAACTATGATATCTATGATACTAAACCTCCAAAGTAAGTCATTTAGAAACTATTAAGCTCCTAAAGTTAAGCTCTATATCATGAGGGCATCCAATCTATAGTTTGAAACCTTTTGAAATTCTAAAATTTTTAACACTTAAGGTAACTAATAATAAAAATGATTAAAATAATTCAAAATTAAGATGATTAACGAACTTTAGGACCTTCAAGATGTTAGACCAAAATTACTTAAGGATGCTAACACTAGAGTTTTCTATAATTAGAATGATTCTAAGGATGATAATTGGGTAAATTCTTATTTTATCATTTGGGAAATTATAATTAATCATTAATGTGATAGTAAATGGCACCAAAGAGAGTCTTGTAGGCATTAGAATTTGGATGATGAATTCCTTGATAAAAACTATAAAATTTTGATTAATTTTGATAAAAATGCTCTAAATTTTGTTTACTAGGAGCCATGGTATTATATCATGAGTTATGTGTTTCAAACCATGAGTTGACCATGGGTTGAGGTTTTTAAAAATAATAAAAAATTTTGAAATTAAGCATACCAAGGATCATATTATGTTTACCAAGTCCTAATCATGGATCATGATGAAAAAATCATTTTAAAGTTAAGTTTGGAAGCACATAACACCCTCATTATTTTGAATTTTGAAGAGATCCTAGGCTCATTGGAAAGATTTATGTTCCTACAAAATTTTAGTTCTAGCAAAGTTCATTTAATTCATCAAATTTTTCTTAAAATATTATCACTCAAAAATATCTAATTTTATTAGAATGATTCATCAAAAGTCTTGGAATAATATCATGAATCATGATTGCATCATGTTTAATATATTATAATGAATTTTATAACTATGACTAGTGGTGACTATTCCATTGAAAAATCACAACCATTGGAAAGCAAAGGATTCTCAGTCATAGAAAACCTCAACCCCAAATCCCTAGGGCATCTGAGAAAAAATGGGATTTAGGGTGCCCTAGATAGTTTGGTAGATCACCTAGAGACTTAGGGGGATGCAAAACAGGGTTATAAAAAATGGAAAAAATGTAAAAATTGTAGTTCTAAAAATCCAAAATGAGTAATAATTGCACATAAAATTTAACTATAAACTTTATTAATTGAATAAAGTATAAGTTGAGAGATGTGTACAAAAGTTCCTATAGGAGAGCAAACAGGGGTTTACTTAGGTAAGGATTCCAAGTCCATTAAAGCTAATAAAGTGCACTTCATGATCTGAATGCTCAGCCACTTCCGATGTTGTCAAACCTCCTCTACTACTATCCAAAATCTACAACGTGAATCATTGCTAGGATTGTGAGATGTGAAGGGTAAAGGCTATGAAAATGCTCCCTGCTTAGATTTGGGGATCCCATAGGGACAACATCAACACTCTAGGCTCACAAATCATGAGGGGGTAACAGGGTTACAACAGTTCTACACTGACAAGCCCCAAGAAGCTACATTTTTGCTAGAAAGAGAAAATGCTCAAAGTGCTCAAAATGCAAAGTGTGTGCAATTACTAGGAGTCTAAAACTACAAAATGTGTTGGGGTTTTGGTTTTAGAGGATTTTGACAATGATTTGGACTACAAATTGGCTACAACTGACTACTAGATTGGGCTGAGAATTACTGTAAATTTCTACCATGTTTAGGAGGGTTGGTACCCAAAATCATGGGAGGTTATTATATATGGAACGTTTCATATAACCATGGCCATTTCATTTACCAAAAATAGTAATAGGAGTGCACCTTCAACATTGGCTTCACTCCTTCCACGTTGGCTTTGTAGAGTCCTTGTTGGAGTTGATGTCAAAATCTTGGCCATTGCTGCTTCCATGCATTGGAGGAGGTATCAACATTGAGGGGGATGAGAGACCAATGTTGTGGATGAAGGTCAAACCCCTCTAGGTTGAGTTACTTCCCTTCTAGGCTAGGGGCGTGTGAAATCCACCCCACCCCTTGTCCCCTTGCACTCCTCCATGTTAGCTATGATACCTCTACACTAGGAGTAGATTACCCACACCCCTCAAGGCTAAGTTAACCCCTTGTAAGAGTTTTCCACCATAGAAAAGTGTATATACTCCATAAAACCCATCAAATTACCAATTTTTAACCTTCCAAAAGACATTTTTGACCCTAGCCCTCCCAAGCTCAAATATAGACACTAGGTGACTCTTTTCACTTGGGGAATGAGGCATTGGCCACTTATGAGGCATTTTTTGTTCCCAAAAGTATTAAATATGTGAGATTGCCTCTTATGGATTACAATCTTCATATTTAAAATGAAGTTTTACCTCAAATTTCATGGGATGGGGATACAAAGGTTACAACATGCGAATTTGGTGGTGTTTCATTGGTCCCTCTTTGTTGGTATCTAGAGGATTAACTTGAGAGGCACTGACAAAGAATACAAAACCCCACTATAGGTCCACCATTGATGTTCCTTCTTCATGCTTGATCCAATCATGCTGAGCCATGCCGAAGAGAGCTTGTGATGATGGAATAGGGCTATGATGAGATGGTAGTAATGGGCATTAGGAAGATGGTCATGAAGGCTAACAATACATTGCAAGTGCTATCATCATGGCTCTAGCATGACACTATCATGTTTTGAAGTGTTGGTCACTTGAAAAATGCACTTGAAAACCCAAGCACTTTGCTAAAGGATTTCTTTGGCCACTAGGCTTTGAGGCTTCATTGGCCATTCAACCTCTTGGCAGTTTGCTTCCCACCATTTTTTCATTTTTTATGGGGTGAAACCTTCATTTAGGTTCCTTTGCCAAGGTTGGTTAGATTTGGTTTTCCCATAAAGTGAGATGTGTTACACTTAACGAACTTCATGGTTTTCCCATCAAACAAGATGTGTTATGCTTGATGGACTTAATTTTTTTCCCACTAAATGAATTGTGTTACATTTAACTAGACTTGAGCATGGAGCATAATGAAGAAATGTCATATGGCCATAGTACATGAGTGGCAATCATAGGTCAACATTGTTTTCCAAGGTATGAAAGACTATCATTAATTTACGAGGTTGGGCTCATGGAGTAGTGTTAGATGGAGGGTAGTAGTACAACCACTCTTGACACAATAGGACAAACTCACCAAATTTTGCACATTGAGGTTATGTGGTGACTTACTACCATAATGGGTTGCACTATTGCAATGGCTTCAAGGTTCATCCTACACACACAACTTTAAAAGGACAAGAAAACCAAGCAAACAGAACATGTTGTAACATTAAAATGCATATAGGCCATATAAGATGACAAAACCAAGCTACCCAAGTCATCATGTTGCTAGTTTAAGTTGTGGTGGGCCATGGTACTAGTTTAAGGTCCTTGCAGGTCATGGTGCTAATTTAAGGTCATAGTAGGTCATGGCATTGATTTAAGGCCCCAAGAGGCCATGGCTTCACTAGTTTTAGGCCCTGGTAGGCCATGTTACAAATGTAAGGCTTCAAAAGATCATGGTAAAGTAAGTTTTCTTATTGATGGTCATCAATGTCATGATTGCTACAGGTTAAATGTAGGTCATATGTAATAAGGCTTTAGATAGGAATGGTTGATTGAATTGGCTAACTCATTCCTATCCATGTCTATGATCTTGAATGCTTAATTACCATAAGCTCTAGTGACAAGGAAGGATCATTTCCAATTGGCTGAGAATTTATCAACATGCTTATAGATAGCTTTTTGGACTAGGTCACATTCCTTGATTTTATGCTTAGTCAATTTATGATGGTGCTACCATTTTTTCCTCTCTTGATAGTGCTCGACGTGAGCATGCACTTGCATACATTGCTCATCTACCAAGTCTAGGTTTGTTGTTTGCAACTCATTACTCTGCTCATCATTAACAAAGTAGGTTAAAGATACCCAAAGTGATAGTACATGCAATTCAAGAGGTAAAACAACTTTAGAATCATAAACCAAGCTATAAGGTGTTACACTAGTTTTTGTATGGTAAGTTGTATGATAGGTGCAAAGTGCATGGTCAAGCTACTCATGCCATTTACACTTGTTGTTATTGAGCATCTTCTTGAGCAAGTTGATGATGACCTTGTTTCTTCCTTTTGCTTGTCCATTAGCTTGAGGGTAATAACATGATGAGAAAGAATGCTTAATGCCTACATCATGAAAGAAATATTTTGTTTTTGGGCTACTAATTTATGATCCATTGTCTGTAACTATGGTAATGGGTATGACAAAATAGGCTACAATGTTATTTAGGATAAATTTATAGACTTATTTTGATGTAGTCTTCCTTAGGGGAATAACTTCAACCCACTTAGTAAAGTATTCGGTTGTGGTGATGATGAAGCTATGCCCTAAAGAAGACTTAGGCATTATAGGCTTGATGATATCCAAACCCCATTATCGAAATGGCCAAGTGATTTTAGTGGTATGCAACTTAGTTGATGGCATGTGTACAATGTTGCTATGTTGTTGGCATGTGTCACAACACTTAACCTTCTATAGGCAATCGCTTTTCATATAGGACCATTAATAGTCCAACTGTCTAATCTTAAATGCCATAGCTCTATGTCCTATATGTCCTCCACAAAAACCCTCATGAACCTCTTCTAGCACTATTCTAGCTTTGGTTTTACCTAAGAACTTTAGAAATATGCCATTGTAGAATTGTCAACATAATATGTTATCACCTACTATGACATACTGTTTCAACCGTTTATATACAACATCCTTTTGAGTAATAGTTAGGTCTTGTGTGGATTCACCATGCATAAGGTAAAATTTGATATCATCATACCACTCTCTAGTAGGAGTAGTATGAACTATGGCCATAAAGGTATCCTTAATGCTCTACACGATGGGGATACCACAATTCATAGTTAAGGTGGGCAACTTACTAAACACATCTGAAGTCACACTGAGGGCGAATGTTGCAATGGCATTGGCTATGGCATTCTCATTTTATGGTATATGCTAGATATCAATGCCTATAAATTGTTATAACAATTACTTCCCTAGGTCACAATAAGGTTGTAAATGTTTATCTTTACACACATAGACTTCGGTCACTTAGTTAACCACAAATTGTGAGTTGCCTTTATCATTAATCACTTGATTACTAGATCACAAGCTACCATCATCCCTTTGATCAAACCCTCATACTTTGCTATGTTGTTGGTGCATGAAAATTCAAAAAAATAGGCAAAGGGTTAGATTTCATCATATGGCAATGTTATGATGGTAGCAGCATTGGCCCCATGGGCAATTGAAGCTACATCAAAGTGCATGACCACCTCATAACACTTGGGCACTTAGCTCATGGTGTTAATGTATTCATTAGGAAACTTAGGATCTATGGTTGCATGGTCATCAACAAGTGACACCATGAGTTTTATGACTACAGCTTAACCTTTCATTGAGGATTGAGATATGTAATGAAGGTTAAACTCCATTGTTGTGGCTTTCCATTAGGCTATAAGGCTACTCTGGAAGATGTTGTTTGTTATGGCTCTGAGCACATTATCTTTGCAAATGATGTTTACTTGGCTTCTAAAGAGGTAGTGTCTCCACTTCTTTAATGAAAAGACTAGCACTAGACACTACTACTCCACTTCAGTGTATCAAACCTTGTGGGCAACTAATGCATGGATAAGGTAGTATACTGTCATCTCTAGTCCATCATCATCTTTTTGATAAAGTAGAGAGGTAATGAACATGTTAAAGATGGAAAGGTAGATATAAAATGATATACCCTCTTATGGACGATAGACCATTGGCAGTTGTGCCAAATTTTGCTTAAGGTTTTCAAAGGCCTCTTATCATTAAGCCATCTACTCATACTAAACCCCTTTCTTAAGAAAGTGTTGCATTGGTTGTAACTTATTCGTAAGCCTAGCAATGAACCTAAAAATAAATTGTAATCTTCCTTATAATTCCTAAATCTCCTTAAGGTTGGTAGGCACTACCAAGTTGGATATGGCCTTAACCTTATCCATATTGACATGTATCCTTGCCTTAAATACTACAAAGCTTAGCATCTTATCGATCTTGACACTAAAGATATACCTTTTGGATTGAGCCTAAGCTTGTACTCAAGGCATCATTTAAGCACAAGATCTAGGTGATTAACATGGTCATCAGCCACTTTGAACATAACAACTATATCATCTACATAATCATTGAGAAAACCTAACATGTAATCACTAAAGATATAGGTCATAGCTCATTGATAGGTTTCTCCTACATTATTAAGGCCAAAGGACATGACAGTATAACAAAGGGTACTCCAAGGGATCTTGAATGTTATACTAGGTTGCTGCTTTAAGTTAATCTTAATTTTGTTCTATCCTGAGAATATGTCCATAAAGGATAACAAGGCATGTCCAACCATAGTATCGATAAGTTAATCAATACTAGGAAGAGGGAAATTGATGAGTTGCATTCTGTTGACTGCATCAATGAGACCTCATCAATGCAGCCTCATCATTTGGGCCTCATCGATGAGGCCTAGTTGATGCATCATATCATGCATCAATGTGGCCCCATCAACATAGTGCCTATAGTCAACTATAAATACACACCTGCAACTACATTTATGAGAAGTAGAGATTGTAGTTGCAGCGAAGCTCTTGCATCTTTTCTATTTGAAAGTTAGAATTTTTCCCTAGAGTGCCTATAGCAGTAGTCATTGAGTGTATAGATCTTTATTCAAGCATTGTTATACCGAAGCACGATAGTGTGTGCAGCAATAAAGATGAGCTTTTTAATAAACCTTGTAGCACTTTGGATAGATTAGCTACTTCATTTATGCATTTAATATTTTTAATTAGTTATTAAAATATTTTTCAATTATTACATTAATGAAGCAATTAAGCTAAATAGATTACACACATAAGTATGACCACTTCGAGTGTAACATGTATTCACTTGGTAATCCTAACATCATTATTGCTTGGTTCACCCAGTAGTGTAGTGCTTGGATGCCTAGTAGTGGATATGTGTGTTTAAGACATGTATAGAAAGTAGGATCAGATGCCTATGTTAGGAATAGTTAAATGCTAGTTCATTAGTTAATTTAGTTTAGTTAATTAAGTTTCTTTTATCCATATTTTTTGCACCAAATTATAAAATAAAAAATGATAAAAATTGAATGCCTCAATTACACTTAACCATACCAACGAACATCACAACTGTAAATGGGAAGACAATGATTAACCTTAAGGATAGGTTCACTTCCTAAAGGACTAGTGTATCAGAAATGATGAAGTCCATAGAATCCAACCAGATTATGCATGAATGCTTTGTGATTCATATGGTTGGATGTAGGGGTACCTTACCGCTCATCATTGGTGCCATGACCAAGGAATTTATTTATGGAACATGCATTATTTAGGTCTAAGTGAATATCATTAATATCATTGTATGAACCTAAAAGTCAATATAATCTCCACTATACATAGAATTATAAAAGCACACTGATAATTTTATTTTTTTTTACAAAATGTCTTATTCTTCTCGTAAGCACAAAGATACCAAACCACTAGTCCTAAAAGAATGCAAGGTGGTATATACTCATCCAAATGAGGTTGTTCCAAAATTTACCTTCATCCTACATTAGGATGAATAGCTATGATGGCATGATATGGAGGGCAACATCGTCTTTCCCCTCGATCGATCTATACCCAAGATGCTATTCAAAACCCTTAAGAAGCTAGGCATAGCAGATCTTCATGAAGAATGCATTATGAATGAATATGACACTCAAAACTGCTATCCTACTGAAAGACAATGCAAATGAGATAAATATCAGGAGAAACTCCATGAAGCTACAAAGGGAAAACATTACACCAATCCCTTATTCCTACTAAATCAAGATGACACTGAGGATCCTCCTATTTAAGGTTCTCAACATGAATATTCTCCACCCCCTGATACTAGTGACAAGGGTGTGAACCTAAACCTATGATCCACTATTCATAAATTCGATTAAAAAAAAGTAACAACCAAGGTAAGGACTCAAGTAAGCATCACAATAGCAAGGGATCTAAGGATGATGATCATAATAAGTGTAAGAGTGATGTTGGATACTATGGTGGAAATGATAATCCATCTTCCTCTTTATCCTCTTTATCCAATTTTGAACATTCCTATTTATCTAACGATACTCATGGAAGCCATTGTCAAAACAACCATGATGAAGGTGATTAGTGAGACAAGAATGACTATGAAGGCCATCAAAATTGAAGGGGTGGCCAAAACCATCATTGGTGTCATCGATGCAATGATGATGAAGAACCTTTATTGGTGACTTGAAGTATGCTCAACATTGCGGAAGTAGTAAAAATTCTAAGTAAGCATATTAAAGATAATTGGATCAAGCACTTAGACATGAATAATATTCCAATATTTGAAAGGGGATACAACTCTAATTTGCAAACACATCTACAAGCTTTTCATGATGCCTATGCCTTACAAAATATAGAGAATGAATGACAAAAAATTAGGCTTTTCCCAAGGACACTCATTAAGGAAGCTAAAATTTGGTACTATTGGAGTTAGAGTCTATCCATAGATGGAGTGCCATGCTAGAGCTATTTAATTACAAATATCAGACATACTCCAAAGTGTCTAATCTAAGAAGGTAAATCCAAGCCTAGAAATAAGGAGCACATGAACCCTTGGATGCCACCATGGATCGATATTGTTCACTCTTACACCAATGCCCTAGCTAGGGTTATTCTTAGAGGGAGCAACTTTGTCACATCGTAGATGGGCTTAAAGAAAAAATAAGAAGAATCCTTGGGATGTATGCCCAAGGAAGATTATCTGAACTAAGAGCTCATAAGATCCAAAGGCTAATTGAGCATGTAACAAGAGAAGAAGATGAGCTACCAAAAAGGGAAAGTGCTAAAAAGTATAACAGGGATCATTCCATTAGAAAATGAGAGGTCCAATTTTGTGATGAGGAGGAGTCACCACTCAATGAAGTGATGAACAGAAAGACCTTGTCCATCAAAAAATCTATTTCTGATATTTTGATCAAGGTTGACAAGTTATGAGACTCTTTGGATGAAAAATATTAAATTGCTTTGAAGATTACCGAAGAATTCAAAGAGCAAAATAGTCATCGTAATCACAGGAGGCAAAAAGAAGCTAAACGTGCCTACCAAAATTGTAAGGGAAAAGCTGCTGTAGTAGAGGAAGTTATGGAGTCAAACTCTAATGATGAAAAAGAATGTGACATCTATTAATATGAACATCTAAAGGGATGTTATCCTATAGTTTCACACTTACAAGAGTCTGGAGTGTAGGAATTGAACCCTCACTTAGCACATAGGTAAGCTCCAAGACAATTACCTTATCCTCAAGCTAATCCAAGGTAGTTCCACTAACAGTAACAAGCTTACTACCCAAGTGGAACTCCTCAACAATCGTATGAATAATACTAGTGGTACCACCACAATAATGTAGAATGCCACCGCTAAGGTAGCAATACCCTTATAGGTAACCAGATCCATATGGGTACTATGTTCAGTAGCCTATCTCCCCTAGAAGTTCTGCAAGTCATACATCATTCTAACATCACTATTACCCTCCAAAGTATCACTGAACACATTCACCATCTACTCAAGAGAAAAACCCATATCCATATCCATATCATCCTCCACATTCATCTACACATACACCTCCACCTTCAACCTAGTTACCTCCTACTCCATCCATTCAAGGTGAGATTCCTTCATAGCTACAACAACAAAATTCTATGAGGGCTATACACTCACAACCCATTTTTTAGCTAAGTGGTCCAAAAAATCAATTAAGAAAAAGGCCTTTCTTTTAATCTTAGCAGTCCTCTCCATCTGTCACAACATAGTCTATCTAATCACCCTACATCTCCAACACCCTCATCCTCTACATCAAATACCTTCCAGTGCCCTTCAAACCAAGTGCCACCTCGAATCTACACTATAATGCTAATTCATGTTGTTTCTAAGTAGATTAAGGCTGGCAATCTTTCTATGAAAAGATCTAACCTAGGAAGTCCACTCATTTATCTATAGATTTCTAGATAGGAATCATGCAATGCTCTCCTTGACTTTGGTTCCAGAGTTAATCTCATCTTCCATGACATGTATAAGGCCTGAAGTCTACCACCTCTCAAGAAGAGTGACATTGGTCTAGAATTAGTAGATCAGTTAATTACTATCTGTTTGGGATTAGTAGAGGACATTGTGATCATATTTTGTGGGTGGTCCTATCTTGCTAATTTTTTGGTGATCAAGGTGGACAACTACAAAAGTGACTTTTCCATCATTATGAGAAGAGATTGATTAAGCATAGTCAATGCAAGAATGGGCATAAGGGACCTATCTTTAGAAATATCCAAGGAAATTAAGCTAGTTAAGATAGAGAAGAAGTATATTCCATGCATCACGTACAACAATAATGGGTGCAATTTTGTGAAAAACATTTGGTCTATCAAGAGTACATACATTAAGGCATGCAATTAGTGTGCACATGAAATTAACATTCAAAGGTGTTTATATGTAGTAGCCACAAACCAAGAGGGCACCTAGTGGTTGATAACTTATTTAAATAGTAGCACACTATGCATGGAGCCAACTAAGAGCCTAACATGTGCATATGTTAAATACATGGAAAAAACTGAAAAAGTTCATTTCCAACTCTCTGATAAAGATGGTAATACTTGTTGGGGAGAGTTGGAAATCCCTAATCACTTCAAGGAGGAGCCCTTAGAGCTAAAAAATTTATTAGTTAGCATGGAATATGGATTTTTAAAGAATGGTAAATTGGTCATAATTAATGCCAAACTTGCTCTTGAACAAAAAAAAAAAGTTGTTGAAGATGGTGAACAAACAGTCAACAACCTTTGCTCAGTCATATCCAAAGCCAACAGGAATCGATGCAAGGATTTCCACCATCGCATCTACACTAACCTAGCCATGAAACCTAGAAGACAACCGTAGAGGCAATTGAACCCCAAATTGAAGAAAATCATTAAAGAGAAAATTGAGAAACTTCTCAAAGAAGATTTCATCTATACCATTGCAAATAGTGAATGGGTTAGCCCACTCATAATTGTACCAAAGAAGGATGGAAAATGGTGGGCCTACATTGACTTTCGACTTTTTAATATGGAAACATTTAAAGATCATTTTCCTTTACCATTTGTGGATCAATTGTTAGATGCCATATTTGGGCATTGTTATTTAGTTTCTTAGATGGTTATAGTGGTTATAACCAAGTCCAAATTGTGCTAGAAGATCAGGCCAAGACAACATTCATGAGTCCTTGGGGAACTTTTGTAGACTATAGGATGTCATTTAGTCTATGAAATGCCCCTAGAACATTTCAATGCTTGGTCCTTAGTATTTTTCAATAATAAATCGATAGCAGTGTTGAAGTATTCATGGATGACCTTTCCACCTATGGAGATACCTTTGACCAAGCTTTGGACTAACTTGAGTAAGTACTAAAGAGATGTGTAAAGACAAACCTATGACTCAATTGGCAAAAGAGAACTCTCATGGTCGAAGAAGGAATTTTACTACAACATCGAATTTCATAGAAAGGGATTGAAGTAGACCTAGAAAAGATAAGGGTCATCCAAGGAATAACACGCTAACCAGAGATTGTTAAAGATGTTTGGTCATTCCTTGAACACACTGGCTATCACTGACAATTTATTGAGAATTTTTCTAAGATTGCAAAGCCATTGGTAGAGCTTATAAAGAAAGATGCACCTTTCATCTGGACCAAGGAATGTGAACATGCATTCCAACAATTACAGGAGAAACTCATAGAAACACCAATCCTATGAGAACCAAACTAGTCTAGACCTTTCTATATCATGATAGATGTATCTAACTACACTTTGGAAGTAGTACAAATGCAAATGGATGATAAGAAACATCCATAATATATCCACTATGTGATTCAAAGAATTATGGAAGCACAATTAAATTAGACCACCACTAAGAAAGAACCAATGGTAGCTGTGTACGCTTTAGAAAAATTCAGGCACTATGTGCTTAGTTACAAAGTATTTGTGTATACAGACCATAGTGTAATCCACTTCCTCATGAACAAGCGTATGGTGAGCCCTCATGTCATATAGTGGCTTGTGATCCTGCAGGAATTTGATCTCACTATGGTAGATTGAAAAGGAACCAAGAATGTGGTCACTAACCACCTCTCTCACTTAAGATGGGATAATAAAGAGGAGGATATCCCACTCTCTTATTATTTTCTAGAAAAACTCCTCTTTATAAGAGTAATAAGTAAATACACACTTACAAATGCAATATGGTATAATGGCATCTTCATATATCTTCTCACCTAGGAGATACCACAAGACTTGGATTTTAGGAAAAAGCAATAGTTTCTTCATTGAGTCAAGTACTTCATTGAAATTAATAGATACATCTACAAGGTGTAAGCTAATGGCTTGATTCGTTGGTGTATCCCTAATGAAGATCAACTATGTGTTCTCGAAGATGCTTATGAAGAGCCTTGTGGAGGCCATTATGTATGAAGACACATGGCCATAAAAATCATAATGGCAGGATATTGTTGGCCTATAATCTTTAGGGACATCCACTAGTTCATCAAGTCCTATGAGTGTTGTCAATGAGATAGGGGCATGACCACTCATATGAAAGGTCTTCAATAGTGAATTCAACCATTGGAACCTTTTGATATATGGGCATTAACTTCATGGGTCCTATCACATCCATGTCCAATGGAAAGGCATATATTATAATAGTAGTTAACTACTACACAAAGTGGGCAGAAGTAGCAACCATTACTGATTATACATAATCCACTATTGCTAAATTTGTACAACAAAATATTGCAAATAGGCTTGGAGTGCCACGTTCACTAATTTTTAACAATGGAACTTATTTCATAGGTACCACCTTTAGAAAGTTAATGCAACACTTGGGGGTAGACCATAAATTAACAACACCTTACCACCCCCAATCCAATGGTCAAGTAGAGGTTACCAACTAGGAGATCACAAAAATACTAATGCAGATCGTTAGCAAATATAGGAAGGAATGGAGTACAAAACTTAATGATTCTCTCTTGGCTTATTGTTCAACATGGAAACTTCCTATTGACTATTCTCCCTACAAGTTAGTGTACAAAAAATATCCAATGCTTTTGATTCAATCCAAGCTTTGTACACTCTCAACAACCTATGATATAAACCTTGACCTAAGTCTAGCACAAAAAGAAAGATTAATCACCCTAAATGTGCTAGATAAAAATTGATTGGTAGCCCTATCCTTAAATGAGGTGGATAAGGCATTCATCAAGCAATGTCATGACCTCAAAATAAGGAAAGTAAAACTACAACAAAGAGATAAGATCCTCTACTAGAACCCCACACATGTACCCCAAAAGATAAAATTCCAAACATTATGGGAGGGACCTTATATAATTGATTAAACCTTTTCCTCTAGGGCCATGATAATCTACAAACCTAACTACCTAAATAAAAGGTAGTTGGTTAACATCCAACAAGTAAAGCCTTTCATAGAACCAAAACAAACTAGTGCAACTACTGCCTCAATGGATGCACAACCACATTCTATTTTTTAGATCTCCTCCTTCCAACTCAATTGTGGGGGATATGGTCATCTGTGCTAATAATCTATTTAGCTTCTTAGTTTTTCTACCTTTTTGTTTTTCACATTTTTGATTTTTACGAATCATTTATTTTACAAATTCTTGATTTTTCAATTTTTTTTAATTTTATATCATCTTTAGTACCTTTGAACCTTCTTAACTATTTTACACTTTCTTATATATTTTACTTTTTTTTTGTTTTATTCAAGTGAGATATTTCCTCATTTTTGCTAATAAAATTGCTTTATTATCATAGGACATAATACCACTTTTGTTTTCTACTAATGATGGTTTATGTTTAATGTTGTGATTATCGATGTCTGGTTTCTATTTTTGAATTTTGATGTTTGATGACTTTGACATGGTTTATTTTTTATGGAATAGGCAGTAAGTCCACATCATCTGCCCATCCAATGAACTCTATGATTTTTCTTGTTATGGAAATTTGAGGTCCCTTTCATTAAAGAAAATTTTAATGAATTGGTGACCTTGGTAGTTCGAAAATTAGGAAGGTTAAAAAGGTTTGAAAAGGGTGCAACTTCAAGGGAACTCAATACTCTTTGTACTCTTCTACTTGCTTGAGTGCTTAAGTGTTTTTCATGAACTTCTTACCATTTCATACCAACCACTAATAGGAAGTCAAATAATGTTGTTGCATGGTGTGGTTTCCATCAAAAAAAAGCTATGGGAATTCAAAGCACATGCCTTCAACATGAATAAGTCCCTGCATGGTGTGGTTCCTATTCAAGAAAAAAACAATGGGAATTCAAAGCAAATCCCTTAGACAAATAAACAGGCTACAAGCACTGGTTATGGGACTCGAATAGCATGCACCTATGCTTGAAGCNTTTTGAAGGTTTGACCAAAGTCAATGGCTGCATCATTGAGGCCCCATCGACACATCCCCACTCGTCAATGAAGCCGAATCAACTAGGCCTCATCGATGTACCATAGGATATGCAAGGGAAAAAAGGGCATGAGCCTACTATGGGGAGGATCCACTTGCATAGCTCTTGGTCTAGTAAGTTAGGTTCCTTACCTTTGACATCGCTACAATCCTACTTTTTGTGTATTTCATTGAGTATTCCACTTAGTGCTCATAAATATTTTATTACATTCATCCACTAAATCAATGTTTTCTTCATTTTTCCAAATTTATGAGCTTCAACATCCTCTTCTCATGTTTTCATACTATTCTTGGTCTTCTAAGCTTTTGTTTAACCCCAATTTCATTCAAAAGTTCCTTCTATTTTGAAGGTTTGACCAAAGTCAATGGCTGCATCATTGAGGCCCCATCGACACATCCCCACTCGTCAATGAAGCCGAATCAACTAGGCCTCATCGATGTACCATAGGATATGCAAGGGAAAAAAGGGCATGAGCCTACTATGGGGAGGATCCACTTGCATAGCTCTTGGTCTAGTAAGTTAGGTTCCTTACCTTTGACATCGCTACAATCCTACTTTTTGTGTATTTCATTGAGTATTCCACTTAGTGCTCATAAATATTTTATTACATTCATCCACTAAATCAATGTTTTCTTCATTTTTCCAAATTTATGAGCTTCAACATCCTCTTCTCATGTTTTCATACTATTCTTGGTCTTCTAAGCTTTTGTTTAACCCCAATTTCATTCAAAAGTTCCTTCTATTTTGAAGGTTTGACCAAAGTCAATGGCTGCATCATTGAGGCCCCATCGACACATCCCCACTCGTCAATGAAGCCGAATCAACTAGGCCTCATCGATGTACCATAGAAATCCTATATATACCACTGAACACTTTGCCATTTGCTCATAACACACAGGGAATTTTTGAAATTTTTCAAAGCCCAAAACCTTCTAGAGCTCATAACTTCCAAATTATTTATCCATATCACTTTTTTTTATCCTACACTTACTAGAGGTAAGATCTTTATTATGGGGGTTGCAAACCTTAAGGTTTCTAATGAAAAAATTGATGACTTTTTTTGAAAATTTTCCTAACTATCCCAAGGGTTAATAACTATAACAACATATAAACATCAACCTTTTCAATAGTTAATCCTTCCAACAACCTTTAGGATGATTTATTAATAATAATACATAAATAAATGGCAATCAAATTAATTAAATTAGCCATAATCATAATTTAGCCAGAGTGTAACAATCCTTAAGAGATAAGGTATCCCAATTATTTTAAGATTACACAATGATTGCTAATCCATGGTCTTATTGTGATTACAGATGACACCAAAATAAAAACATCCACAGAAAGGAGAACCCTTGCAACTATGGAAGAAGTAGCCTAGAGCTAGAAGGGGCCAATAAGAACAAGTCCAAGAGCTTCCAGAGGCAACCCATGTAATGGGATCTCTTTGTGAGGAGCCTGAAGTAGAAGCTTTCTGACAGATTCTAAAAGAAGAAGTGCCAATTGAACAATCACAATGAGGAGAAGTTCCTAGACCTAGGCCAAGGCTTGAGGTCACTTTGAATTAAGCCTACCTTGATATCATCAAGTCCCAAGAGATTCAACAATATGTTCTTTAAGAGATTAACTTTGGGCCATTTTTGGAGAAAGCTATAGAGGATGTCAAGACTCAACTGCAAACCTCTCCCATGTGGCCAATCATCATGTCTAGTGGGGAGTGGTACATGGGAGAGACATACCTCTTCTAGGATAATCAAAGGTTGGGATCCATAGTCAAGATCAAGGACATTCAAGTGTCCTACTTGGTAGAAGCTATTGCACAACCACTTTGATTGCCTAACACTGGAACAAAGTTCACATAATTATCCACGCAAGGTAACCTTGAGGCTAAAAAGGAGTTGACCCAGTGATGCTACGAGATGGACCATAAGGAGTATGGTGCACTCACACTAGTAGAGCAATTTTACTTTAAGATTGTAGCCTATCACCTTAATCCAATGGTGAGTCCAAGCAAGGTAACCACCTTCTTTGCTTGAGCATGTACCGCTCTAAGTAGGAAGATTCCCATTAACCTTCTACAACTTCTATACTTTAAAATTGAGAAGCATTTCAAAGAAAATGAACAAGGAAGGAAGACCCTACCCTTTTAATGCCTCATTCAAAAAATTTGCAAGAGGGTAGCTATTGTTCGCTATTCTAATGATACACTCA
>MNCI01026528.1:0-28754 GCA_015680685.1 Gnetum montanum
GTTCTTTGGAATTCTTTACTTAAATCTTGGGATGCAATTATTACATCCATTACTACCTCTATGAGTAAATGTATTATTTCTTGTGATGGTCTAGTTTCTACTCTTTAGGATGTAGATAAAAGATTTCCTAAAGGACAAGGTCAATCATGAGGTAATGCTTTTACAATTTTAAATAGAGGTAGATCTAATAAACATGATCAAAGAAGGGGACCTAAACAAAGCAAGGAAAAAAGTAAAAGTAGAGGAACTTCTAAAAGCAAGATTGAATGTTGGTTTTGCCACAAATTTGGTCACATGAAGAGGGATTATCAGGGTTGCAAAGCTTGGAAAGCATCACTGCAACGGAAGGAAAAGAAAAAGTTAGAAAAATCAAAAGGTAATGCAGGTTCACAAATAAATCATATAAAGAGTGAGCTTGTTTTTTATTTTCTCGTATCTAAATCATCTATAGTATTTTCTTTAAACACGGCAAAAGATGTTTGGATTGTCAACATTGGAGCCTTGTTTCATGCTTGCCCTGATCGGTCTATTTTTACTTCATATCAACTAGTTTCATCAAGTGTTGTCTATGCTACTCATGGTGTTTCTTTAAAAAATGATAATATAGGAAGTGTTATTTTACATCAACCTGGTNCTTTCTTTAAAAAATGATAATATAGGAAGTGTTATTTTACATCAACCTGGTTTGCCTAAAATCACTCTTAATAATGTTAGGCATGTTTCTAAAGATTCTAAAAAGCTTATTTCTCTTTATCAACTTGATGATTTGGGTTTAAATTTTTCCTGTGGAATTAATCAGTGGAAAATTACCAACGGCATTTTAACAATTTTGAAAGGTAAAAGATAAGCACAATGTATACTTTAGAAGCTAATATATGTTTGTAGGATGATTCTGTAGTTGCAGTTTCTACAAGGAAGAATACTGATTTATGGCATAAATAGTTCGATCATATTGGTTATTCTAATTTGAAGGTACTTCAATCTCATCCTTGCATTTTCAAATTTGTAATAAGCTCCACAAAATTTTGCAAAGATTATGTTATTGGTAAATAAAAAACGATGAATTTTCTTAGAGCTATGTGACATAGACAAGCTAATAAATTGAAGCTTCATTATTCTGATGTTTGTGGTACAATGAATCTAGCATCATTAGGTGGTTCACTGTATTTTGTTACTTTCATTGATGATTATACACAGAAAGCATGGATATTTCTAATAAAGTCCAAGGATGTTGTTTTAAATATTTTTAAGCCATTTGTTGCTAATATAAAGACACAAACAAGTTTAAAGTTGAAATGTTTACTTACTGATAATGGTGATGAATATACTTCAAATGCATTTAGTGAGTTTTGTAGAGACAAAGGAATTTGGCATATTTGTCATCCTATTGAAACTTCACAAGAAAATGGAGTAGTAGAAAGATGCAATAGAATGTTGGTTGAATGCATAAAATCCATAATTGTTGGTGTAAGTTTGCCTAAAATTTTTTGGGTTGATGCTATTATGAATGCTACTTATTTAATTAATAGATCACCACATTCTTCTCTAAATAATGAAGTACTAGAGTCTTTGTAGAGTAGGAAACACATTTCTTATAGTCATTTAAAAGTCTTTGGATGTGTTTCTTGCATGCATATACAAAAGGAAAATAGATCTAAATTTGATGATAAATTAAAAAGATGTATTTTTGTAGGTTATGATAGCAATGAATTAGGTTTCAGATTATGGGAGCTTGAGGCAAAGCAATTTGTAAGATCAAAAGATGTAAAATTTCAAGAAAATGTGATGTTTTATGATTATTAAAAGAAAAAGGCTTTTAATTTTGTTACACAGTAGGTTTCTAGATTTGTTGTGTAGCCTAAAGAAGATATAATACGAGAGCAAGTAGCAAATCAAAACACCCTAGAATTTCTGGATGAAGATGAGGAAAAAGAAACTAATGAGGAGAAAAATATTGCTAAAAATACATCATATGGGGTAAGACATTCAGGTAGAATAACATGTCCTCTTGCTAAATTTAAAGATTATATTTTTTATACAGATCATGGTGAACCTAAAATGGTGAAAGAAGCTCTTGCAAGTCCTAATGCAGTAAAATGGAAGAAAGCTATGAAAAGGAAATGAAATTCACTCCAACATAACAAGACATGGGAACTAGTGGAATTACCCAAGTAACGTAAAGCACTTCAAAATAGATGGATTTTCACTTTAAATAATGAGGTAAATGGGGAGAATCTTTATAAAGCTATGCTTGTAGCTAAAAGTTACAATCAAAAACCAAGGATTAATTATACTAAAATATTTTCTTTTCTTGCTAAGCATTCTTCTATTCGGATTGTTCTTTCATTGGTTGCTTGTTTAGATTTGGAGTTAGAACAGTTAGATGTTAGAATAGTTTTTTTTCATGATGATTTAAATGAAGAAATATATATGCATTAGCCAAAAGGATTTTTTGATCAAAATAAACCTCATTATGTATGTCACATGACAAAAAGCTTATATGGTTTGAAATAGGCTCTTAGGCAATGGTACAGAAAATTTGATTCATTTATGCAAAAAATGGATTATTGTAGAAGTGATCTTGGTCATTGTGTTTATTTCTCAAGTGATAAAAATAAATTTGTAATTTTGTTGTTGTATATAGATGATATATTGATTGCAAGAAATGATATATCAAAAATAAAACAACTTAAAATAGATATGAGTAAACAATTTACTATGAAGCATTTGGAACTAGCCAAATGAATTCTTGGAATGCATACTTACAAAGATAGAAAGTAGAAAAAATTATGGCTTAGTCAATTGGAAAAGTGTTGGAATGTTTTAATATGTTAGAAGTAGAGCTTGTAAGTACTCATTTGGCTTCTCATTTTCAATTATCTAAGAAAGATTGTCCCATTACATAAAAAAAATTGCAAAAGTAAAAGATATTCTGTATACTTCCATTATTTACTTTTTAATGTATGCTATGGTATGCACTTGTCTAGATATAGCATATGCAATAAGTGTTGATAATAGATATATTAATAGTTATGGGTGGAACCATTGGCTTGCTATGAAATGGATTATTAGATACTTAAAGGGAACTCAATATGCCTATATATGTTTTGGAAATAATAATTTGAATATTTGTGGTTATGTAGATGCAAATTTTGCATCTAATTTAGATACTAGACCTTCAACTACAAGTTATGCTTTAGTTTTAGGAGATGCTACAGTAAGTTGGATGTCAAAACATTAATCTCTAATAACTTTGTCCAGTATAGAATTTGAATATGTGGCATTGATAGAAGCATGTAAGGAGATGTTATGGTTGCAAAGATTTTTATAGTTTCTTAGTGTAGCAACAACAAAAATTCCTTACATCTAGTAAGAAATTTAGCTTATCATGATAAAAAAACACATATTGATATTAAATACCATTTTGTTAAAAATACTGTTTAAGAAGGTTTAATTAATTTGCAGAAAATTAACATGAAGAAATAGGTTTCTGATGCATTGACTAAAGTGGTAGCAAAGGATGTGCATGTTTTTTTGCACAAAACATCTTGGAATAGCATAGACATAAGAATGCAGCTTAGAACCAATGCATCTCTAGCTCAAAGATTTGTTATATTTTTCTTCAAGTAGGAGAATTGTTAACTTTCAATGTAAAAAACCAAGAATTGTTAACTATTTGTTAATGTGAAGAAAAATCTTCCTCTATTTTTATCAATCTAAGTTATGTCTTTCATAACTTCTAGCTATGTAATTTCTTCTTGAGATATAATTAACAATTTCTAAAATCATCTAAAGATTGTAATAGAAAAAAGACTGTTGTTTTCTCCTATAAATTAGGGATGGGAAGTTGTGTTAAGAATAACAACAAGAACAAAGTGTGAGAGGAAAGGGCTAATGGTGTGGATACAACATCAAGGTATGAGAGCTATTAAGGACGACTTATGTCCTTGGATTATTTTCTCCAAATAAAGGAAGAGCTCTACACTAGTTCCCATGGTTTTTTCTCCACTTTGGAGTTTTCCACGTAAATTTTTGTGTATGTTTTTCTTGTTGTCTTTGTTGTTTCAATTTGTTGATTTAATTAATTTTGTAACACTCATACCCTTAATGTCCTTGTGTAATCATTCTTATAAGCATTCATAGGCACTTAAGAAATTGAATGTGAATCATATTTGTATTCTAATACATACATTCAATTTTTGTAACTTTAATTCTACACTATGCCATACAAAACCATTAAATTCATAATTGCAACATATCATTGAGATGAAATGGAATTAGAAAGAATTGGTGAAGTGGGAATTGAGATACTTTTCCATGGTTGTAATGGATCCATTTTTTAAGCATGATTATTAACAATCATTATACCTATTTGTTCAAATTCCATCCCAAGTTCAATTCTCTTTCCATTGATATCACATTGTATCATCCTAGACTCACCATCATAAGAATAACTAGACACCATATTGAAAAAAAAATTACTTAACAAAGAGAAACTTGAAAACCTGAATTAGGTTTACTGAAGACAATTAATTAATCATAAATGTTCATGTTATGAATCTTGGCCATTAGTTAGAGGAGTACTTTTAAGCATGGTTCACATGTCTTTCTAATCACATAATGAAATTGGTACAAGAGACCATGAAATTGTTGGAATTAGCCTACCTTCAGGCATGGATAACATGTCTTTCTAGTAGTATCCCAAAAATAATTTCTTTAGGATTTAATTAATTATTTATTGTATTTCCCTTACCATAGAACTACCTTTGTGCATGTGTAGAAGGTCTTTCTAGTATCATAACAGGGTAACACCTATTTTCATAAGATATTTTCCAAATATAGTAAAACCTAACTAGTAGTGTATCAACATGAGCCAATGAAACTCATAATAGAAGCTCAATAATCAATAAATCCTCATGATATCATATCCTTATCCAACCTTTTTGGTCTTTCTTTCTTTAAGATTTAATGACCATAGTAAATTTTAGTTATGAATATGATACGAATCATATTATTTCCATGGTAAAGAACCTTTATTTAATAGAAATGAAGGAATGAATGTTGTGATCTTATTGATATGTGTATTTACTCCTTTAATAATTTGATAACTTAGAATAAAATTCCATTAAACAAAGTTGTATCCTACATATGGTTAGTGATTTTATAAACAAAAATAATGAAAATATGTGAAAAATTCAAAGAAAATGAATTAAAATAATGTATAAATTATGTAAAGAATAAAAAATATCAAATAATAGAAAAACTTATTAAGAATGAAAAAATAAAAAATAAGTGAAAATAAAAAAAATTATAAAAAATATCAAGAAATGACAAAAAGAATAAAAATAATGTTCATGAGACCTAATTAAAAGAAAGATATCACTTATGAATGAGGATTAGGGAGGACATGTAAAAAATAGATTGATCAATGGTCATGATAAATGAGTTTGATAAGGTCTTCAACTCTCATGATACCATAAATGGCTTACTTATTAGATGTTGACTAAGATTAGTTTTTGTAGGTGAATTGGATAATATATTTGTATGGCATCAAATTTATAGGTAATATGGGTAAGGTAAGGTTCCTTCCAAAGTATTTGTAATTTAGTGTGCTGAGGCACATGTTGGGATTATAGTAAAACCTTGTCCCCTAGCTTTATTTCTATTTGTTGAATTCTAGTGTCATGTATTTATTTAGTGTAATTTCTATGTAACTCATTATGCATAAGTACCATTAATTTATTTTCATCTAGTAAGTTTAAATTCATTAATTATTCTATTTATGCTATATTAAGGTCAATGTCTAAGTCACATGTAGTCATTAATGCATGAAGCTCTACATGAATAGGTGAATTAAGTAGTCTGTCATACAATAACTCTTATGGAGGATAACCTATAGGAAGTTTCCATGTAGATTGATATGCTCAAAGAGCCTCATTTAGTTTTTAATTCCAGTCCTTTTTATATTTACTATTATTCTTGTTAACATTCTCATAATTTCCCTATCAATGAATTGAGCTTGACCATTTTCTTGGGGATGATATGATGTTATCAATTTTTGTTTGACTCCCAAGCATTGCATTAGCTTCTTCAAAGTAGCATTTTTGCAATAGGTACCATTATTTGAAATCAATATTCTTGATACACCAATTTCTTTTACCACATTCTACTAGAAGAAATTTGTGATTGTATCTAATGTTTAATTTGTTACCATAACTTTTGTCTACTTAGTACAATAATCAATAGAAAAAACTATATATAACTTCATGTTAGACATGGATGTGATGGAATTCATGAAGTCAATTCCTCATATGTCAAACATGTCTAATGGTTGGATTCATTATTATGGTCCTTCAAATATGTTTATATTCCCACAATCTCTTTGGTAGTATTCACAGGACTTTGTAAAGTGATGTGCATCCCTAAAAAGAGTAGGCTAAAAATACCTAGCCATTAGGATCTTGAGGATTGTTCTTCTACCTACATAATGGTCTACACTAGGTCCTTCATGTGCATCTTTGAGGACTCATTGTTAGTTTTCATCTAGTGCATACTATCATATTAGATCATCAATAGAAATTTTATAAATATTATTCTTTATTTCGATAAAGTGTTTGAACCAATGCAAAAATTGTTGCTTCTTCTTGCTATCACATTTAATAGGATCTCTTGTATGGCTGAATAAGTGAGATAATTTTCAAATCATGATTTTCTTATTGAATCTAAAACCATTACAATTTTTGCAAATAATTACTCATATAGAAAATGATCTAAAAGTTATTTTTTATTAAAGTATTTATCCCATATTAATCAAGATAAATGATTGAAAATTATGTTCTTATTCCCTTTTTATCTATCAATATGAGGTTTAATTCTTGTATGATTACAAATCATTATACGACATTAGGGCTAATTGTTGTTTTATTAATAGGAAACCTGATGGTACTATGGTGGTGTGGATGTACATAGGATAGCTAAAAACATTGCAAAACGTTTCAAGTACATACATCACTATCATTAATTCCTTTTTCATCATGGCATAATTAAGTTATGCTCTTGTGTTGCTTCTACATATGTAGTAAATATAATATGGATGTTTCTGATCATCAAGCTATGTAAGTAAAGATTCTAAGGCATAATTTGATACATCTATTATTATGTGAAATGGTCTTAACCAGTCTAGTGCTTGAAGAATAGAAGTTTAAAAGCCTTTTCACAGTCTTGAAACCAAATAAATGATGCCTTTTTCTTTGTGAGCTCGACTAGTGGTGTGAAAATCTTAGAAAAACTATCTATAAATCTTTTATAATACCTAGTACGATGAAGAAATTCTTTGACATCTTTGACTATTTGTGACCTATGAGTAATGTCATGTATTACCTTTATCTTATCTAAATTCACTTTAATCCCTCTCTCTAGAATTTTATGCCTAATAACTATGCCCTCTTGGACCATTAGATGATTGTTCTACCAATTAATCTTAAAATTAGTTTTAACATATCATTTTAGAAATTACTCAAGATAATCCAAGGCTTGCTCAAAATTAAAACAATATAGGGAGAATTCATCCATAAATACTTCCACACAATTGCTAATATACTTTTGAAATATGTTAAGGAAAAATCTCTAAAAGATCATAGAATCATTACAAAGACTGAATGACATCTTTTTCTTATGCAATTATTCCTCAATAACTTATGAAGGTGGTATTTTCATAGTATTTTGAAGCTATTTTGATTTGATTATATCCACTGTATCCATCCAAAAAATTATAGTATTTATTCCATGCTATGGTATCTAAAACTTGATCTACGAATGATTGAGAAAATTGATCCTTAAATATAGTCACATTCAATAGTATAAACTCTATATAGACCCTCCATTATTTGCCATTTTTCATTATGATGACAAGTGGACTCACCTACTCATAGTCTACAATTGGGTAGATGAATCCTACCTTCAAAAGTTTTTCAAGTAATTATTTAATGACTTCTTTTAATTTAGGATTCAACTTTCCTTGTGGTTGATAGAGAGGTTTCACAATCAAATCTGTGTAGATATGATGTTGGCATATGCATGGGTTAATAGCCTCAATCAACTTCTTCTTTTGTTCTTCTAGCAAGTTGACATTGATACTTATTAATTTTTCATTATTAATAAATACATATTCAAGTAAGTTCAATAATGTCTTTACTTCTATAGGCTTTGGTTCAATCTTGTTTGGGATCTTTAACTTTTTCTAATCCATTTCTTCTTCTTCTTGGTATCCTGTATGAAAAAGTTATCTTTTGACTCCTTCTATTTCATCTATCTTATCCATATAGGTATTTGCCAATTCCTTAATAAGTTTCATTCATATTTTAAACTTATATTCTTTAGTAGTAATTAGCCATTGGATGCAATTGTGGTTAGAATCATCATAAATCCAATATTTAGCACAACCTTACATGAAAATGAGCTAAGCAATTTGCATGGACAAATGGTCTAAAGAAGTAAATCTCTAATTGAAAGGCAACTTTCAAATCATTAGAGAGTCCAACAATATGAGGCAATGTTTTTTCTCAAACATAAGGAAAAAATAAGTGGAAATAAGCATGAGGAATTGCTAGTAAAGTGAAGTAGATATTGCTGAAAAGCAATCGATATGCATGATCTGATATAAAAAGGAATGTTACATAGAATAAGATTTATTGAAAGAAAATATCATATGTGGTTAAAAGAAATGAAAACATAGACCGACACAAAATAAATCTTTTAAAATCATATACTTGAAACAAGAGAGTGACAAAATAGATTCATTACAATGCCAAGTGTAGATTGGAAAAAATAAAAGTTGAAGGACAGAAAAGCAAAAAATCTTGATAATGAGCCTAGGAACATATTGTAACCATGCCACAGTTCCACCATGGACCTATCATATAATTTGAATATTACATGTATGGATCTCTTTCATGCTTGTCAAGTAAGAATATTAAAATTAGTAGTTTCATCAATTTTAGCATCTTAGTTATTTCATCTATTTCATTTATTTTTATTTTCTCAAGTATATCATTATCTTAGCCTTATTTCAATCTTATTTCAACCCATCAAAATAACATCAAATGATTAGCCTAAAAACTCAAAGTTTCATAAAGCCAATACTCCCTCAAATTGATCTTAAAATAAGTTAAAGATAATTCTCACAAGTTGTGGAGAATTTTTAAGCATTTAATGTGCATTTTCATTGTCAAAAATTCACCTCAAAATCATTTATCTCTATGAATACATCTCATGTGATTAATAAACATGTTTGAAGCTTGATTCTAGCCCATGTTGCATTACTCTAGAGGCTAAAACTTCATCTCCAAGACAACTCTTTTATTGAACTCATCAAAATCCTCATAAATCTCAAACTATGACTTGCAATCTCATTTTCTGGAAAAACCTCAAGCTAACCACTACCTATGGTCAACTTGTGGTATATTCAACATTAAAATGCCTTTGTTTTTAATAACCACAACCTCACCATAACTCATAGTATTATTCGATACAATAGACAAAAGTAGCAACATGATGACTTTATAGGTGATCATAATCCATGGTCAATACACTACAAGCTCATCACAACTCATGGCCTTTATAGAATAAAGATGAAGGTAGAATGCAATAAATCTATACCAATAGAAGGCATCACAACCCATGGCCAAGCCTCCACAGCTCTATCATAACCTATGGTTAGGGCTTTTAGCACCGTAATAGACCATGAACTAACCACTACCCATAGCTAAGCACCATGAGATGATCATGAGTCTACCACTATTTGTAGTCCATAAAACCATCACTAAGCCATCACTCATGGTCGCAATTTTGGTCGAATCTTTTAGGTGACTTTTCATGTAAGGCTAGTAGTTCTTAGAAGCTAAAGAGACTTTACTTCCATTATACCAAAAATATAATAATTGGAATAAGTTGTATTAGGTTAAGGTTAACTAACACCTTTTAGAGCTAATTACATTAAAGTCAACAAGAATTATATTAATAAAATAAGTTTTGCAGTCCAATGAGATTATTCTTTGGATTTAATGATTAGAGATAAGAGGATTAAACTTCTAACTAATAAAATAATCATATCAAGATGCTATTCTAATCCTACCTTACAAATAAAAATTTTAATTGTGTAAGGCTTAAAGACTTACATAACCACACTCTCCATTTAATATTTTTCACAACTAACCACCATACTCTCTAGTTTGATTTTTATTTTTTCAAAAGTTCTAGACTAATTTATATCTTGTTAAAAGTCTTTTAATTTCTTTCCTTTCAAATTTAAATGATCACATATTAGTAAAGTACTCCAAATTTTATTAATGCATCAATGTCTACTGATCCAAGTTCAAGTTGCCATAACAACTTGTGAAAGATTTGACATAATAAATTGTTAATATGTATTTTTCTATATTTTGTTCAATCATAAGATGGTGCAAAATATAGTTTGAGAAATTTATAGTTAATTATAAAAAGTATACTAAATCAAAAATAAAATATAAAACTAATTTAAAATTGGATATGTTAGAATGTTTTAATTTTATATTCTTTAGACAATTAATTAAAGATAAAATGGATTTTTACTTTTTCAAAAAAAAAATATAAAACCTAATTTAAATAATAATAATCATAATAATTCTAAGAAATCTATGGCTTAGATTCATAAAATGAGTTTTTAAAAATTTTCAATTTCATACTCAATTTTACCAATTTTGTTATTTTGGTTGAGAGGCCAACTCATCTCATAAGATAGGGTGGGGGGGGGGGGGGGGAGTGGATTTGTCTCCCTCCATGTAACGCACCATGTGCAGGGGAGCCAAAGAGTCACTGCAGGGGAGCTGAATCTGAAAAGTCAAAAAGCCAAAGGGTCATTGCAAGGGGCCTAAATCTCTATTCGATTGACACCCCTCAACCTTTGGGCTCCCCATTCGTCTCTTCGTATTTCCTCACGCACATGAACCACATGCAGAGGAGCCAAAGAGTCACTACAAGGGAGCTGAATCTCTATTCAATTGATGCCCTCGATCCTTGTTTTGGCCAAGAGGCCAACTTGTCTCATAGGATAGGGGGGAGAAAGGAGTGGATTTGTCACCTTCCATGTTCTCATAGGATAGGGGGGAGGGGGGAGTGGATTTGTCATCCTCCATGTAATGCACCATGTGCAGGGGAGCCAAAGAGTCACTACAGGGGAGTCGAATTTAAAAAGTCAAAAAGCTAAAGAGTCATTGCAAGGGAGCTAAATCTCTATTGATTTATGCCCCTCGACCTTTGGGCTCCCCTTTTGTCTTTTCGTATTTCCTCACGTGCATGCACCACATGCAAGGGAGCCAAAAAGTCACTACAAGGAACCTGAATCTCTATTCAATTGATGCCCTTGACCCTTGGGCTCCCCATTCATCTTTTCATATTTTCTCATGTGCATGCACCATGTGTAGGGAAGCCAAAGAGTCATTGTAGGGGAGCTGAATCTTTATTTGATTGCAGGGGAGCCAAAGAGTCACTACAAGGGAGTTGAATATGAAAACTCAAAAAGCCAAAGAGTCACTGCAAGGGAGCTAAATCTCTATTCGATTGATGCCCCTAACCCTTGGGCTCCCCATTCGTCTCTTCATATTTCCTCAAGCGCATGCACCACATGCAGGGAAGCCAAATAGTCACTACAGGGGAGCTGAATCTCTATTCAATTGATGCCCTCGATCCTTGGGCTCCCCATTCATCTTTCCGTATTCTCTCATGTGCATCCACCATGTGTAGGGAAGCCAAAGAGTCATTGCAGGGGAGCTGAATCTTTATTCTATTGATGCCCCTGACCCCTAGGCTTCCCATTTGTTTCTTTGTATTCCCTCACACATAAGCCCCGACATGAGTAACCAATGAATATTTATTATTATAAATGATGGGTAATATTGAATAGTTATTATTATTATAAATGGTGATGGTTACAATTATAGTAATAATGAATATTTTTTATTATAAATAGTGGGAAATAATGAATATTTATTATTAATAAAAATGGTGACGATTGCAATCATGGTGAAGATTAGGGTGATGAAGGTTTTTTTGTGGTACAGTATTTATAGATATTGAACTTGGGCATTGTCTTACAAGATTCTAAGATGCAATATTTGAATTTGTGCATTTTCAAAAACATGGATCTTGTTGCTATTCATCCCAATAGAGAAGGTGAAGAACACTCTCTTCAAGATTAGCAACAACAATCATCTACTGCAACAAGTAATACAATTTATGGAGGTCATGGAAGTGGGCATGCATGTGGGCATGGTTGAAGAAGAGGATGACCACGGATTATAGAAACTAAAAATCTAGAATCGATGATTGTAGAGGAGAGAAGACGATTTCTAAAATGAGAAGAAAAAAAACATGAACGAGAATGAGAACTAATTCTACGAAATTTAGGAGTATGTAATTTATGCATTTTTTAAATATTTTAAAAAAAATATTTATCATGGGGAAATCTTCTCATTTTATTTACATACTTACATTGCATATATATTTTTAGGTTATGTAAACTTCAAATCCCCTCTCATCACTTGGAAATTCATCCAATGCAATGATCCACATCATTGATACTAATAATGTAAATAATCAAGAAGAAATGCAGGTCGGTGTTTGCCCATACTCAAGTTGGTAAATAGTTTAATTCAATTTTTAGTTTAAATTTTGAAACATTTTTTGCAGGACATTAGAAATACATCTATGCCTGTTAATCAAGCAACATCTATTCTAGAAATCACACATGAAGAAGAAGAACAATTGCAAGTAGATCAAGAACAACTACATTATAGTGAGAGTGAGCACCGAAAGAGGCAACATCGACAAGAAGAAAATTCATTTCATTGAATAAATGAAGCTATAGATGTTGCCAGTGCACCAATAATGGAAATGCCTTCTTCAGAATCTATTTAGTCTTTCCCAAGATTACAAAAGGTGAGTATAGAAACTGCTCAAGTAATACATAATTTTAATACTGTAGTTAGAAGTTTTGCAAATCCACGTTCCTGCAATGTATGCAATGAAATGTTTCTTAGCATATTATATTATTGGATTCAACCAGAAGTAGAGGACCCACATGCAATAGGTGCATTAAAAAAAAGAAACATAATATTTTTGATAGTTTTGGTTGTGAAATCAAATGATTTTCTATTGAAAATAACATGGATCCTGGTATCCAACCACCTATCCTAAGCTGTTTAACTGAGGTTGAAGAAATTTTAATTGCAAAAATCAATCCCATTTTACAAGTTACACATGCAGTTGGTGAACAGTTCAAGTATAAAGGTCACAAAATTAGCTTTGCTCAGGATGTCACACAGATTACTAAAAGACTTCCTCTTAGAATTAAAGACATCCCTTTCTTAATATTGAGAAGAGTAGATCAAATGGGCACCAAGTATAATTTCATTGTCAACAAGAGATAGGTTTATGAAGTTTTGATTTTTAAGAAGGCAAATGATCCATACTATTGAGATGTTGAGATCAATATGTATGCATTAGATGATGTTGCTGACACCAATGATGTTAACATTTTCCATAGCATTCCTTATATTCCATTGTTAGAAAAGGATGGAGAAATGAGATTACAATTTCAAGGTCCTTTGCTTCAGACAGATGATGAAAACATTATCAATCACACATCATCAGTTGCACAACATGTTGGAATTGGAGGTTGAGCAATAACGAGTTAACAAAACTCATTATTGTGAAAATAAATCAGTTGCACATCATCTGTTTGTTTAATTTTTTATGTGTGAATTGTTAATTTTTTATGTGTGTTCTTGTTAATTTTTTATAGTGAATTGTAACATGTTGAACATTACATTTTGATGGTTTTGTGCAATTTTCATAGTCTCACTTCAAGCTGAGCTCTTCTGTTATCAGTACTTAGCATGCTTTCCTATACATTTACATTCCTAATGCAAAAACATTCCAAAGTTTGGTTTTTTTTTATTTTTTTAATACTTTCTAGAGTGGCAGGGAATTCTGAAATTGTAATTTTCTGCTACTATCTTAAGTAATCTTCTTTTGCTACACCTTTTTTCAATGTAAAGGAACATTTGTAAATTCATGTTCTTTTTATCTCTTTGTATATTTTGTGTAGGTTTTATTATTTATATGGTTGTGCTTTGCAATGCAGCAGTTACCATGGAGTAGATGCATTTAGTTGTTACGATTGTGACTACTTTTTTATTTGCAATATGCATTTTATTATGTTAGCATTTTTGCTAGCACATGAAAATTATTAGCCAATTTTAGATGTTAGCCTAACTTTGGTCATAATTTTAACAATTTTTCCTGCTTATTGGGAGGACTTAAAGAGTTCAAATTTGATAATTTTTTCGTACCTTCTCGCATGCAGTGAGGCCCTTTCTTTATGTACATATTCTTTGATTGATGAAATCTAATGGATGATATGGTTGTTAACATGGTAAATTTTAAAAACGAGAACTTCTGCACCTCTGGCAGCCTAGACCCCAAGAAGATCTCTGGCAAGATCATGCTATGTTGATCCTAGCCAATGCTGAGGAAAACAACAACGAGCTCTCTACCGATGCACATGTCTTGCCATAATCATAAATAACTAATTATTTATAAATATCCCCTAGCCAAAGAGTCACTACAAGGGAGCCAATGATTATATTTATCTTAGTTATATATAATGATATATTTATAATCATAAACATAAATGATTATATATAATGATTGTAAGCACTTCATCATAAATAAAGTTGATTATTTATAATCATTTCATTATATATATCTTATGAATAATGCTAACTGAGATATAATCATTATGGGTTAGCATTATGAATAAAAAATAATATCTCTAACATTATAGATTATAAGTAATATTTCATCATACCTTGGCTTTATTTATTATGAAATGTTTACCATTCGAATGAATCTTATAATCCATAATATCTCAAATTATAATTATGGATTATTACTCTAATTATAATAATCTCATAACATTTAATGGATTCCAAAATAATTATAATATAATAATTCTGAATGAGGTGTTAGCATCATTCATATTTTGTCCATTGTAACAATAATATCAATATACAAAAGCCTGTGATATAATAATAACATTATTTATGCATTTGTAATGTAATTTTTTATATCTCCACGAATGAATATGCATTACAAATATATGTTGCAGTGCCAATTTAGTTTGATCTCTTCATATTCCCTCACATGCATCACATGCATGGGAGTTAAAGAATTAGTCTAGGGGAGTTGAATCTCTACATGATCAATGTCCCCTAATCCCTGAGCTTTCCATTTGTCTCTTTGTATTCCTTCACATGCATTCACTACATGCAAGGGAGCTAAAGAATCACTGCAAGGGAGTCAAATCTCTGTTCAATTGACGTCCCCTAACCCTTGGGCTCCCTATTCATCTCTTCGTATTCCCTCACATGTAAGGCCCGACGTGGGTAATAATGAATATTTATTATTATAAATGGTGGGTAATATTGAATATTTATTATTATTATAAATAGTGATGGTTATGATTACAATAATAATAAATATTTATTATTATTATAAATAGTGACGATTATGGTTACAATGACGGTTACGATCATGGAAACAATTAAGGTGATGATGGGTATGGTGTGATGCAGTATTTAAAAATATTAAACTTAGGCATTATATTACAAGATTAAGAGGTGCAATATTGGAATTTATGCATTTTTAGAAACATGGATCCTACTGCTATTAGTCCCAATAGAGAAGGTGAAGAACACTCTCTTCAAGATTAGCAACAACAACCATCTACTGCAACAAGTAGTGCAACAACTATCTACTACAAGTAATGCAATCTTTGCTTATATGTGAAGATGCAAGGGTAATGCTTACAGGTAACCTTTGGCTTGAAGCAGCATTAGTGAATGGTGCACTTCGCATGATTGACAATATTATGTATCTTTAAGGTAAATAGCCACCTGCATTACCATTATACATTACTGTTGATTTTGACTCCTACATTATCATGTGCCAATTGTACCTATGATCCAAGGAGCATCTCGTAAGTCACCATTATGGTTGGCATGGGCCATGACTATTCATAAATCTTAAGGAATGATACTAGATAAGGTTACTATTAACGTTTGTTGCATTATCTAGAGTCATGACCACTGATTCTTTAAAGATTCATCCTCCTTTTCATGTGCAAAGATATAGGAAGATTTCAGATGCTAAACATTTCTAAAGCAGAATTGCACAAGAAGTTCATTTTGATTAGTTGGAGAATTAGGCATATTAAGTTCACACTTATCATTGTATTTTTCCTTTTGCTCAATCGTATTATACAGCTCTGTAATGTTTGTTGCAATAATCGTGCAATGTATTCCTTCATCAAGATATATGAAATATATAAAATTTTATTTTAACTAATTTATGTTTACTAGTATATATTATTTGGAATGAAAATAGTGATGATAACTTAAAAAATAAAAAAAATAATTAAATTCTACTCATAGGCTGCGAAACTGCTACATAAGAGAACTTACAAGTCTAATGTTTGTTGCATTATCTGAAGTCAAGACCATTGATTCTTTAAAGATTCATCCTCCTTTTCATGTGCAAAGATATAGAAATATTTCAGATGCTAAACATCTCCAAAGTAGAATTGCACAAGAAGTTCATTTTTCTGAGTTGGAGAATTAGGAATATTGAGTTCACACTTATCATTGTATTTTGCCTTTTGCTCAATGCTATTATACAGCTCTGTAATGTTTATTGCAATAATTGTGCAATGTATTCCTCCATCAACATATACGAAATTATAAACTTTTATTTTAACCAATTTATGTTTACCAATATATATTATTTGGAATGCAAATAGTGATAATAACTTAAAAAATAATTAAATAATTAAATTAAACTAGCTTAGATATATATATATCTAAGCTAGTTTAATTTTTCTAGTGTAATATAATAGTTTAGCTATATATTTATGATATATAGCTATTATTTGGTCAAGAGAATCTTTTATATTTTTCAAATTAAAAATATCTCAAATTGATTTACTAAGAATTAACTTTTCAATAATAATGTCTAATTTATAAAGTAGTTGGCCTCTCGACAAAATTCCCAGCCAAAATTATAATCTTTGTGAAAGAGTTCATCTATTATCCCACCTTTACAATAACAATTATTTATTTACTATCGACTTAAAAAAAATGTGACTATGAAAAAGCTTTCCCCTACTGTTATGACCATAAATTACCATGACCCATAAGGACTCTCTTGGATGGGGTTGGTAATTGGCCTCTTAGCCTCTTGGAAGAATTCCACTTTCTGTAAAGAAGCATATAGAAATACAATATCACTATATAAGTAGTTAGATAAACAAAGGATTCTTTTAGAAAAAATTTAAGACAAAGGAGAATTTGATATGATGAAAAAATCATTATCTACTATAAATTTTTTATGGTGTCAAATAGATGAAAGGTAATAGCATCTAATGTCTAGATCAAGGTTCATGGCAACTTTACCTTTAAGAGGGAGGATTGTGAGTAAAGTGAAGGTAAACTATCATTCATGTAAGCTCAAGTATAGTTACCTCATTAATTACAAGCACCATCTTTTTATACTTGTGTTGTGACAACAATTATGTTGTGATACTATAGTGTTGAATATTTAACTGCAAAAATACAATGTAAACTATTGTTTATCTCTAGTTATTTTGTTGTTAATAATATCCAGTTTACATCCACTTAACATTACCAACAAATATCCATCTCACACTATAAATATGATTATAAGGAGGCCTTGAAAGCATAGAATGTTTTGCTTTCATCCTTGTGCTATTTGGCTTTTCCATTCTCTCTTGTCCATTGTGCTTGTGTAATTCTCTCTAAGCTATTAAAAGATTTAAGAACCTATTTCTTACTAAGGTTTTTTTTTTTAGTTTTTTCCCAAGAGATATTCTTGTGTTTTTTAAATTGAATTTTCAAATTTGCTAAAAAAAAAAAGAAAAAAAAAGGAGAAGGGTATTTGAATAAAGGACTATAAGTATCCAAATTATGAAGCCACATTAAAGCATAGAACTCTTAGCATTCTTTACATTATAGTTTTTTCCCCTTATCAAATAAAATTGTTCATTCTCATTTTGACTCTTAAAGATAGAGAGAATCATATCCTAGTTATTGCATAAGGTCTAAAACACAACACACACAATGTTCATTTCTAAAGTACATTTGTCAACAACATCGAACATTTTAGATCTTTTAGTTGATACTTACTTATGTTTGTTTGCACGAACTTGACATAACAGGGTAAATATATATTGTTGCTAAAACTATTGACGAGCTATTGAATTGGCACACTTAGCACAAACATTGGATGTCCATCAAACGTAAACGTGAAGCCATTGAAAGGAAACAAGTCCATAATTGTGGTTATAAGTGTTTATCAAAGATTAGCTACTATAAAATCACAATCAATACTTCCTAGGATGTTTAATGTTTTTAAATTTTCCCCCTTAGTACCATCAAGATAGAAAACATCGCCAAGCCTTTCAAGATGAAAATTATCATGCTGTTAATCTCTAAGTGATTTTGAATCTACTTGAATAAAGTTACAACATAGCACATGGTAGAAAGTAGAAATAACTATGTAACTTGTAATTTTTAATGCTTGTAGTTTAGGAATAAAAAATTATAGATAAAATGTCTAACACTAAAAGTTTTTAGATCTAAAGATAGCATATTCAAATTGTTTTCAACACCTTCCAAAGGGAAGTGAAGGTTCATAGCTTCTAGCCCATTGCAATGTTGCAAAACTGGATAGTTACAACAATACTATTTCTAATAAATGAATATAATTGAAGAAGAAAAATGCATTCAAATATTTTTTTCTTGAAGAGTATAAGAGAAAAATAATAAACTAACATATAAAAAACTAATAAACACACATTTCTAACAGCTAAGTCTCTAGATAAATCAATGCCAATAACTCTATTCATTTCTATTGCAAGTTGAATCTATTTAAAGAAGAGTCTTCATTTGCAAATAGACACATATATACACAAAGTTAGAGCATGAAGACTAAAATCATATTGTTTCAATTGCTTAGTTAAGGACTTTGTGATAATCAATATTTAATAGAAGATGGGCATAGATCCTCTAAAGCCTGGGCCCATTAATTTAACCATTTTTCTAAATTTATGGCATTACATATTGAACATTTTCTTGTAATAGTAAGAATACAATTTCTTCTAACACTATTTCCTTGATCCCTTTTAGCATTGCATCTAAATATGTGTGTTTAGTCATTCTTATACAACAAAAAGTACTCACAACCATTATCCAAGAGTACTAAGTTCCAGAGTACATTCAAGAACCCAGAAAGATGGCCACATTTGCTTAAATATGACATTTTCTACAACAATACCCTAACCTAAGTGCTTCCTAGTTTTAATCCAAAATTTTACATTTTTGAAAATGTATTTAAATTTGTTAGTACTATGAACAATTCTACTAATAATACCATGATCAATAGATAGTAGTCAACACATGGATGAAATCAAAAAGATCAAAACATTCTTGTAAAGAATGACCATATACTATTATTCATAATTTTAATGGAATGAGATAATAAGTATATTTTACAAAGAGAATACTACACTCACTTATGGAATGTCAATATTTAAATAAATATAATATAGAAATAAATAAACCTATTAAAATGATATATTTAAATGAAGAAAACACAAACTTGTAGCTCATGCTCCTTTGGTGAGCAAGTTCTCTAAGGGTAAAACTTACCAATATAACAATATGCTTTGAGCATATAGATAACAAAAACACAAAGATAAGTACAACTATTACAATACACAAAAATTAAAATAAATGAAATAAAAACTCAATCATCATCATTATCATTCTAGGCTTATCCCAACAATACGAGGTTACCTATCTTTACCTAAAGGCTTAAAGCTCATCTTGTTAAGATGGGTTCAAGGAGGACTAAGCTAGGAAGGCTAGTAGATGAACAAAAGCCTAATCTCTTCTAAAGTAGCCTTCTATAAGAATAAAATAAAAACTTAATAACCTTATTAATATTATATCAAACATAGTAAACAGTAAACCAAAGATGGTAAATTAGGTTCATTCCTATAAATGAATGACATAAAGCTACCTTTGCAATTACAATCATACATTTCACGAATATCTTGCAACATCTAATATATTAGAGACATACTCTAAATGCAACTTTCTTGAAAAGATGGTAGGCATTTCCTCAAATTCAAATACCTAATACATCTTTATTGATTGTAAAAATTTTGTAATTATTTTATGATAGGCAGATAACCCTGAAAATGTTCAAGCATTGTAGCATTGAGAAATAAATAAAATTGAAGGTGTACAACACCCTTATAAAACTTTGGAATTTACAAATATCTAGACTAGTCTACCCAAAATCCAATAGAGAAACATTGGAGGTAAAAAATAACATTATAGGCACAACCATGAGCACAAAGCTCAATCATTAGAATAGTATAGCACTACTTCATGTTTTCCATATAATAATTGATGAGTGTGTGACTAAGATCTATCATAACATCATCTTAGTGACTTTATCCTATTAACATGGATTAACCCATTAAAGTAGGCTAAAAGACTTAATAATGATTTACTATGACCAGTAGTAAGCTATCTATAGAGTTCTTAGATATATACTTTTACCATACCTTCAGGTGGCCAAAACATATAATAGCCCAGTGAATAAATGCCTAATTCAGAAAATAATTATTTAATTAAATGTCCGCTATACTATAATCCATTTCAGACCATTTGAAAGGCCCCGACAAGAAAACTTTTGGTTTTCTTATCACCAAATTTCTGGCTTTCCAATTTTTGCTTGCAACAAACATTCACTCAATGCTGCATTATCATGCTAAACACCCGTGTTCTGTGTTTGAATAAATGCCTTTTCTTTGGAACAGACCTTTCTTGCAACCAACTCCTACAAGTCTCATGAGCTCCACTTCTCAGACTAATCAAGCGATGAAGCTCCACCAATTGCCCACCTCTAAAAGCCTGCCAGAGAAGCTCTGTAACTTGCCCACCTCTAAAAGCCTGCCAGAGAAGCTCTGTAACCAATCAATTCTTAATAGACAAGTAAAGCAAATGTCAAGATGCCTGTCAAAGCATCTCAGAATCTTGTGCGGCAAATTGAAGTGCTCTGTTAGACCAATTATGCTTTTTCACAGAATTTTGCCATGACCAGATTAACCCAGCAGCTCATGTAGAATTGACACTATCCTTTTCTCAGAAATGCCACTATTAGGATCCACACAAACAGCAGAACAATTTTTGGCCAAAATCATGTTTTTTGTATGGCTGACATGTCAATATTAATGCATTTCAATTTTTACGTATTCAACATTTCAACAACGTACTGGGAAAAAAGCTAACAATGTACAAATCAAAACATTTGATTGTTTCCTAAAATGATAATGTAGGTAATCATGTAAGGCAAATATCTGAACTATAATGCCATAAAAAAGGTGATCCACCATCTTCACTTCATGCCTGAAAAGCTAACCATTTGCATTTAGAACCTCTTCTTAAAACAAATATCATTTGTCTTTTATCGACTATTTTCTTAGACACCACAATCTAAAGTTCCGAAAGTCCCAATCACTCCATTGTCTAGTACACACTCCTAGTCTCCCACCACTTTAAAAGAACAGTCCCATCCCATATAAAATTGTTATACAAAGAAACAAAAATGACATAAATTATAGTTGCTCAAAACTGGTAGTCTGCCATTTGGAATGCAGCAGTTTCTGCAAAAATTAACTATTTTTCAGGATAAAACCAGGCATGTAGGAAGAACATGTGTTATGAAAAGTTGAAAATGTCAGATCAAAGGAGTTATCATCAAATTACTGGTTGAAACTACAATCATCTTTATTTACTTAACAATGGATCCATGTATGCCAGATTCACAGGTACTAAAAATGAACCCATGATTGATCCATCAACAAAAACATTTACACAGGACTCAACGTTACAGTTCACATAAAGTCTCCAGGCTCACTGGGAGATGTAAGAAGTCAAAAATAGTGGTTATTCTATGTTTAAAACACATATATATCCTTAATTAACTTAATGAAAAAGGAGACAAAATTCATTTGCAAACAACTACCCTACTGCATTTCATGATATCCTGGGACAGTAACAATAGAACAAAATTACAAGAATGAGATTTTAAAGAAAACGAAATTTCAAAAAATTACACCATGATAAATGAAGACATGAATGACTTATTGTCACTGTCTTAACCCTTCCTGGAGTCAGGGTTTATGATTTCTGTATTCTTATAAACAACAATCTTCAGTGACACCAGATGATCAAGCACAAATTATAGTTAATTTGCAGCTTTACAAATACATATTAAAATCACAGAATTCTTTGATAGAACATTAGTACATTATACACAAGAATGTACAGGAGTTGGAGGTTTATTGCTGCTGCTTCTGCTGAAAAGGGTTGTCAGGAACAAATCTGTTAAATGACGCATTTCCATTTGAAGTTGCCGGTACTCCATTCCATGATTTGCATCTGCATAAGCTTTTCTTACAGAGACCCTGATTCTATGGAATCCAGCATTAAACCCATGATAAAAGGACTCAGTAGATGAATATGAATATTCTGGATCAGCATTCTCTTGCCTACCAAAGTTGAAAGAGCAAGGAAATGATGTTGGAGAAGTTTCATCATCTTCCTCTTCAAATGTGTCTCTATCTAAAATTTCCTCTTTGAACTCTTGTGTTGCATCAGGCTTGTCTACTTTCAAAAATTCTTCCATCAAATTTTGAGCCCCAATAGCTGGACCTGCTTCTGAAATGTTTTCATTCGATTCTTCATCCTCTGCTAGAGCCTTTCCTATCTCTGAAAATTCCTTTTCCATTTCATGTTTTGTAGTTGCTTTTACTGCTTCTGGTATTTCTTGCTCCAAATCTTGTTCTAGACAAGGCATTTTTACTTCGGAAGCTTCTTGCTTCAATTCTTCTTCCATAATTTCATTGCTGCTACTCTTCATTGAAGATTCTGATAAAGTAGACACATCAGCATGATCATGATGAGGAGGTTTCTTTACATCAAAACATGAGGAAACGGGTGTTCCACTGACTTCCTCTGGAAATGAAGAGACTCCCACCTTATTTTTCTTCTCCTTAGATCCAATTCCCTTGCTATCATCTTCAGATTTGATGATACATTCTTGTTCATCTCTGTAAGTTTCTATTCTCTTCTCTGTTTTTACCATGGCATCAATACTTATGGATTCTATTTCATCACCTTCACTTTCATATATGCTTTCTAACTTCAGTTTAAAATTAGCATCATTCAAAGTAGCAGAGTTGAACAGATTTACATTACCAAGTTCTGAAAAAGAATTTTTTAATGGTTGAAAAACATACATGGCTGAGCTGTTCTTCTGGGGTGTGTTCTGTAGGGATATCATCACATCTTCTTCACTGCCATTAGCCTCCATCTTTGCAACATAATCCACGTTCTCTTCTAGCAGGAAAATTTCATCAAACAGAGAAGACTGGAACTGGCTCTGGCTCTGGATCTCAGCATCAACATCTGCCAAAGATGCAAAACTACCATGATAACCACAATAGCTCTCAGTTTCATTATTCAATTCCTGAAACTTAATTTCAGGTTCTTTGGCTAATGGATTATGTTCTTTTTCAAGAGTAGTCATTAAAGAAAGAGACTCATGCCCAAGCTGAGAATCTATGAATGAAGAAGAATCCTCCTCCTCATGATGATCATAATCATAATCATGTGCCTGCGGTTGTGGTGGTTTGTAGACTTGCATTTCTACTTTCTCTAGACTAGAAAATGAAGAGACTCCCACCTTTTTCTCCTCAGATTCAATTCCCTTGCTATCATCTTCAAATTTGATGATACATTCTTGGTCATCTTTGTAAGTTTCTACTCTCTTCCCTATTTTCATCATAGCATCAATACTTATGGATTCTATTTCATCACCTTCACTTTCATATATGCTTTCTAACTTCAGCTTAAAATTAGCATCATTCAAAGTAGCAGAGTTGAACAGATTTACATTACCAAGATCTGAAAAAGAATTTTTTACTGGTTGAAAAACATACATGGCTGAGCTGTTCTTCTGGGGTGTGTTCTGTAGGGATATCATCACATCTTCTTCACTGCCATTAGCCTCCATCTTTGCAACATAATCTAAGTTCTCTTCTAGCAGGAAAATTTCATCAAACGAAGAAGACTGGGATTGGCTCTGGCTCTGGATCTCAGCATGAACATTTGCCAAAGATGCAAAACTACCATGATAACCACAATAGCTCTCAGTTTCATAATTCAGTTCTTGAAACTTAATTTCAGGTTCTTTGGCTAATGGATTATGTTCTTCTTCAAGAGTGGTCATTAAAGAAAGAGACTCATGCCCAAGCTGAGAATCTATGAATGAAGAAAAATCCTCCTCCTCATGATTATCATAATCATAATCATGTGCCTGCGGTTGTGATGGTGTGTAGACTTGCATTTCTACTTTCTCTAGACTAGAAAATGAAGAGACTCTCACGTTTTTCTCCTCAGATTCAATTCCCTTGCTATCATCTTCAAATTTGATGATACGTTCTTGTTCATCTTTGTAAGTTTCTACTCTCTTCTCTATTTTCATCATAGCATCAATACTTATGAATTCTATTTCATCACCTTCACTTTCATATATGCTGTCTAAGTTTATCCCAACGTTAGCATCATTCAAAGTACCAAGATCTGTGCAACAATTTTTCACTGGTTCAAGAACATACATGTCTGTGCTGTTCTTCTGAGATGGGTTCATCACATCTTCTTCGCTGCCATTAGCCTCCATCTCTGCAACATATTCCAAGTTCTTTCTTGGCAGCAAAATTTCAGTAAACGTAAAAGGCTGGCTATGGTTCTGGTTCTGGTTCTGGCTCTCAGCATCATGTTCTTCTTCAACAGTGGTCATTGCAGAAAGAGACTCATACCCAAGCTGAGAATCTATGAATGAAGAAGAGTTCTCCTCCTCATGATGATGATCATAATCATACCCTTGTGCCTGTGGTGCTGGGTAGAGTTTCAAGTCCACTTCCATGAATGAAGAATGTTTGTCGCTGAGCTTCTTGGTGGTTTGGTTTCTTCTCCTCTGGCATTTGAGGATAATAGCAGTCTCTCTAGCACCTGCAGCAGAAAACTCACGACAAAAGAACTCACCAAAGTTGAACAAGCAAGTAAATGATTTTGGAGAACTTTCCCCATTTTCCTCATTTACGAATTCTTCTTTGAACCCATTTGCTGCATACAGATTTTCTTCTTCCTCTGCAAGAGGCTTTCCTGTTTTTGAAGATTCCTTTTCCATTATTTCCTTTTCTTCTTTGAACTCTTTTGCTACATAAGGCTTTGCTGCTTCTGCTATTTCATTCTCCAATTCTTGTTCTGTAGCAGAACCAGATTGGCCATACTCCAATGTCTGACCCAACTCTTGAGCAACACATTGCTCTTTTAACCCTTCTTGCTCTGCATAATTTTTTGATACTTGTTTAAATTTACAAGGAGATTCTGAGCAAGAATTTTTCACTGGTTGAAGATTAATATACATACCTGAGTTTTTGTTTTTCTGGGGTCGGTTCAGAAGTGATACGGCCTTAACTTCTTCCCTGCAGTTAGCCTTCATTTCTGCAAAATCATGCAAGTTCTCTTCTGGCGGCAAAATTTCAACAAACGTAGAAGACTGGCTCTGGCTCTGAATCTGAACATCTGCTAAAGATGCACCCGTACCATTACAGCCACAAGAATTCTGGTGATGATCAGTTTCATTCTTCAGCTCCAGAGACTTAATTTCAGATTCTTGGGCTAATGTATCAGGTTCTTCTTCATGAGTAGTCATCTGGTGATGATCAGTGTCATTCTCCAGCTCCGGAGACTTAATTTCAGATTCTTGGACCAGAGTATCAGGTTCTCCTTCATGAGTAGTCATTTGGTGATGATCAGTTTCATTCTTCAGCTCTGGAGACTTAATTTCAGATTCTTGGGCCAATATATCAGGTAATTCTTCATGAGTAGTCATAGCAGAAAGAGACTCAAACCCAAACTGGGAATCCGTCAAAGAAGAAGAGCTCTCCTCCTCGTCATCACCATTAGGATGAACATAATCATAATCATGTGCCTGCGGTTCTGGATGAACATAATCATAATCATGTGCCTGCGGTTCTGGAGGTGGGAAGACTTGTACCTCCGCTTCCATGGATGAAGAAGAATGCTTCCAGTTGAGCTTCTTGGTGCCTCTGGCTCGGTTTCTTCTCCTCTGCCAGGTGAGGAAAATGGCAGAAGCTCCAGCACATACACCGACAATGGTGAGAATGCGCCGCAGCATTGTTGCCGAGTAGAATAGAAGGGTAGCAAAACTCAACACCAAGAAGAAGAAAACACCGGATGTGATACAAAACATATGCACAGAATGCAAGACCAAGAACAAGAGCACCCGATGTGATATGACACAATACAGAATTCACGGTCAAGAACAATAGCAGTGCTTGCTTGATTTCTCACAATTCAGAAATTGGGATTGCGAATTGCATAGATACAGCGCGCGCTCAGACAATACAAATATGATATTCACTGAAATGAATTCTGTTCATCATTTATAGACACGCCTCCTTTCAAGTCAAACGGTATCCGTAGGGTCGGCTTGCATAATAAATTTGAAATTGAAATATTGTTTTACAAACGTATGATCAAATTCAAGGTCTTGGTTGGAAATTGGAGGGTGCGGCTTTTGCTTATCCATGATTTCAATTTTTAAACTAAATATTACAAAAATTTTAAATTTTACATTACATGTCAGGTTATTAAAGAGTACATTACACGTCAGGTTATTAAAGAGTACCTGACCACCTGTTCAAAGAGTACGGGAAAACCACCTAAAAGTATGGATGAAAATACTCTAATCATAAATTTGAATTACTTAATTATGTCATGGCTACCCAATCCTACATTAATGTAAATAGGAGACAACCCCATTACATTAATGTAAATAGGAGACAAACCCATTACAATAAAATGATGTAGAGCATAGGTTGTTGGGCAGTTGGTTAGTTTGTGCAACTTTGTACTCATAGGTATTGCTTTCAAAGCCCAATATTACCTTTTGCATTTATTGCCCCACTAGGGGCATATACTAGGTAGACATGACTTTTTCCTCAAGAAAATAAAAATAAAAATTAAAACTAAGTAATTTATTAAAGGAATTACATTAAGATTGATATTTGTGATGTTATAAGCTATTTACTTTGGTCAATAGGTTGACCTTTTAAATCACACTTAAGGCATCATTATATTTCTATATATTTCTACAAAAGTATCATGTTCACTATATGATTTTGAGTAGATTAAACTCCATGTATTCACCTCTAGCATATCTTCCCATGCTAGGGCTACACAAAGTATTCTTTAAGCCATAACCTCCTATAATGAAACTTTGACAATTACTCTAACTTGCACGAGAGATCATGCTAGAGCAACATGAGAGATGAGAGACGAAAGTTTTCATGTATCTTAAGGAATTGCCATGAAAATTATGATACTAAAACAAAATGGTCTTTTACATTAAAAATTTTAAGATAAATTCAAATGGATTTTAGTTTAATGTCTAGAATATGACAAAATTGAAAATGTCAAAAGGTTTCGGGTACACTATCTAACTCCCAACATTTATGCTTTTGATCTCAATACAAAGATCCTCTCTCATAAAACAATCATGAAAATTCATTCATATGTCCCTAGCATCACTTTTTTAAATACTCCCTCCACTACCTTGCAACATTGCCTAAGTGATGATAGGATCTATAATATTGTTTAAATATAATTTGAAAATGAAAAATGTTGTAATACAATAAATGATTTAATGGTAAAATCTTTAAATTACAAAAGAAAGGTTGTGAATTCAAAACTTATTATGATCTAAATTTTTCTATTATTTTTCTCCATTGTGAATTTTCATTGTATTTCTATGTTTTCCCACCTATGATGGTTTTTTAGGTTTGACATTTATTTTAGCTTCATTATTAATGGTGTACTATGCAAGGTTGGAATGGGATGATTATGCAAGGGGATTTCTTAGGTTGTCAAAAGGATTGAGAACAAGGAAAGTGTTGGGACTAAACCATTTCTTATTCAATGATATTTATGGTGGTTAACTAGAAGGCAAAGACTATAGTTTTGCCAAATCTATTGTTATTGTTGAGGAGGATACCTACATTTACCATGGTATTTTTGGCCCTTGCATAGAGGGAATTATCTTTGTTATACCTTAACTTGCATTAATTGCATTATGCTAGCATGTGTGTTTGATGACCATCATGATAATTGCCTCATTCATGCTTATGTGTCCTTCGATTCCATCCCTACTTATTAATGGGCTTAGGTGTCATGACAAGTAGGGATAAAACCTAGGAACATATATTTAAATAAAATAAAATAAAAATTCAATCTTAATGAAATGGACATAATAGTTGTAGGCATCTACAACAATAAAAGAGAGGTTGAAGTTTTAAGTTTTATTATCTACAATTTTTAACTATTGTTATAAAAATATACTTAGAATTTTCTTACAAAGTTTGCACATCATGCATGGTCATGCCTACAATAAATATGAGTTATAGTAGTAAGTACAATATT
>MNCI01026528.1:31397-73512 GCA_015680685.1 Gnetum montanum
TCATACAATTACATTCACCACACTACAGGCATACATAGAGAGGAAAAGGATTGAGAGAAAGAAATGAAAATACTTAAACTAAAATTGACTAACTTCCTAATGATGCCTAACTAATATGTATACCTCTTATTTATAGATGAGGAGACAGGCTACGATATCGCATATGTGATATCATGGTTGGGCTGTGATATTGCGTACGTGATATCGTGGTTGTCCAAATGACAACTCATCATACCCCCACGACTGAATGAAAACTCGTCCTCGAGTTACAATGATTACACAGTGGATAGATAGGGGATTATTGGATGGTGAAAATGGGGTTATTCCGAAATGTGAAATGGAAACAAAACAAAGACACAACACAAAGAATGTGCTACAACTACAAAATTTGTGGAACTCATGTAGTTCCTGGTGGCGATGGCTCCTCCATTGGTGCTTTCCTTTTGTCTTGTGCTACAGGCATTGAGACTTGATGGCATTGAAGTATGGCCTGGAGTTTCTCCTCTTTAGTCTGAGGGTCTTGTGTCATCCATGCTAATGTTCCAATGTTTGACAGAGTCGGCACTTCCCACGAATAGGGTAATTGCAGAAACATTTGATTGGCCTTGACATACCAAGCTACAAACACTCGTTGTTCCTCTTCATAGGCTCTAGCTTTATCTTTGTATTCTTGAAAATCTTCTAGCCATCGAGCCAAATCTACTGCAACACCTTTTTGGTTGTAGTATCTTGCCTTTACCACCTCAAGTTCAGAATTTGCAATCTCCAATTTTTCCAAAAAATTCTTGCGTTCTACAAATTCTGCTTCATATTTGACATAGGTGGTTGCTACCTGCTGCTCGAGCTCTATTCTCAGGCACCCTGCTATTAACATGGCAAGGTTGGCATACCACAGGTTTGTCAACTCCATGTATTTTGTCATATCCTGAATCTGTAGGTCCCGGTTCTTAACTTCCGTTTAGTGGGCAAAGGCATATGTGTCCAATATGGCCCGCCAATCAGTGTGTTGAGCACTGATAGCATTGATGTGGGCATTGGCCATATGGATCTCCTTCTCAAGGATCTGTTTGTACATCCCCACTTGATCTTGGAAGTGCTCCTTTAGATTTTCATTCCGTTTAGCCTCATTTTTCCATGCACTTATTTCAATAGCTATCTTTTGATAGATTGCGCGTACCTCCTCCATTGAGAAGGTTTGATTCTCCCTAGCTAAATAGCTTATGTCTTGGTTGACCTAGATGAATTGTTCTCGCAACTGATGAAAATGTTCTTTGAGAGCATTCTTTTGCTTTTCTACAGAGGTCAACCGAAGGTTGTTGGCAACAAGTTGTTTATTTTCCTCCTGTAAGGTGTTGAGTGCTTTGAGATGCGCATGAGTTTGCGCCTGTGCTGCAAAGGCATCCCAAACAGCCTTCTCTTTTTCCTTAGCCATCTTTTTATTCTCCGTTAGTAGCTTGGTTATTTTCTCAGTTCTAAAATTATCTAGCTGGTCTGCGGGAACAAATTGCAAAGGATCCCACTGTGCTGCTTGTAGGGCTATGAGCTACTCTTGTAATTTCTACACTTCAGCTTCAGCATGCTCGGCCTTCACTTCTGTTAAGATCACCTTCCCCTTCATGGAAATGAGGTCTGACTAAATTACCGTAACATCCTAAGGGATGTCAAATAGGGATGCCTTTACTTGTCCTATTTGTAGCAATCGATCAAGCACATCCTTATGTTCTACAGGAGTCATTGAGGTTCCGACCAAAGTTTGAGCATCCCATGCTCCTATGAGATCTATCGGTGGTATAACAGGTACATTGAATGATTCTTTAATATGTTCTATGACCATGTCTGCAGCCCTCGCGACATCTTGGTGTTGCATGACTACCATAGTGGCCCCCTCACCAGTTTCTAATTGCACATGGAAAGATGCTACATTTCCCGAGATCTGTTGTGACCAAACACTTTCCCCTCCTCTTGTATGAATAGACACTTCACCACTTGTGCAATCCAAAGAAACTATGGGTAGTATGGCATCATCAATGATGTGGAAGAGATTTGCATCATCACGACTTCCCCAACTAACCATCTTAGTGATGGCCCTGAGATGGCTCATTGATGGTCTGTATTCTTGTGGCAGTGGTGGCTGATCCTAGCCTATGCTAGGCCTTAGTTCCTATTGTTGGTTGGGTCCTGTACTTGGAGGTTGGCTGGGTCCTGCAAGTTGAGTTGCAGTTGGTCCAACCGTTTGTTCTTCTTCTTCTTTTGGGCCCAGCGTCTCACCAGTGATTTTCTTTGTGGCTGGTGGCTTTAACAGTTCTACATATGAAGCATTTTGGGCTTTTTGGAGGACATCATTAGTGTACCCCTTGATATCAACATGTTGACAAAGCTTTCTGATAAGGTAGGGGAAAGGCAAGGCAAGCTTCCCTATCTTCCGTTCCTCGAACTGCCTCAGGATCTCCATTAAATATAGATGGGATAGGTTAACATTAACCTTCCCCATCATCACTGAACATCCTCTTGCCGCATACGTTGATATTCTTTTTAAGCCTTTCGTGGGGAAGAGGTGATATGTTCCAATTTTGAAATAGATCTTCTCTTCCATCGTCAACTCACCAAATGTCTTATCTTTGCCATACACCCTTTCCAACCAATCCCGTCACACATCAAAGTCTGAACGAGTGGATAACTAAGTAATTTTGGCCCTGTATTTGGAAGGTTTAACACTTCTGAAAGGGCCTCTATAGAGAAATCAATTGTCACACCACAAATATTAACAATGGTGCCTTGTTCCCTATTGTACCAAAATTGGTACGTCTCCCCTAGGTACCAGGCANTCTTGTTCCCTATTGTACCAGAATTGGTACGTCTCCCCTAGGTACCAGGCATCGCTTTCAAAGAGGGTAGGCCATAAGGGAGATCCTTTCAGATGATCCCTAACAACCTCAGGAGTGAACTCTACAAAAGATTCAAAGTTTAATTCCACAATCACCACAACGTATGTGGACTTTTTGTGGATGGCCTGAACACAATCTTGGGGCAACGTAAGATGTTGTCCCTATTCATGCACTGCAGTAGCTCCTCCTTCTGCCTGCCTGGATTGTACGGTAGGAGGATCCTCTTGATGAATGCTAAATGATTATTCCTCCTATTCTGCATGTTGTCTAGCAGGATCTTATCTTCCACCTCTCCTAGGTTGTTTGCTTCCACCTTGAGTAGGACCTTCCTTTTGTCCACGTTTCAGGGCCATCTGCAATCACATGGGGCCAAGCGTTAGTAAGGATGTTTTTGAAGTTAAGTTATACCTTACTTCTTATCTTAATTAATTAATTAATTTAATCTTCATGTGACATTGCCTGAAATATTGTAATAATGAGTCTGTTTTACTTAGGTGGTTTTCAATCTTAATCTCCCCGTGTACCTAAAGGGTTAAATGATTTTTTGGCACATTTCATTCTTAATTTACAACTAATTACCCTTAATAATGTCCTTTGGACAATGATAAATTTAAAAAAAGTTAGGCACTATTCGACAGGTGTCCCTCCCCCATGACTAAGCTGAAAACTCTAGGTTTAGGTAGGTTCAAATGGAATTAAAATTGGAGTACCAACGAGCAAGATATAGGTAGAAAAGCAAGGGTATCACACTCATAATTCATAGAGAAAAATTTGAAAAACTCCCCCGTGTGATGTGTGTAAAATGAGGCTAAGTGTTGCAGGGGAGGGGGGGGGGGGGGGGGGGGTGGGGGGGGGGGGGGGGGTTGCCTATTTATAGGTTTTTGGGACGCGATATTGCATACAAGATATCGTGGCCTTGGTGACATTGGGCACCACAATAAAATACCGAATTTTTGAAGATTTTCTTGAAATCAACGGTGTAACTTAGGACATTGGGCTATTATGAAGGGTTTCTTAGGTAATTAGATGGTTTTGAAGGTACAAATAATGATATGTGGATTTTATCAATGAGGACCTTAGGTGGTAAGTTAGAGAAAAAGGTCATGTAATGATACACAGGAACGTTATTATTCAGAGGGATAGTAGTAGGGAAAGAAAATTGTTAAAAATATACTGAGGGTAAGAAATACTGTGTGAGAGCTATGTCATAAGTAAAGATTACACAAGTGGGTCCTCCCCAAAGCAGGTTCCAACCTATAATGCCCTTGTGTAACCACACTTAAAGTGTCCATGGGCACTAGAAGGGTTAAATGTAATCCGCTATGACTTTACAAAACTCACATGTAATTATCACCGAAATGAGGTAAGAATTCTATGTTACACATGACACAAGCTACAATTACACGAACAGTGAGATGAGACGAACTAGAGAAATGGATTGTAGAGATTGGGACATGAGGTAACTGACCCAGGGCACAATGAATCCTGCGTGTAAAGCATGATTAAGGTTTCATTAACCCGTCATTCCAAGATCAGGACCAAGTCCAATCCTTTGATCAATGACATTGCATTATTTCATCCCATGATGAGCAACTATGAGAGTACCATAACAACAAGGCGTATGATCACTTGGTGTTTTGTTCAAGGGAGGAGTGATTTTTGTTTTGTGGCACTTCCTTCTTTTCCTTTTTTTCTGGAATAATGAATCTAGAGAAGCCGCCAACCTTTAGGCATGGGGGTATGCCTTTCCAATGGGACCCCCCTAGAACAGCATTGGATTTTTGAGTGCCCTTTTGATTACTCTTACTCCCATTTTTCATTAGATTTACAAGGATCTTAGTACAACCACGTTACATGATAACTCCCATAGACGTTACCAAAGAGAATCCAAAAGTCTCCTTGATGTCATATCCTAATCATACCCTCTTGGTCCATCCTTCTTCATTCTGGGTACAATGAACACAAAATTAATTTTAAGTTTTAAAAATGTCAAGAATATCATTGTACCCTCGAACAGAACCTCTTATTTGTAGAGTGGATGAGTGGGTGTAATGGGCTCATTGTCTAAATAATTGATCATTCGAGACTTGAAAACATAAAACACAGCTCAACCAATGATCCACATGAGTATTTTATTCATAGATGAGATTACTTATAAAAAATGTCAAAGGACAAAAAGATGAAAAGATAAAAAAATAAAACAAGAAATTGAAAAATGAAAAATTGGAAAACAAAAAGTTGTAAAATCAAAGAAAATGAAAAATATTTATTAACCTTATTTGTTATTTAGAATGGGGGATATCCCCCATAACTAAACGTTTTAGGATGACAAGGATTAATAAATGGAAGATGAGGATCCTTGCATGTTGGAAATTTTGGGACCCGGTCATACTTTCCCCATCGGGGTTCACACACTTGATTATAGTAAGCATAGTGGGAAAATTTATATGATGTAGTTCCCGAATAATGAGTTGACCCACTATGATATTTGGGACTGTTAGATGGTATGCAAGGATTGGGATGATGCCTTCCATGGATGTGTTCATTGGGCCATATTGTTGTTGGAGTGTGAGTTGGTGGCCCTGATGAAGTAACATGAGGTGTTGGGTTTGAAGATAAGGGTGCACCACAAGGTAAGACTTGTGCTGAGTTGGAAGATGCAGTGGCCTCGGAATTGTGTTGTCCCTTCCTAAGGTCATTTCTAAAGAAGGGATGCCTTCGATGTTGCTGAGGTCTCTCACTATTGTTGATAATATTAGCACAAGTGACGTTCGGGGGTTGTTGTTGTGGTGCAAACACTTTAGGAATAGTTGGTGGTGATGTATAAGAAGGGAAAGGATGAGAATGTTGAAAATTAGGAGGAGCAGTGTAAGGTACACAAGGCAGTGGTTGTGTTGAAGGCATGGGCTGATAGTATTGAGGAGAATGATAATGTGGTGAGATAGAGTATGTTGACCCAATTGGGGAAATAGGATGTTGAACAAGATAAGCATTTGGGTTTGGATGATACGAAGGGTATCTCCAGTTTAGGGGTGGTCTCCCCCACGACTGGGATTGTTGCCACCATGATCAAACACAGTATCTTTGTACGAACTCTAGATGTAACGTGTTTCTCCAATGCTCATGTAAATGTAACAATATTGGGCACTGGCCCTTGGGATAATTGTATAGGCATATGTTGCATTCATACGTTTGATTGGCAATTAAGCTCTTGTTTTCCTTATTCCTTCTTTCTGATTGTCTAATGTTTTGTCCTGATTCTTGGGTTTTCAAAACTCTATCTCCAATAATATCAATAAATTCTCCACTTTTTATACATCCATTCCAACATCTTATTGATCTTTGCCTCGACTTCCTCTAACGATTATTGTATCGGCAAAGATGGTTCTTTCTCCTTGTGATAGGTTGATTTCTTCTTTTTATGATCATGGACCTTTGTTAAGTTGAGATTCTGATCCCGTTGATGTTTTTCAACACTCTTCCATCTAGCCATTTCTCCTTCTTCTTTTGCTACCTTCTTAATAAGCTCTTGGACTTGATGGATTCGTAGTTCATATAGTTGACCTTGGGCATACATCCCTAGGGTTTCTCTTGTTGCATCACGAAGCCCATCAATGATATGGTACATTAGCCTTTCCTTGGAAAAACCCATGGCCTGGACAGTTGTTTAATAGTGCATAATATCTTTCTAAGGCCATGTCCAAGGGTTCATGTTTTTCTTGTTTCCACTCTTGGATTTGTTTCCTCAAGGTTGACACTCTTGCGTAGGTTTGATATTTTTTGTTAAAGAGTTCCACCATTGTTGGCCAACGTCATATTGAATTTGGTTTTAACGATCTATACCATACTTTTGCTTGGCCAAAAAGTGTCATAGGGAAGAGCTTAAGTTTTTTCCAACTGTTATCAATGTTGTTCCATGTATAGGCATCGTAGAAGGCTTGTAAATGTTGATGTGGATCTAAGTCATAACCTCCTAAAAATTAGGGAAGTTGTTTAAATCAAGCTTGGTTAGATGGCTCTCTTTACGATGCCTATGGGATATTCAAACAACATCTTGTATTTACATTAAGCTTGTAGTAGCCAGTAGGGATTTATCGTCATCGGGTAAGTTATGTGAAACACTGTAGAAATTGTGAATTGGCCTCAGGCGAAGATTCACGATTCGGGCGAACGTTCGAGATAGAAATCCAAAAGACAGAGCAAGGCAAAGAGGTGCACAGCATCAAGTATCCAAGTTTCCTGCAAATTTTAACCTTACTTTGTTTTCTCTCTTTACGCTACATTACGAAACATAGCGTGGTGTTGCTCAGCGTAACTCTGTTTAACGTAGCCCGATAGCAGAAAGTAACTTACTTCGGCAATTTTGACGAAGTTTAAATTTTAAGACTTGTCACATATTCTACTAAGTCTTTTGTTCAAGACAGAGTTTATGCTCCATTACGCAGAGCAGCATAACGAGCTTCAAGAAAAGCAAAGTCAGAGTTAAAGGAAGCGCGGCAGATTGATCTCTTCTTTTTTGCAGATTGGTCGCTTTACGCTCATTATGCTACGCAGTGTTGACAAGTGTAATTTATTGTAAAGTTGATCATTTTTTACGCTCTATTTTGCTTCATGGCATAAATGAGCATAAAATAGCTTGAATCAACTATTCTCATATTTTATTACGCTCTGCCACGCGACGTAGCGTGAATGAGCGTTATGCAGCTCACCAGACACGCACCTATTATTCACACGCACAACATGCTGATGAGCGTATTGTGCGTAATCATGAAGCAGCTTTAGCGGAAGTGGNGCTTATCTTGTGCGAAGCATTCACAAAATAACAAGAAAACTGTTCAACAAGGAGTACAGAATGGAGTTCGATCTACCTCGTAAGCCAGAGATGGGATGTNGTGTCATCAAGGCCGTGCCTTCTCCGCATGTTGTCAAACTTATAAATACTCCAGTTGANATTGATCAACTATTTCTGATCAATAAAACTTGCAAACTGCACCAGATGATCTTTCGATCTTTGATCTGCTCCTTTTGCCTTGGGTAGTCTCTACTCAAAACTGCCAATGATCGCCAATGGAGAGAGCTATGTTTTTTCCAAAGGACTGATCGCTCCTACTGCCAATGCTCAAGAAAAATGTCTTCTGTCTTTGCTAAAAGATGATGCTACCAAAAGTTGAAGATGCCGATCCTTGTTTCTTCATCAACTGGAGTATTTATAAGTTTGACAACATGCGGAGAAGGCACGGCCTTGATGACACGTCTCGAACCTTCAAAATACCGTTGACTTGGTAAACTTTATGTTGAAATTGGTCATGTCACGTCACGTTTTTGGGAAGGGGGGCAAAGTACGCTGTCGACCACTTCCGCTAAAGCTGCTTCATGATTACGCACAATACGCTCATCAGCATGTTGTGCGTGTGAATAATAGGTGCGTGTCTGGTGAGNTTGTAACAATTCCTTTGGAATCCTGCAGGGTAAAAAGCCTAATCGTGATCTTCTTTGTCCGTCACCTTTTAGATCTAGTCCCTTATTGTCGTTAATCTATCTGATCAATGGATTCTGCATATGCAACCACAGGTGCCATGACCACTACCGATTTGGGTGCCACATTTGTGAATCCCATTGCCGCCACCGGGCCAGCTTCTGGTGTTATAGGACCTCAGGGACCGTCGTGCCGTTCGTTGAGATTATAGGGCAAAGACCCTGTATTCAGCATCATGACGCCTGAAGAATATAATTTTATTTGCGTCAAGATCCAGGCAAAGCTTGCTTTTAGCCGAGTCAAGATCGAAGCGAAACGAAATTTTGAGCTGGTCCACAGAGGGGGTCAAGATTTTACCCCCACAGCTTACAACATTATCCCCCTAACTGAGCATTATCATGAAATCCTGACCCAACTGGTTATGGCTAAGAGTCAAGCTACGCGATCCATGCTAGAACCTCAGAATGGGGAGGAAGAGGATGATGAATTCGCGGCCCAGTCTAAACATTCATACCACACTTTTAGCCCTCATACATACATAAATCCCCTATTTCCTCTTGCAGGAGAAGCCGCCCACCTTAATCCAGCCATGACTGCTCAAACTCACATTCCTGTCATTCCGCAGGCCACTACGCAATCATCAGTCCTGCAGGTGCAAGTACCATCCCAAAACAACATGGGGGCAGTCTCATCACCACGTGTAATCAGTATTCCATTGGTGGTACCTGCGTCCACCGCACCCTATTACATCCCCCAAGTGCAACCTCATGCCATGCCTACAACCCGCCCAGCACAAAATCCAGTGCAAACCTTTGCGTTGTCGCCCCCTGCAAGGCAACCCACTGTTCAATCACAGCAATCCATTCAACAACCCATGGCTGGTCAGTGGATCCCGCCCATCTCACATAATCAATTCACGTTATACGATGCGCAACCCTTAGCCGCACCCACCACGCATGTCCCACAATATCCTTACAATCTTCCTATGCACCCGGTGACAGCTAATCCCTCTGCTCAACCTGGTGGATGGTGGTTTCCATAGGCAACTCTGTCCGCAGGAATAGTCCCTGCTGCACCACCTGTCAGCCAAGCCATCGCCACATTCCCATTGCTTGGTACAGCTCTTCCTATCTAACCCCCGGCTCCTCCTACGCAGACTTCTTCATCAACAAGTCTAGACCAAGCCTTTTTACTCATCCAGACCCTTACTGAGGAAGACAAATGCCTTAAAGCTGTTGGCTCTAATACCATATAGATCATGGATTTCTATCAGGATGATCCCATCAATCCAGCAGTTCCTATGCTGTCGCTGCCCTCGGGGATGTCTCTACTGCATTTTACCAAATATAACGGGGAAGGTGATCCCAATGCCCACCTGGTCATCTTTAGGTCTGAATCCTTGCTGTTACAACAATGGCCACATACTATCATACATGTCTTTGCAATGTCTCTGGCAGGTAAGGCTTTGGACTGGTATCGAGCCCTCCCTCGTTCTTCCATCTCAACCTTGGAAGAACTTCTGACACAATTTGTGACTCGTTTTAAGTACAATTTAAAACTGGAGGTCACATTAGAGCAACTCATGGGGATGAAACAAGACCCACTCAAGCCAGTCCAAAAGTTTATACAATGATGGAGTATCACTCTGAACGAAATCCGTGAGCCTATCGCGGAAGCCCACTTGCTGGCTATCTTCAAAGGAGCGGTTAACGACTTCATCAAGTCTAAGCTATATTACCTTGCCCCTAGCACCCTGAGTTAGGCTTTAGCCCAAACTAGGAGCATCCAGGATGCTACAGAGGCTAGCAAAGACCCGGTGTATGTAGCCTATAAAAATGCTAATAATAAGGGTAAAGAAAAAGGTAAAGAAACAACAACGACGGTAGCTGCACTGGCTGAAGGTGCTAAAAACAAGAACAAGAAGGCACCCGCGGCGTCCCCCGAGACTACAGCTAGTGCAACCAACACCAGCCAGGACACACCTGCCCTCGAAAAGCCCCCCAGCCAAAGCCAAACTTTGAGCGTAAAGATCACTCAAAGTATACAGCCCTGCCTGTAAAACATACGGAACTGTTGAAACAATTGTTAGGGGCCAGATACATTCAGAATAAGTAGGTATCCGAAGAAGCTCTCCAGCGTCATAGGCGTCATTGTGAATTGCTGAAGAACCCTTCTTTAGCCTTACTTAACGAACAACCAGTTCCGAGGTCATTTTTGTGACTACCACCAGTTGTGTGGTCACGACACTAATTACTGCTGGGTGTTGAAAGATGACATTCAACGCATGATCGACGATGGTTCTCTGAAATTAGACGGCAGTAGTCCAACCCATCTCGAAAATCAAGCGTTACATGTGTACAAGGACCCGTTAAATGCAAATAACGCACCGTACACAATCAACGTGGTAAGTACGGATAGTGAAGGGAAGGTACCACCTAAACAGCCCTTTGTTTTACGTGTACCTACTACTTCATCCCAGGGGGTAAGCTCTTCACCGGTAGCTAGCGGTGTCCCAAGGCCACGCTTTGTTATCCGGGCATCCTCTCCAGCTTTAACTCAGCCTCGTGCTAACAGTAAATCCACGACCATGTCCGCGCCTACCCCTAGGGCAAAACCACTGGTTGCTCCTTTTACGCAGGGGCAAGCTTCTAGCCATCACCATCAATCACCACCAAACAAAAAAAGGGAAGGAGACGCATTAGTCAATGCCACCAAAAACCATACTACGCTAGGCTTCTATAAGCCCAGGTCCTTGTCCTCTGTCCCTGAGCCTATGCCTTCTAGGCAAGACAAGGGTACAGAAACATAGCTACCTCTGCTTGGCAGGAAGAAACACAACCCTTTGATTGACGCTATTCCGCCTCGGGAGATCCGTCTCTTAGGGCGAATGGAAGAAGACAGAGGGGATAAACAACCTAGCTGAGAACAGGACCTCCTCGACACATTTACGCAGGTCAAGCAGGCTCTGAAATAGAAGAATATAATGTTGAGCCTCTATGATTTGCTTATGACATCCCAAAAATACCGTGAGGCTATGGTTTGCATGCTGACATCCATACCAGTGGATGAAAGCTTACCAGCAGAAGAGGAAGCGATACATGCTGTCATGCTTCCCCCTGCCGCTGAGCAACCTAAACCAACCCCTCTGACCTTTCATGATAAATCCATCAAAGATGATCCAGAGAAAGGTCAAGTAATGATAGAACCCATGTTTATCACCATCCGGGTTGGTCAGTATTGGATCTGGAGGGTGTACGTTGACGATGGCGTGGCTGTGAATGTCATCCCTTATCCTATAGAGGATAAGTTGGGCCTGGTCAACCAGATCAGTCCTAGAACGACATCGTGCCTAAAGTCGTTTAACGGGGCATGGGTGCAAGTCAAGGGGACAATGCATATCGAATTTGTCACAGGGGAACAATTCCCAACAGACGCCACATTTCTCGTTATCGAGGAGATGCCTGGCTTCAACCTGATCCTGGGGAGGTCCTGGCTAGCCCAACTGAGGGCAGTTTCAGCACCAATACATCAAGAGATTCACCTCCCTTATGCAGGGGGAGAAGTTGTAATACATGGTGATGAAATAACCCCTAGGACTGTCAACAACATAGAGGAGGAACGGGGGTCGGAGATCGAGATGCCTGAGAACCAAACTCATGTCCGAACTCCCGAATAAACCGAAACGAATGATGACAACCTAGCCTGGGCCGACCTACCATTTTAGGAAGATGGTATGGAGGAGTCAGATCACAAATCTCCCTGTCCTTACGCATCACTGAACGTAAAGACCATCAAAAAAAAATTGCGAATTAGCGATTGATCTGAGTGGCATTTACGTGCATCATCATACTTCCACTAGTTTTCCACTTACACTTATCGGATTCAATTGACAGTTTACTTTAATATACATACATATACTTATGTTTTCTGTCCATTATGCTATTTACATTCCTCATTTTACGCCATTTACGCTCCTTGACTATTATTAGTCATATTAGCACAGTTACGCAGATATCTACATTTTTATCAATTACACTTCTAAACTTACACAAACGGCCCACAACGGCCTAAAACTAGTGATGGCCTGCAATGGCCTTAAACTAGCAAAGGCTCGCAATGGCCAAAAACTAGTTAATCCACTTGTATCTTACACAAACGCTACATGACGGCCCGCGATGGCCTTAAACTAAGCAATTCCATTCCATAGTCATAATAATAAAACTTATTCAAATTTGTTTACACTTTGCATAAATAAAGATATAAAAAAAATAACATTTAAAAGCATACAGAAAATCTCATCATTAATCACGCCAACATTCATATGGCCATTGTTCAATTTCACAAATCAAATCATGTGTAAATCACAATTACGCATCCCCCCTAGTACCACTGTCACCCGTATCCCTTAGGTCTGCCTCTAAGCCTAAGAAATCATCCTCAAGTGGGCCGTCCCTTCTAGAAGGTATTCCTTTATGAGGAATATCATCTTCACGAGGTCCTTGCTCTAACACTGGCTCCTCAAGAGGATGGTCTGCATCATTAAGCTCTTCTTCCTGTACTTGCTCACCACCCTGTTCGCCTTCTTCATCCACTCCTTGTACCTATATACAGTAAATACATAAGGAAAAGCCATAATAGGATAAATCAGAAAATTTAAAGTCAATAACACCCAAACTTACTCACGATGGTCCTGCTTCCGCAGCAAAGGGGAGCTGATCTAAACCGACCCATAAGCGCTGCATAATTTCATCTTTAGTTAATTCAGACCATATACCATTCCCCATATCAGTTCCAGCCTTCACCTTCCCTTTCTCCACACTAGTCCATCAGGGCAGTTTAGGGAAGAAGGTAGGGACTGTAGTCTCATCCCCAGGAAGAGCAATCTCTCTTTCTGGGGACGCGCTTACTGTCACCTGCTTCTGGAACTTCTCGAAGGCTTTAGATGTGCCAATGACATCAAGGAATATCCGCAAGGATTGAGCTTCGATGGCAGAATCTTGGTAGTGCTGACGATAAGCGATACTCTCTCGCTTATACAAATGCTTGTGATCTTTTTCCTTCTGCCCCCACTCTTGCACACTTGTGCAAAAATCCTTCCAGTCTTGGCTTTTCTAGGCCAATAGCTCTATTTGCATCCTCTGCTCCACCAATTCTCGACTAGTTTGCACGCTGTTCCTAACTGCGGTCCAATAGCGAACGTAGTTAATAACAGCTGTACGCCAGTCTCCGTCACCCATTTCCTGCACCTGTAGGAATTTACACCATGATCTTAGGTCTCTGACCTCGTTGGTCAGAGACACCCTTTCCTTCTCTGACCTCTGCAATCTCTTCCAGAGGTCTTCATTGACACTCCAACTCTCCCACAAGGAGTGCGTCAAGCGTAATGCACATTTATGCATTTCCTCATAAATGTTGCATGGCATAACCGCCCCATCCAATGAAGGCTCCACTATGTCCAAGTCAATGGGCTCCGTAGGGTCCCATCGAAGGTGAGTTCCTCATAACAAACATTGTCAAGCATAAATAAAACATTACAACTGTATAATAAAATAAGCGTACAATAGCAGTAACATACCAGCCCCAGGATCGACGCGCTTGAGGCGCTCGATCATATTGCTGACAATGCCTTCCATGAAGGGAAACTTATCAGGAAATTCTCACCATGCTCTACCTACAACGGCGGACGTGGATCCATCTTGTTCATCTGTAGCGTAATTAAGTTAAAATTTCTAGTTATTAACAGAATTCTTTAAAAAATTCTAATACACAAATTACCTCTGCCCGATGTAGTGGGGGGTGCGTTAACGTTTTCCACCTCCTCTCTTTCTTCACGTACAAGGGTCTGTGCGTCACTTATTCTAATAGCCGAGGCCTCCTCTTCCAAAACTAGGACCCCTCCTCCATGCCGTAATACCACTTCCCCTGTTTCAGGGGTTAATCGCTTCGTAGGTCTCACTGTTCATGTCACATAACACATCTAAGCAATTCAGAATACCCTAAATAAAGTTGCGTAATATGATAATTGCCATGACTTTCACTATGCCTTTACGCTTACCAGGCAGAGGTTTACCCCACTGAACTCTGACTTGCATAGTTCTGTCTGTGCCATCCACTGGTTCCACAGGTGCCTCGGTTAAGTGAGGCCTTTTTCGCTGAACCGAGGCGTCCACTATCTCTGCCGCTAGGCGCTTTTCCCGTGACACGTCACCGGTGTAAGTGGGAATCACCCCACCTACACTGTCAGCGCCTCGCACTTGAGGCACTGCCAAATCCCTTGTCATTATAGACTGAGACTCCCTAATTTCCTCTAGAGGATCCTATCCTCAAGTAGTGCCGAAAATGTGGAAAATCCAAGGTTTGGATAGCTGGTCTCGGTCTTGCTGCACCCAGACCCCATTCCTTTGGACAACCAAAAATTTGGCAAAACGCCGAAGGCAAGCTATGAAGAAGGTGAAGTGCACACTGAAACGAGACTCAAGCTTCTGGCGAAGTCTGATCATCTCAGTGCGTAACCCCTCAGCGAAATAGCTTGCCCAGTCTAACTGGGTTCCTTCCTCCATAACCTCCCACATGATACAGGCCTGTTCTATGGTAAAGAACCTCCCATGCGAGAGTGTTTTGGGGAAAGCCCAGGGCCGGAAGAGGGGATAAATAGTCTTGGCGATCTCCAGTTCAATCTTTTCACAAGGGATCCCCTTGGTCTCCTTCTTGGTCCCCAACCACTCCTCCAGCTCCTCCTGACATTTGAGGCTCCTCCTCACTTTTTCCTCTATGGGAAGACCATTAGAGGGGATGCCAAAGAGGTCAGCAAACAGCTGAGCATCGATATCAAAATTTACACGCACGTGATGCACGCGGGTGCAAAAACATTCAACCCTCTTGCTGAAGGAGTTAACCAGCATTAACATTTCACTAGCAGGGACATTAGGGGTCATGGCTAGAAATNCTGAAGGAGTTAACCAGCATTAACATTTCACTAGCAGGGACATTAGGGGTCATGGCTAGAAATAAATGCATTAGCCTTGCTTCCCGCAGCTTGGTGACCAACGCAACTAGGGCCACCGCGTGGCCAAGCCAGCGTTGTACCTCCTTAATGTTGCCATAGCGGAAAAGGAGGGTATTCGCCTCACGGTCGGAAATTGTAAGGGTAATCTCCTGGGATTCCCTGACTAAACAACGCAAGACACATGTCTAAGTAGCGAAAATACTATTACACTACATTTCAAAAATAGACCAAAAATAATTTAATATCTTGTAAATAACAGTAGCAACAAAACCTTACTCGGGCCAAATGGCAAAGGAAATGGAGGAAGTTTCCTCTGCACGTCTGCGACAATAAGGGGCGGGTCCAAAGTCCATTCTTCATGTAACCACCCGAGGTTCTGATAATTCTGGAAAGAATCAACATAATGGGTGGGATACTCATGGATGTCAAAGGACATCTGCCCCATTACACCGGCGCGTATGTTGCTGGTGGAGGTAAACTCCTTTATCATTGTTTCGGTCCAGGTCAATGTATCACCATTGCCCACTAATCCTTTTTTGTTAATAAAAAACTTGTATCATATGATGCATTATTATCTTAAGGCTTCGTAAATCCAAGCATTAGAAACATATTGACAATACTGCTAGTAAAACAACTTACCCGCCTGAGTAATACACTGTGCTTGATGGGTTCTGAAAGTAAGTTGAGACATGACGGGCCATGAACAAAGTGTTGTACGCATGGTAACAACTAAACCTGGCCATTTCCCAGATCCAACTTAAGCGCCTCAACCCTTTGGCACTAAGTTTGCGGTCTTGGGGACGACCAGTATCGAAGGCCCCGTCTGTCAAGAAAGCCAGGATTCCCTGCGTAGAACCCACTAACAGGTGCTCCAAAATAGCACCAGCCACATCCCCTGATAGATGCGACCACACAATAACACTATAGTTACACAGCAAAAACTGCAGAAGCTCCAGCGCACCCATTCGGAACCATATAGCCCTCCCCTACAACCGAGTCTGAGGGGGAGGAACGTTGGGCACGATCGGGTTTATACAACATAAAACCCTGACTATGTCCAGGATGATTAAGACAGGTTTCAACATAATACTGTACAAAAAAATATAAACACATTATCGTCTAGACTTTGATTCCATGCTTAAACTATAGAAAATTTACAAATTATGCTCTAGCTATACAACCAAAATAGCCTAAACCCTTGTAATAGTACAAGGTTTGTCCCTGACAGTGGTGATAGACGCAATACTATTGTATAAACCCTCATTTTAATGTGAGGTCCATAGCCTAAAACTCTAATTTATGCAGAATGATGCAAAAAGAATAAACATCGCAAAGAAGAAGCATATCACAGAAAGCAACACAAACAAGCTAGGGATGGCCTACCGATTCAGGGGAGCGACATCCCTCACTTCAACCAAAGCCTGCGAAGCACACTGCAGGCTCCCTTGTACCTCGTCTATCTTTGCCAATTTCATGTTCTTCCCTCTTACTTTCGGCGCCATTGTTGCAGTCTTCACACCTTCATGCCTTCGCAAATAACACACTGCAATCTTTTGCTCTTTCTTCTTCTCTCTATGATAGCTAAGAATTCAAGTTTGCGATAGCCAACATCCCGTTTTCAAAAAGAACTGCCTACTTATGTGCGAAATTAACCAACTTGATGCCTAATTAAAATGGGACTTTCCTAAATGCTGGTATCAGCATAAGATGGAACCTAAAAATCAAGGCATTAATGCGGCGGATATCGCATGCGCCACTGTCCGAAATCACGTTAAACTACCACACCTTATCGCCTCGTAATCTGGTAGCATTAATTACAGGTTGTTCACAATATTCAAAATTTAGTTAGCTTTTCACGCTCAACAACACAGCATCATGCTTTCTCCTAATCATTTACGCATTTGGCGATTTTGCAGGACGGTTGGCAAATGGACGCAACTTTTTCAGCACCCCTGACTTTAACAGGTCCATACGGGAGAGTAGTTAGGCAATTCGATTTTACACTAGTAGAAACTAACCCTTTCCTCGATGACGTAACCATAGCCACGTTAGAAACGTCTCCAGAATGGCCAGAACAATCGACGTGCACGCTAGACCTGGAGGCTGGAGACATAACCGAAGACCTCCTCAGTGATGTTTCTATCGCTACGCATAAAGGTTAGTCCAAAACTCTTAAGGTTAGTTCTCTACTAGACCAGAAAACACATGACTCTATAAAACAGGTCCTCCAGGACAACGTCATAGTATTTGCATGGTCATATGAAGACATGCCGGGACTAGATCCAAAGTTAAGTCAACATAACATAATCTTAGACCCGCATATCAAAGCAATTAAGCAAAAAGCACAAAAAATCAAACCAAAAATCGCACTAGCAGTGCGTGATGAGATCACCAAACTGTATCAGGCTGGTTTCATTCGCGCGGTTGATTACTCGGATGAGGTATCTAACATTGTAGTTGTCCCAAAGAAGACCGAAAGTATATGCATCTGTATAGACTTTCGAGATTTAAACAAAGCCACAATCAACGACAACTTTCCACTACCGAGTATCAACCAACTAGTTGATACAACAACTGGGCATGTGCTTCTATCCTTCATGGATGGCTTTTCAGGCTATAATCATATTCGCATCAACCCAGAACATCAATTGACCACAACATTCATGACGCCCTAGGGCACCTTTTCCTATACCATGATGCCTTTTGGCTTGAAAAACGCTGGAGTGACGTATCAACGGGCTATGACATACATCTTTAGTGATTACCTCCTAGGAAGACTGAATGACTATGTTGATGATATAGCTGTTAAGTCTATGAGATCATAAGATCATTCAGAGGACCTAGAGTTAGTACTTAAAAGATGTTCCATCCGGCTCAACCCAAAGAAGTGCATATTCGGAGTCAAAACTAGATGCATGCTAGGATTTGTGGTGTCAGAAATCGACATACGAGTAGACCCTGATAAGGTCAAAGCCATTGTTGAGTTAATGCCTCCCACAGATCTCAAGCAATTACGCAGGTTACAAGGAAAATTATAGTTTATCAGGCGATTGATCTCGAGATTAACAGATAAACTACACCCTATGCAACATCTCCTTAAGAAAGGTGTTAATTTCAAGTGGACAGACGATTGCCAGCGTGCGTTTGACAGCCTAAAACAGGAACTTCAATGCTTGCCAACGGTATTCCCGCCACAAAGGAATCAGCCGTTCTATATTTACCTTGCGACCTCGGGCGTAGCCTTAGCTGCATTACTCTATAAAAAGAGAAACGATGGGTCAGAAGTACCCATCTACTACTTGAGTCATGCCCTATGTGCGTACGAAACAAGGTACAATGAAGTAGAGCGTAATTGCCTAGCATTAGTGTTTACTCTAAAGAAATGTAGGCACTATCTCTTCCGTAGCCAGGTCAACATTATCTATAAAAATAACATCCTTAGGGCCATTATGCATAATCTATATAAAAGTAGTAAAATAGCTCGTTGGAAAGCTATCACGGTAGAATTCAATCTGCATTACAATGGTCAATCTTCTAAGAAAGGCCAAGTGATAGCTGACCAATTAATAACATCACCTATTGACAGTCAGGCAACCATAGAGCTTGAATTTCCATATGAACATGTACATAGTTTAAGCCCTATTTTAATAGGTCCCAAAGCAACGTTATATTTTGACAGAGCTTCAACCATTCGAGGCAGCAGTGCCACCACAGTCATTACGCTATCACCTGAGGATGTGCATCTTCATGCTTACCACTTGACCTTTCCCTGTATGAACAATGTGGCAGAGTACGAGGGACTCCTTAGGGGATTATTAACTACTAGAGAACTTGATGTTCGACACCTGGCAATTAGGGGTGATTCAATGCCTATTATAAATCAAATCAAAGGAGTCTACGCCTACAAGACTGCACATTTACAGCCCTACTGCGATATGGCTAAAGATCTTCTGAAGCGGTTCACAACCATCGATGCCCAACACGTGCCCCGAAACGATAACACACTAGCCGATGCACTGGCTACATTAGCCTTAAACGTGTTGTCGCACTTATTTGACACCTGTCCCACATTAATAATAGATTGTACTGGTCCTATCATTTAGATGGCGCAAATATCTTCACTGCTCGAGGATAAAATGCCAAAGTGGTATGACCACATTAAAACTTACCTCTTGCATGGAGAACCACCACACAAGTTAACACGCATGCAAAAAGACACTATTCGCAAGCGAGCTAGGTAGTACATCATCATAGGAGACAGTACCCTCTGTAGACACTCTTTTGATGGAGTACTGCTTACTTGCATTAACAAAGATCAGGCGCAACATATAGTCCGTGAAGTCCACGAGGGATTATGCGGAGGACACGTAGCGCCACAAGCCATGGCCTCTAAAATCCGTTGCTTAGGGTATTATTGGCCATACATAGAAAAAGATTGTCTTACAAAGGTCAAAACATGCGACAGGTGTCAACGTTACGTGAATCTCATACACGTGTCACCTACAGAACTACATACAACCCAGATCACATGGCCCTTCCAACGATGGGGACTAGACATCATAGGGCCCATCACACCAAAGTCTTCCGCAGGGCATAGCTTCATCATCACAGCTACTGAGTACTTCACGAAGTGAGTGGAAGCCATCCCTTTACGGAAGATTACATCTCAATAGGTCTATCATTTCATCTTGGACAATATTGTAACCAGATTTGGCCTCCCAATGACTCTCGTGACCGACAATGGGCCACAGTTTAGTAGTCTGGAAACCAAATCTTTTTGTGACAATCTTGGCATCAAACAATCTTTTTCCTCGCCTTACTACCTGCAAGCGAATGGTCAAGCTGAAGCAACAAATAAAGTCATTATCAATTTACTCAAGAAAATGCTTGACAGTAACAAGAGACAGTGGCATGAAAAGATCCTTTATGTGCTATGGGTGTATCGTACCACATGCAGAATAGCTACAGACAGTACACCCTATAGCCTAGTTTATGGATCCGAGGCGGTGCTGCCCCTCGAATTACAAGTTCTTTCTTTGCGGATGGTCCTCTCCATGATTATAAATGAGGCTCAACACACCGAGTCTCGGATCATGGATTTGGATTCAGTAGAGGAGAAGCGAATACAGATGCTTGATACCATTGAAAAGTATCAAGATAAGCAGAGGCAAAAGCACCGTCACAATCTTCAACAACGTCCTATCAAGAAGGGAGATTTGGTTCTCAAGGCCGTTCGTAAACCAATAGGCAAATTTTCCACAAACTGGGAGGGCCCTTTCTCGGTAGCTGATGTATATGGAAATGGCGCATTCAAGCTAGCAAATATCAATGGCAACAAGTTACCGAATCCTGTAAATCATATATATCTGAAGCGATACTACATCTAAGTGCATATCCAGTGTTGACATCAGGTATGGCAACATTCGTTCGCTACGACGCTAAATTGGCAACAATCGTCCTCTATGACGTAAAACTGGCATTCCTTTCATGCATCCGCCACGACGCTAAACTGGCAACAATCATCCGCCACGACGTAAAACTAGCAAGTTGCAACCATCCACTACGACATAAAACTAGCAGCGTTGTACATGTCTGCCAAGACAAAAAACTGGCAGTTTCTGCACGCATCCGCCACGATGCTAAATTGGCACCGGTTGTCTGCCAGGACATAAAACTAGCACAGGTGAGTGTCCATCTGCTGAGTTGTAAAACTAGCACAGATCTATCCCTGGGTCACGACATGAAACTAACATCCATAGCACAGTCTACTGAGACTATAAATCAGCCCTACCACCATCTGCTACGACGTAAAACTAGCATTTTTCGGTCCGCCCAAACTTTAAACTAGGACCATGGTCTGCTGAGACTTAAAACCAGCAACGACAGTCTACTAGGATTTAAAACTGGGACTTACAGGCTGCCATCATGCAAATCAAGTGAGCGTAATCATCTCTGTGTGGCTACAAAACAAATGGGGTGGGATGTTGGGACAGTCCCAGCATCGCGACCTCACAGGCATTCTGCTGATTCCTCAGATGTTTTGAAAGGCATACTACTGACCCCTCAGAGATACCGTCACCGCCCCCACTGTAGCGGTGGCACCTCTAAGAGTTTAGTTTTGCCGACCAGAGCCCCAAAGTAGTTCTCATCAAAAACGACCTTGGGGATCTCCGCTCATCATCGCTATCAGGCTCTGGCTTCACAGATTCACCTAGCTAGTTCTTTGTGTAACTAGTCGGGTGTGATGAGTCTAATAATCTTTGGCGGCAATATGCTGGGCCGAGCGTCAACGGTGAAGACCCTGGCCTCGTGCTACATTTCTTCCTTCATGGCTCCCTCACTTTGTCTTGCCCTAAACGGTACTTATTTCAACAACCTCTCTGGTGATTCAACTGAGCAATGGTGTCCTCTGTTTGTTTCTTTGGTTGCAGGTTACTTGCTACGAGGATTTCGTTCAAAGGTGCGTTCATCTAAGTGGTGAGGTACAGACAACACTTGGAGATGGCTGCTTAGGTTAGCCTGTCCACTCAGGAGTGCATCCCTGTTTTCCCCATAATCCTACCCCTAGTTCTTACTTCCCTACATCTCCACCATCTGCTTCCCTTACGTAAAACGTACATACGCAGCACACGCTTTCCGCATCTGCATTACAATCAAGTCCATAAACCGACGTAACGCAACTCGCCTAGTGGACGCAAAAAAAACATCGGTCAAAAAAATGGATGAAACACAACTCATCCAGGCCACGCAGATGCAACACAATTCATCTAAGAAAACCCCTTCATCTACAAAATGACAGCACAACTCCATGCAAACGCAATCGCAGGAGAAGGCATAAGTGCTTATGCGTGAAAAGGAACTATATTCACACATTTGCGTCTTCCCCGAACCTCATTTGAGTCTTCCCCGAACCTCATTTGAGTTTTCCCCGAACCTCAATTGCATCTTCCCCAAACCTTTTTTCCTCTTAACTTTGTAAAAATTCCTTCCCATACCCTTCTATCCTTTGTTTCCCTCATTTCTGCACTTCTCCGTTGAGAGGGCAACACTTGAGTAACCATTGATGAACGTTGTTGGTACTTTTACCCATCCGGTGTTTCGTATTCTTTGTTGATGTCTTTTGGGCAAGCCCTCTAAACGTTAACAAAGAGGGGCCATTGAAACACCGTAGAAATTGCGAATCGGCCTCAGGCGAAGATTCACGATTCGGGTGAAGGTTCGAGACAAAAATCCAGAAAACAGAGCAAGGCAAAGAGGCATGTAGCATCAAGTATCCAAGTTTCCTGCAAATTTTAACCTTACTTTGTTTTCTCTCTTTACGCTACATTATGCAACATAGCGTGGTGTCGCTCAGCGTAACTCTGTTTAACGTAGCCCGATAGCAGAAAGTAACTTACTTCAGTGATTTTGACGAATTTTAAAGTTTAAGACTTGTCACATATTCTACTAAGTCTTTTATTCAAGACCGAGTTTACGCTCTGTTACGCAGAGCAGCGTAACGAGCTTCAAGAAAAGCAAAGTCAGAGTCAAAGGAAGCAGATTGATCTCTTCTTTTTTGTAGATTGGTCACTTTACGCTCATTACGCTACACAGCATTGAAAAGTGTAATTTATTGTAAAGTTAATCATTTTTTACGCTCTATTTCACTTCGCGGCGTAAATGAGCGTAAAACAGCTTGAATCAACTATTCTCATATTTTATTACCCTCTGCCACACGAACTAGCATGAATGAGCGTAATGCAGCTTACCAGACATGCACCTATTATTCACACGCACAACACGCTGATGATCGTATTGTGCGTAATCATGAAGCAGCTTTAGCGGAAGTGGTCGACAACGTACTTTGCCCCCATTCCCAAAAACGTGACGCGACATGACCAATTTCAACATAAAGTTTACCAAGTCAATGGTATTTTGAAGGTTCGAGACACGTGTCATCAGGGCCATGCCTTCTTTGCATGTTGTCGAACTTATAAATACTCTAGTTAACGAAGAAACAAGGATCGACATCTTCAACTTTTGGCAGCATCATCTTTTAGTAGAGATAGAAGACATTTTGCTTGAGCATTGGCAACAGGAGCGATCAATCCTTTGGCGAAAAAATAGCTCTCTCCATTGGTAATCATTGGCAGTTTTGAGTAGAGACTACTCAAGGCAAAAGGAGTAGATCAAAGATCAAAAGATCATCTGGTGCGGTTTGCAAGTTTTATTGATCAGAAATAGTTGATCGATAGACGTCAGAGCTTGACCTTCCTTGCATCCCATCTCTGGCTTATGAGGTAGATCGAACTCCATTCTGTACTCCTTGTTGAACAGTTTTCTTGTTATTTTGTGTATGCTTCGCACAAGATAAGTGGAGCTTTTCCATTGGAAATTTGTATACAATATACCCAATTTTCGGGTCAAACTACAGATCTTGGAATTACGCATTTTTCTTAAATCTGATCCTTCTTGTCGTGTTGACGTTGTTGTTATCTACATTGTTTTCTTCTCCTTTGGTGATTCATCGAATCATATTGTTCCACGGAATATCTACAATATTCATCGATTTACTGATTGAGTAAGTCCCTGTCTGATCGACAAGACCGTTCAGGGCACTGCAGATTCGTTTTCTCCAACACGGCCCTCACATGGATCTGTGGTTAAGACTGTGTACACGGATTTTTGTTTGGTATTTTCCAGCTACCGACATTTTTTGTCGTTACATTATGCTTTCGTGCATTCAGATGACATTACTTTCATTCATGTTTATAAGAAACACCCACTTCAAGTTGTGTACCCCAATCTTCATTGTCATATAGTTCGCTAGTTCTCCACCCCCCCTCCTCACTAAGTGTGGCATTATCATGATCTTGTAGGAGAGGCATGGTTGTGAAGTTTTGTGTGAAATTACATGTGACTTTTAATAATTATTTCTTTCTAAAAGATATATCGTTAATTCCCTTATAGTGACCTTGTATAATATAACTAATCTAGATAACTAGCATCATCCCCAGCAACAGCACCAGTGATGAGTGATGAGGTACCCCTACACTCAATCATACGAATACGAGCGTTACACGCGTGAACCGATCGAACTTCGTAGACGAACTAGTTGTGGCATCTAGATAGTTAGCCTTAGGTCACAGTTCATTGTCTTCCCACCTAGACTAGTATTATCTTTGTCACATATGATTTAGTCCAAAGTGAGGTGTATGATGTGGTTTCTAATCTAATGCTACTCTTGAAGGCAATGGAAAGTAATATTCACTAATCTAGGAAAGAGGATGAGAGAATCTAAACTAGCCTAAGTGTGATGAGCATCTGTTCCTTGATTATCCGTACACATATTGGACTTCGTGCATGACTACCACTGGGATTACCAAGTGTAGATTCTAGGTACACTACTGGGTTACCAAGTAGTCACACTTAAATGCTCGTAATTAAGTCGTACTCATTCCACATTTTAACATGAGTTTAAGGGTGAGAGAGATTAACTAAGTAGTAAATAAAAATTAATTAAATGATTAAGCTAAGTGAATGCTGCAATGATGAAGTAATCTCAATCTTTATTGCTAGTCATGTGCATGTCTAAGTATGTCACACTCGAATAAAGGATGTTGTACAATTACATTCACCACACTGCAGGCATACATGGATAGGAAAAGGGTTGACAGAAAGAAATGAAAATACTTAAACTAAAACTAACTAACTTTGTAATGATGCCTAACTGATCTATCTACCTCTTATTTATATATGAGGAGACAAGCTACAATATCATGTATGTGATATCATGGTTGGGCTGCAATATCATGTACGTGATATCGTGGTCACCCAAATGAAGACTCACCAAAGGTTTATCAAAAAGCTCATTTTTATTGCTACACACATTGTTGTGCTCAGGTACAATAGTGCTCGAATAAAGTTCTATACACTCTTGAGTCTTATCGTGGACACTTAAGAAATTATTTTAATGTTCAAATGACAAAACTACAAGAGCTTTGCTACAACTATGACAATATATGCCATAAACACAATAGGTAAGCACACATTTATAGGCAAAAAAAAAAACACTATGTCGATGGGCCCATGCCAATGCATCAATGAGGCCTAGTCGATGCACCCAATTTATGATTCATCATAACCCCATAACTAAATGAAAACTCATCTTCGAGTTATTTACAAATTTTGGAAGGTATGGAATTATTAAATGACGATAGACATATGACAAACAAAAACAAACACTAAGTGCCCGAGTGTATGGTTATACAATCATTACAAAAAAATTTAGTATTCAAGATTACAAAATTGAACACCAAGAAAAAATTAACAAAAACAACCCCTTTGATGGCACAAAGACAATGAAGAAGATTAAATGGTCCTAGGTGATGGAGGCTTCTGAGGTTCCAAAGGACCTTCTATTGATTTAGGCACATGTAATGGTTGAGGTTTTTGTGGTTGTCTTACTATAGCTACAACTTCTAGTAAAATATGGAAAACATACAACAATGCTTTCATCTTCTCCTCCTTTCTTATGGAATTATGCATGGTCCATGTAGCTTTGCCAATGTGGGCTAGAATGGACACATCCCAAGGATAGGGCATTATTGGGAACAACTCCTTGACATTAATGAACTAGGTAGTAAATTATTTACATTTGATGTTGAACACCTTGATTGCATTCTGCAATTCTTGGTAATCATTCATTCTTTACTAGCGAGGTTCTCAGCAATTGATCTTTGATTAGTGAATCTTGCCCTAAGGACTTCAAGTTCAACATTTACATTCTTAAGCTTTTACTTGGTTTCCTTATTGTGCTTAAAATCTACCTTGTACAACAAGTACGAGCTGGCCACATGCTTCTCTAACTCTAATCATGGTCGTCCAACAGTTAGCCTTGCCAGGTTTTCATATTGAAGATTTGTAAGCTCCATGTATTCTATCATTTCTTCAATCTACAACTCCTTTATGTAGATACTTGCTTTGTTGTAGGAATCTATCTCATCAATGATAGGTTGTCATATCTCTTTGCCTTGTTGGAGTTGCTAGAGGGTCTCATTAACTTTTTCCTTAGCCATCTGGATGTGCTTTTCATTAAATTCTTTCTAGTAGGCCAACTTAATCTCTATAGTGGTTCTTGACTCTCTTTAATATGAGAGCCTCATTCTTTCAAGCGACAATCTTAATCGTAGATTTTTGACATAATGTATAGACCTCCTTCATAGAGAGATTTCTATTTTTGTTGCCAATATCCTAAGCTTAGTATTTACTATTGCTAGCTGCTCTTGCTGTTGATGGATGAATTTTTACATCTACTATTTCTACACATCAAAATTCCGTAGGCGATGATTCTCTACAGTTAGCATCTCATTCTCTAGGCATGTCTAGGCTAAGTCCTTTTGAATTGAATATGTCTTGGCCTTGACCATAGATTGGTCAAAGATGACCATCACTATCCCTACCTCAACCTATTTAAGCCTATTTTGAAGTTGTTGAAAAGCTTCATCTCTTGTCAATGTAGGGTTAAGGAGAGCAGGATTAGCAAGGTAGGCTCTTAATTTAACAACCTTTGCAACCAAGCATTTTTTTTGTGCTTGGGCTATTTTGAGTTACCCTTTTAAAATGATGCATTTGCCCTTTTCTTTAAGTAGCTCCAGTTGGTTTGTGGTAATGTTATTTGTAAAGTCAAAGATATTTGGAATTGGTTGCCTAGTTCCCACTAGTCAATCCAACAACTTCTCATGTTGGGCTACACTTAATCGACTACTAAAAGTTTCTATAGATGTTTGCACCTCTCTGGGTGTAGAAATGTCTAGTACAAATGCCATAGGTGCATTGAATACCTCAACGATTCAATCAACAATCACTTTTGCTATGGTCTCTTGTCCTTGGTGCTACATCACTAAGATAGTTGCCACCTCGCCCTCCTCCAAGTGCACTAAAAAGGTACTAGCATTCCTAGAGATTTTTTGGAATTTCTGTTATTGCGAGAGAGACATTGTGACCTCTAGGAAACTAGAATTTCTGTTGTTGCATTGAATTTCTGTTGTTGCGGGTAGCTACATTCTTTGGGCTGAGAATATTGGTCCACCTTCCTCCATTTGACTGATTGTTCGAGTCACTTCATTAAGGTGATTCATTATAGAATGATACATAGATGAATCCCCATCACTTATTCTTGCTCACTACTTGCACTCATGCAAGAGCTACTGTTGTATTCCACATATGTGTTCAATGGTAGCACAAGCCTTTGGCATTATTTCTTGAGTGGGTGGTGGAGGTGGTGGAGGTGGTGGTTATTGCTCCTCTTCTTTGGACATGGTAGGGGTTTTTTCTTTTATTATTTTAGACCAAGAGGTAATAGAAGTATGCCTAATTATGTTATTTTCATAGTGGATTATCCTTTCCCTTTTACAGAGTTTTCTGATAAGGTATTGAAAGGGTAGGGTTTTCCATCCCCATTCATTTTCCTTAAAGCACTTTTCCATCTCTAGATATATTAGCTATGGAAGGTTTACAGGGAATTTTCTACTTAAAGCGACACATGCATGGGCAAATAAAGTAGTCACCTTACTCGGTGATGAGTAGAAAAGTACCCCCTATGCCCAACTATATGAATCACAAGCGTTCATGTGCAATCTGGTTGAATTTTGTAGATTATAATTACTAAGTGCACTAGAGCTAAACAGTGTGTGTGTGTGTTGTTCATTCGTTTTCTTTCTAGTCCCACTTATGAAATGCAATTGTATGGTTAAGTGTGGTTGAGGCATATGATTTTTATTATTTTATGTTTTTATGGAATTACTCACCTAGAACAAGAATAAAAGCAAGAGTGATTAAAAGTAAGAGCAATTAATTGCTAAGTAAACTATAGTCTAATCTTGTCTAACATAAGTAACTGTTTCCACTTCCTATACACATCCTAAACTCCATGCAAACATTGCTAGGTTGTCAAATGATAATCATTTCTGAGCTACCAAGTATCACATGTATGTTCGAAGAGGTCATGCTTGTGTAATTTAACGATTTTCTTAATTGATCAAAATTAATTGTTGCATAAATAACATTAATGTAAATTTCATGAAATAATAATATGTAAAAGCATAAGAAGGAAAATCTCAAGTGCTGCAAGGAATGGACCAAAGAGCTCGTCTTTATTGCCAACACAATGGTATGCTTAGGTACATCAATGCTTGAATAAAGATCTGTTCACACTTAGGCCTCCTACTGCGGGCACTTGGAAAATATTCTAACTTTCAAATGAACAAACTACAAGATTTTCACTACTTGACTACCAAAAACTTACTCCAATTGTGCACCTAGGCACTGTATATATAGATCTAGGAGTAACCTTGCAATATTGAATGTACGATATCACATATTGGACCATGATATCACATACCTGATATTATGTACCCAATATCGCAATGACCTCAATATTGGAGTGATGAAAAACATGATTTATCATATCCCCATGACTGAATGAAAACTTGTCCTCAACTACAAAGGAATAAGTCCTTTACAAAATATAATAGGGGACATGGACTTATTTGATAGACATGCAGAGTGACATAGAGAAAATAGACAAGTACAAAAGTGCCCAAGCATACAATATGACAATGGTGTATAACATTGGGTGTTCATGACAATAGGAAAGAACACCAATGAATCCAAAGAACATCCAACCCCTCTTGATAACAGAAGAACGAGGGAGATATAGAAGAGATCTAGTGGTCATGAACAATCTCCCGCAAGTGGTATGGTTGCATCCTTCTTGGTGATAACAGTCCTGCTTCTTGTCCATGCTTCCCATTGCAATCACAACAAAACCAAGGATTAGTAAATATAGTGAAATAGATAATGGTTGAGTACCTTGTCTCATCAGTGATTTTATCTAGCTAGTTTGTGATTGTGATAGATTGGTTACTTGATGTTATTAGTGGAAAGACTAACGAATGGGTTAAATAAGAGAAGCGATCCATAAAATTCAGAAAAAGCTTAACACAAGGAGTACTGGAAAAAATACGATACTCACAACAATAAAAAAGAATTCATTACAAATATTTGTGAAGATGTGTATAATTGGATGACATGGATGGGGTAAATGAAAAGAATTTGATTGTAACAATGTCTAAGGGTAAAGAGCTTAACGTAACGAAACCAAAAGATATGCAAGTGGGTCCTCCCCAAAGCAGGTATAGGCCTTTTATGCCCTTGCATAACTTCAAACTAAGGAGTCCATGGGCACCATGGATGATTAATAGTTATGGAAAGCTAAGTACAAAAACCCAAAAGTAACTGACTGAGAAACTCAACACATCAAACTAGAACATTGAATCAAAACATGAAACTGGTATTGAGGTGAGGCATGCAAAGCATAGATAGATGATAGAGAGAGTGGAATGAAGTTCCTAATTATGATCACATGTAGTCCCTTGTGGAGTTTGTGATTAATTAACTTGGTAGGATCCTTCCTTAGTCCAAATCAAAACCAACCACTTTTAGTGACTTTGCATTGACATTCTAAGGCAAGTCCATCCCTTGAGACACAAGAATGCTTCCACAAAACAACCACCACTCCAAATTGGAGTGAAGGTAGGAAGTAATAAAGGGCCTTAGTTAGAGGAGATAAGAAAATTCTCATAACCAGTGCTTATAGCTATTTTATTTGGTCTAAGGGATGTGCTTTGAATTCCCATGTTTTTTTTGAATGGGAATCACACCATGCAAAGACCCATGCATTGTTTTCATTTATTTTGTCCAAGGGTTGTGCTTTGAATCCTCATCTTCCTTTTTCTTTTTTGTGATGAGGACCACACCATGCAAGGACTTATTTGACTTCCTATTATGAAATGATGAAGAATGGTGAGAAGCTTCTGAGAACACTCCTACACATAGGAAAATAGAAAAGCACAAAGAATACCGCATCCCTTTGAAGTGAAACCCTATCCAAAACTTTGATTCTTTCTTGATTCTAGAAACTACACAAGTCACCAATTTATTAAAGTTGCGTTAATGAAGAAGAGACTACACACTCCCAAAACAAGGAAAACCATAGAGTATGTGGATGGGTGGATGATGTGGACTCACTACCACCATCGAGTAGTGCATTACCAATGTACATGCTACCTTATTAGCAGAAAAAGTAGAGAAACACATCAAACAGAAGTAAACATAACCATAAAATAAAGTAAAAGAGTAGACAATAAATATTGAATATATTAACATTGGTATAAAACAAAAACTAAGAAAAAACCAATAACCTTAAAAATACAAATATGTAAAATTAGGATGTAAAATAAAGAAGATGAAAACAAAAAGTTGTAAAAACAAAAATGTGTAAAATAAAAAAAGGTTAAAAAATAATGAGCTACCTAAGGTGTTAGTATCGGTGGCCATCTCCCCCATGACTAAGTTGAAAGGGAGAGATTTGAAAGATTGAGCATAGTTGTCCATCTCATGAGGTGTTTGTTGTGTTGGTTGGCTTGGGGTCATGGAAAGGTTTTATTTGTTGAATGTTGACTAATTATTTCTTATTTGGGTTGTTAGGTTTGTAGATGATCATGGATCTAGCTGGAAAAGTCTCATCAATAATGTAAGGTCCTTTTCACAATGTTTGAAATTTGGTTCATTGGGATACATGTGTAGGATTCTAATAGAGAACCTTGTTTCTTGGTTGAAACTTGACTTTTCTTATTTTGAGGTCATGTGTTTCTTGTTGAATGCCTTATGTGTTTCACTGGATGATAGGACCATTAACCAATTTTTTTCTAGCAAGTTGAGACTGATTAATCGTTCTTTCTAGGCTAGACTTAGATCTAGGTCAAGGTCACAAGCTATAGAGAGTGTACGAAGCTCGAATTGGATGGGCAATGTTGGTAGTTTTTCATACATAGGCTCATAGAAAGAATAACCTATGGGAAGCTTCCATGTGGAGCATAGGCCCAAAGGGCACCATTTAATTTAGTGCTCCAGTCCCTTTAGTATTTGCTAATTGTATGCATTAATATTTTTTTAATCTCCCGATTAGTGACCTCAGCTTGGCCATTAGCTTGGGGGTGATATGGTGTTGTGAATTTATGTTCAACCCCTAAGCGTTGCATTAGCTTCTAGAAAATGGCACATGTAAAATGAGTTCCATTATCAAAAATTAATGCACAAGGTGCATCAAACTTGTTTACGATGTTTTGTTATACAAACCAAGTAACAGTGGTGGATGTACAGTTGGTGACGATTGGTGCTTCTGCCCACTTGGTACAATAGTCAACTGTGACTATTATATATATTTTTTATTTGATGAAGGTGTGATGGGACCCATAAAGTTAATGCCCTAAATATTGAATGGCTTAAGAGGTTGTATCCATTGTTGTGAACCCTCCATTTGAGTTGTCATTCCATCATCCCTCTTGCAACGATCACAAGTGCGAATGAATTGATGTGCATCCCTGAAGATTGTTGGTCAATAATATCCTGCCATGAGGATTTTTATGGATGTGCATCTCCCAGCATAATGGCCCCCACAAGGACCTTCGTGAGTATCCTGGAGAATGCACAACTGATTCGTATCAGGAACACACTAACGTACGAGGCCATCAGGATAAACCTTGTAAAGTTTTTCATTAATCTCCATGAAATATTTGACCCAGTGAAGAAACTATTTTTTCTTTCTAGTGTTCAACCCTTGTGACAATTTTTTCTTGAGTAGATAAGTAAGGATGGTGTCATACCATTTTGGTTTATCAGGCATTTGTGCATTAATAGCACCTGCAAGGAGAGATTCATTAGGAAATTGATAAGATAGAGGACTCTCTTTCTCCTTGTCATCCCATCTTAGTCATGATACGTGATCTATGATCACATTCTCCACACCTTTAAGATCTACCATCATGAGATTGAATTCCTACAAAATCACAAGCCATTGTATGACACGAGAGCTCACCATTGGTTTGTTCATTAGAAATCTAATGACACTATGATATGTGTGCACAAACACTTTCTAACCAAGCACATAGTGCCTAAAATTCTCTAAAGCGAACACCACTACCATCAACTCCTTTTCTATGGTGTTGTAGTTCAGTTGTGCACCTATGATGCACCAGCTTGTGTAGTGAATGTAATTTGGACATTTTTGATCATCCATCTATGTAAGCACTACCCCCCAAAGCATAATTTGATGCATCGGTCATCACATGAAATGTTTTGGACCAAGCTGGTGCTTGAAGAATGGAAATTTCACAGAGGTTTTTCTTGAACGATTGAAATGCTAATTCACATGTAGGGGTCTAGATGAATGATGCATCNCAACGATTGAAATGCTAATCACATGTAGGGGTCTAGATGAATGATGCATCCTTCTTTGTCAATNAATAGCTTGGTGATTTTGAAAAAATTCTTGATGAATCATCGGTAGTAGCCAGTATGACCAAGGAATGACCAAACTTCTTTGACTATTTTTGGTTGATGGGTTATTCCTTGGATGACCCTTATTTTTTTAGGGTTCACCTTGAATCCTACTTTTGAAATGTAATGCCCCAAGATTGTGCCTTCCTGGACCATAAGATGACTCTATTGCTAATTGAGCCAAAGGTCAGAGGTTTTTTTTGACACATCTCTTCAACACTTACTCAAGATGATCTAGGGCTTGCCTGAACGTAGCTCTATAGGTAGAAAAATCATCCATAAAAACTTCTACCTCGCTACCAATCTATTGTTGGAAAATGCTAAGAACTAATCGTTGAAACGTGGCTGGGACATTACATAGATCAAATGGCATTTTTCGGTAAGAAAAAGTTTCCCAAGAACTTGTGAAAGTTATCTTCGCTTGGTCCTCTAGTGCAATTTTGAATTGGTTATAGCCACTATAACCATCTAGAAAGCTATAATAGTTGTACCCTGAAATAGTGTCTAGCACTTGGTCAATGAAAGGAAATGGAAAATGATCCTTGAAAGTTGCCATGTTGAGCACCCGAAAATCAATGCACACCCGCCATTTTCCTCCTTTCTTTGGCATGATCACGAGAGGGCTAACCCACTTACTATTTGTGATGGGGTAAATGAATCCTACTTTGAGGAGTTGTTCAGTCTCCTCTTTGACAATCTATTTTAACTTAGGATTCAAACACTATTGTGGTTGTTGTTTCAGCTTGATGGTGGGGTCAATGTATATCTTGTGCTAGCATATTCTTGGATCTATCCCAACAAGCTTGGAATATGACCAAGTGAAGGCTACTGACCAATTTTCCATAACCTTTATTAAATTTTTCTTCTATTTTGTAGCAAGCTTCACATTAATGATAACCAACCTTTCATTTTTCAAAAATACGTACTTCATTCTAGCTAGTAGTATCTTCAATTCAAGGGGCTCTTGTTTAAAATTGTCAAGAACCTCTACCTCATCCTAATTGACATCATCATTTGCTCCTTCAAAGAGCTGGTGATGAACTTGCTTGAGTTCATCCATACTTGCAAGATAGTCATACATTAGGCCCTTAATTGGTTTCATGCATAATGTATTACTGCTAGAATCAACTATCAGCCATTGGATATCTTCTTGTTTTGTGGCTACTGCATATAGACATCTCTAGATATTAGCTTCTAGTGCACACTACTTGCATGCAGAGATAGATGCTTGCTTTACTAACCATAACTTCTACACATAATGGCACCCTAATTCACTATACATGATACACAGAACTATCTTTTTCTCAATTTTTCCAAATTCATTTTCTTTTGATATCTCCAAGGAAAGATCTCTAATGCCCATTTTGGCATCCATAGTACTTAACCACACCCTTCTCATAATAATTGAAAAGTCACCTTTGTAGTTCTTCACTTTGATGACTAGAAAATTAGCGAGATATGACCACCCACAAATGGTGGTGACAATGTCCTCAACTAGTCCCAATAGAACAGTGATGGACTAGTCCACCAGTTCTAGCCATATGTTACTCTTCTTCAAAGGAGGAAGGTTTCACATTATGTACATCTCATGCAAGATCATATTAACATTGGAACCAAAGTTAAGAAGAGCTTTGCAAGGCTCATTTCCAATAATTTGCAGGTAAATTAGGGGACTCTCGGGATCAACTAATTTTTTGGGCAGGTTACCAGCTCAAATCCAATGAGATAAAACATGTGTTAGCATTACAGTATGGATTCAAGAGGGATTTTGGTTTGAAGGGGACTTAGATAAAGAGGAAACAGAGAAAAGTGGAGGAGCAGGGTTACCAACAATTGATGTGTCTAAGGGCTTTGGTGGACTGGAAGGTTGGAAGAAGGGTCTTTTCTTTATTTGTGATTTCGACCCACTAGATGGGTTAACTGATTGTAGGTTAGCTATCCTTGTAGCATTCCTTTGCTATGGTTGTGTAGGCAATTCACCCTACATGGATGGAGTAGGTGGTAGTTGTGTAAGAGGTGGAAGAGTAGGTGAAGGAAAAAGAGGTGTATGAGGGTAGTAGGTGGCATCCCTCCATGGATAGGATAATTGGTATGTTTTAGGAGAGTAGTGGTGGGATTGTTAAGTAGCAATATGACAAGAGGAGTCCCTTGGAGATGAAGGTTGCTAAACATAGTAACCGTAGGGATTTGGTTGCTAGTAAGGGTATTGTTTCCTTGGGGGTGGTAATGCCAACAATTGTGGTTAGTGCCACTGCTGGTATAGTTCATAGGGTTGCGGAGGAGTTCCACTTGGATAGTATTGCTGTGGTTGGTGGAACGACTGAGGATTTCCTTGTAGATAAGGCATTCTTTTGGGAGTTTTCCTTTATGCAAGTTGTGGATGTAAGGCATACATCCCAGATTCCTGCAAGTGTGATACAACTAGACAACATCCCTTAGAATGTTCATACTGGAAGACATCACACCCACCATCATCATTTGAATTACTATCCATAGCCATCTCAATTGCAGTCATTTTACCTTTACCTTTAGATATGGCATGTTCGGCCTCCTTATGCCTCCAGTGCTCATGCTCACCACTTTACTCCTTAGACTCTTCAACAATTTTTAGAATAGCTTGAAACCTATTGTTCATGGAGTCCCAAAATTGATCAACCTTAGCCATGATTTCTGATTGCAATTTCTAGAATGGTAAGGTTTTTTGATTAATCACCTCATCTTTGGCAAATTCATCCTCACTGTCACAAAATCTAACCCCCTTCTTTCGAATAGAAGGGCCTCTATTGTATTCTTCTGCACTTTCATGTTTTTTTAGCTTTTTCTCCTCCTTAGCTACTTGCTTAATTAATTTTTGAATCCAATGGGTGCTTAACTTTATCAATCTCTCTTGGGCATAGATGCCAAGGGTTTTCTTGGTTTCAGACCACAACTCATGTATGATATGATGAAGTTGATCAAGTTGAGAGTATCCATGGTTGGGACATCGATGCAAAAAAAAGTAGTATTGACAAATAGTAGTATCTAAGGGCTCATGATTCCCTTGTTTCCACCCTTAAATTTGTTTCCTTAGATTAGATACTCAGGAGTACATTTGATATTTTTCATTAAATAGTTCCAACATCATACTCCACCATTTGATGGATTTTGATTCTAAGGATCGATACCAACTTTCTACTTCCTTTATAAGTGTCCTTGAAAATAATTTTAGCTTTTTCCAGTCATTTTCAATATTCTGCAAAGCACATACATCCTAGAAGCCCTGAGGATGATTTTATGGATTAGCATCATATCCTCCCTCGAACTAAGGGATATTGTTCATATCAAGCCTCTTTATTCTACTATCCTTCATGTGCCTGGTTGGAATCTTCACAGCCTCTACAATGTTTAACATGCCCTAAGTACCAAGTAGAGGGTCATCAAGGCCATGATAGTGGTACCTACGATGTTCCCTCCCAGCCATTCTTTCTTGATGCTAAGCCTCTCTGGATTACCCATTTCTTTGATCACAACTATCCCAATGATCCCTTCTATTGTTCTGGTCCCATTGGTCACCTCCATCACAGTTATTTCCTCTATGGCCACGATCTTAACCATATGAAGAAGAAGATGATGATGACGAAGGGAAAGAAGAAGGGGAACTTGCTTCATGCTGACACCTATCATCCTTCCTTTGATTCTTGTGACCACAATCACAATCATGATCTCCTTTACCCCCCTTTTCTTCACTTTCTTCTTCAAATCCATTCTTGTCATTAGATCTATTTTGACCAGAACCTGGATTATGGATTATGTATTGTACATTCTGGTTGAGGGCTCCTTGAACAAAGTCAAAGAGAGGAGAATCACTAAAGAAGTGGTTACCTTCATCAATTAGGCCAAGAGAAGGTGGAAAGATATTTGACCCCTTTCCCTCACAAGCTCATGTTGGTGCTCCAGGTGACGATCCCTTAATCTTTGCACTTTAGTGGGGTGATAATCCCTTGAGTCAATATCTCACACCTCATTTTCTCCATGGAGATGTTGAAGCCTATGTCCTGCAAGAATTAGCTAGAGCATTACTGGAATAGATCGGTCAGGTGGCAACACAATGTTTCCTTCCATATCACACCACTGCAACAGTTCATCTTGATGTAAGATGAAGGTAAAGTCTGGTACATATTCATTGGGATGAACATACACCACCTGGTATTGTTGAGGTACCTAAACTGCCCTAAGTGTAGATGGGTTCCTATGAGAAGAAGAAATTTTGTGTTAATAACTTGAGAAGAAGACATTTTTATTTTTGTAGGATTTGACTCAGGATTCAAACAACAAGGTCACTAAGTTTCACTAGGTTTAGATAGCGCACGAAGAACTATAGTCCCTGACAACGATGCCAATGATTAGTAGCAAGGTACTCCTACACCCAACCATATGAATCATAAGTGTTCACGTGCAAGCCAATCGAATTCTGTAGATTATAATTACTAAGTGCACTAGAGCTAAATAATGTGTGTGTGTTGTTCATTCATTGTCTTCCCAGTCCCACTTGTGGAATGCAATTGTATGGTTAAGTGTGACTGAGGCATATGATTTTTCTTATTTTGTGTTTTTATCGAATTACTCACCTAGAACAAGAATAAAAGTAAGAGTGATTAATTATTGATCAAACTATAGTCTAATGTAGCCTAACACAAGTAACCATTCCCACTTCTCATACACATATTGAACTCCATGTGAACACTGTTGGGTTGTCAAACGCTAATCATTTCTGAGCTACCAAGTGTCACACGTATGCTCAAAGTGGTTGTGCTTGTGTAATTTAATGATTTTCTTAATTTATCAAAATTAATTTTTTCATAAATAACATTAATGTAAATTGCATGAAATAACAATATGTAAATGCATAAAAAGGAAAATCTCAAGTGTTGCAAGGAATGGATTAAAGAGCTCATCTTTATTGCCAACATAATGATGTGCTCAAGTACATCAATGCTTGAATAAAGATCCATCCACACTTAGACCTCTTACTATAGGCACTTGGAAAATATTCTAACTTTCAAATGGACAAACTACAAGAGTTTTGCTACTTGACTACCAAAAACTTACTCCAATTGTGTGCTTGGGCATTGTATTTATAGACTTGGAAGTAACCCTACGATATTGAATATACGATATTTCATCTTGGGCCATGATATCACGTACCCAATATCATGTACCCAATATCATAGCCACCTTGATATCAAAGTGATGAAAAACATGATTTATCATTGGGCTTCACCATTAGATTAAGGTGATAAGCTGCTATCTTGAAGTATATGCGCTTTGCCAATGTGAGTGCACCAAACTCCTTACGGCCAACCCCATGACACTATTGGGTCTAATCCCTTTTTGGCTCTTGGTCTGCTTGGATGGAGATCTTTGCTAAATGGGTCCCAAAATTAGGTATACCAAGAGCCTATGTAATAGCTTCTACTGAGTAGAGCACCTAAATGTCCTTGATTCTTGCCTTGCGATTGTTCTAGAAGAGATATGTCTCTTCCATGTACCACTCTTCATTAGAAGTGATGATTGGCCACATAGGATAGTTTTGCAACTGTGTTTTGACTTCTGGTGGAGCATGTTCTAAGAATGTACCAAAGTTCAATTCTTGGAGAACTAAGCATTAGACATCACGAGGCTTGATCGTATTAAGGCAGGCTTATGTCAATGTGACCTCAAGTCTTGGTATGGGCCTTGATGCCTCTCCTCTTTGAGATTGTTCTATTGCAACTTCTTCTCTAAGAATTTATCAGATAGCATCCACTTTGGGCTTCTCTCAAAGAGGTCCCATTGTGTAAGTTTCTATTGCCTACTCTTAGGCTTGTTCCTACTATTCCCTTCCAGCTTTGGGTCATTTGTCCTTTTATTGGGATGGTCCTCCTTCCTACGACCATTTCGATCTTGGTGCATATGTGATCACAACATGACCAAGGGTTATCATTTAATGTATAACTTGAAATAATTAGAATACATTATCTCTTTAGAAAAGTTACACCTAGCTAAGTTGTGATCATGGCTAATTTGATCATTTCAATTTTTATTTTATTCCTATTTTAATATTAATAATTAATTTTAGGTTTATCAAAGTTTTTTGAAAGGGTTAAACTCTCAAAAATTGATGGTTTAATATTATTTTATTCATTAACCCTTTGGAAAAGTTAGAAAAATTTTGAAAACTTTTCATAAGAAACTTTAAGGTTTATGGCCCCCACAACTAAGAGCTTATCTCTGGTAGCTACAAGATCAAAGAATAGAGTGATTTGGACAAATGGTATGAAAGTTATAAGCTATAGAAGGTTTTAGGCTTTGGAAAATTTCAAAAGTTCCCCTCTCATTTGGAAGAAAATGGCAAAAATTTCAAAGTGTTGAGTGGTATTTATAGAATGTTTGTGTTGTGTCGTTGGGGCCTAGTTGATATGGCTATTGATCACCATTGACTTTTTCAAAAGTAATAAAAAACAAGGAGTTTTTCCATGAAATGAGAATCAAATGGAAGCCCAAAAAGCCATGGACATGATGAAAATATTAAAGTTCCAAAAATTTAGAAATGATTAGAGAATGAGATTTTATGAAGAAAAACGCCTTAAGGAGTGCACTATTGGATGCACAATGGGGTGCACAAAAGATTTGATTGCAACAACATCTAAGGGTAAGGGACTTAACTAACCAAACCATGATATATTCAAGTAGGTCCTCCTCATAATGGTACATGTTCTTTTTACCATTGCATAACTGCAACTAAAAAGTCTATGGGCTCCATGGTTGATTAATGGTTACGAAAAGTTAAGAACCAAACCTAGAGAATTTATTTAGGAATTTCAACACATCAAACTAAGACATTGGATGAAAACATGTACAACTAGCAACGAGGTGAGTTATAGAAGCATTGATGGATAATAGAAAGAGTGGAATGGAGTTCCCGGTCCTGGTCACATGAAGTCCCTTGTGGAAGTTGTGGTTAACTGACCCAATAGAGTCCATCCTTAGTCCAAACCAAAACCAACCATGTTTAGTGACTTTGCATCACCACTCTAAGAATAATCCACTCCTTAAGACATAAGAATTCTCCCACAGATCAAACATCGTTCCTTATTTGAGAAGAAAAGAGAAGTAGGAAGTAAGAAAAGGCCTTAGTTAGAGGGGACCTTTAGGCATGGCTAACATGTCTTTCTAGTCCCATAACTAGTGCTTGTAGCCCATTTTTTTTTATCTAAGAGGTGTTCTTTGAATTTCCATCATGTTTTTTTTTGGATGGGAACCACACCATACTTCTTGTTATTGGTTGACATAGAATGTTGAGAGATCCATGAAAACACACTTGCACTCAAGATGGTAGAAGGTATAAAGAGATTTGAATCCCCTTGAAGTCATACCCCTTTTAAACTTTTGAATCCTTTCCAATTCTAGAAACTAGTAAGGTCATAACTTTGTTTAAGGTTTTATTAATGAAAAGGGACCTCATGTTTCCAAAATATGGAAAACCATATAGTTTGTGGATGGGTGGATGACGTGGACTCACTGCTTGTTCCATGAAAAAGAAACTTTACCTTAGTTATCAATCATCAAAATTCAAAAATAGAAACTAGACATTAGCAATCAAAAATGTTAAGTACAAACCACCATTAGCAAATAGCTATAGCATCACTGTATCTTGTTGGCAATAAAGTAATTTTATTAGAAAACAAGGAAAATTTGTATCAAAATAAGGCAAAATATAAAATAAATTGTAAAATATTCAAGAAAAATAAAACATACTAATGATGTTGTAAAACAAAAATTTGGAAAAATAACAGTGTAAAATAAAAAAGGTATAAAAAAAGTGTAAAAGAAAAAAAAATTAGGAAAAATTAAGGATCCACTTTAAATGATTAGCATGGATGGCCATCTTCCCCATGACTAATTTGAAAGGAGAAGATTCAAAAGATTGAGTAAGGTCATCCATCCATTGAGGTGTTGCTTCCACTAGCTTCCTTGGGCTCATGGAAAGGTTTGACTTGTGTGTTGACTAGTTGCTTTTTATCTAGGGTCTTAGGTTTGTAGATCAACATGACATCAAAAGGAAAGGTTTCATAGATAATATAAGGCTCCTTCCAGAATGTTTGGAACTTAATTTGTTGAGGTACATGTGTGGGGTTCAAGTAGAGAACCTTGTCTCCAGGTTAAAATTTCACTTTTCTTATCTTAAGATCATGGTGTTGTTTATTGAATGTCTTGTGCACTTCATTCAAGGATAGGGCTACTAATCAATTTTTACCTAGCACATTGAGGTTAGTTAATGTTTTTTTTATGCCAGGCTAAGATCAAGGTCCAAGTCACATGCTGTTGAAAGTTTACAGAGCTTGGATTGGATAGGTAAAGTTGGTAATTTTCTATACACCAACTCATAGGGAGAGTAACCTATACGGAGTTTCCATGTTAATCAATAGACCTAGAGGGCATCATTGAGTTTTGTGTTCTAGTCTCTCTATATTTTTTGATAGTTCTTATTAGGATCTTCATGATCTCCCTATTAGTAACTTCTACTTGATTGTTGGCTTATGGGTGGTAGGGTGTTGTTAGTTTATGTTCAACACCTAAGTGTTGCATAAGCTTGAGAAAGGTAGTGCCTATAAAATGGATTCCATTTTCATAACTTAGTGAACATGGCATCCCAAACCTATTTACAACATTTTGGTGTGCAAACTTTGAAAATGTAGATGATGTACAATTGATGATGACTACTATTTTTGCCCATTTTGTATAGTAATCAATGGAAAAAATTATGTACATATTTCCATTTGATAGAGGTGTGATGGAACCCATGAAGTTGATGCCCCATATGTTGAAGGGTTCTAGTAGTTGAATCCATTATTGAGGTCCCTCCATTTGAGCAGTCAACCCACCATCTCGTTGACAACATTCACAATAGAAGATAAATTGGTGGGCATCCCTATGGATGGTTGGCCAATAATACCTTGCCATTAGGATCTTAATGACCATGTTTCTCCCAACATATTGGCCCCCATAAGGACCCTCATGAGCATCCTAAAGAACATGTAGTTAATCAACATTAGGTACATACCAAAGAACCAGGCCATCTATGCACACCTTGTAAAGATATCCATTGATTTCCATGAAGCATTTTTCCTGATGAAGAAATTGTTATCTCTTCTTATAGTCTAGATATTATGGCATCTCTTGAGTGAGAAGATAAGTGAAAATGTCATCATACCATTTTTGTTCATTGGGAACTTGTTCATTTATTGCACTAGTAAAGAGGAGTTCATTAGAAAATTGGTTAGAGAGTAGGCTTTCCTCTTTGTTATCCCATCATAACTAAGACAAGTGGTCAATGACCATATTCTCAAT
>MNCI01026528.1:73797-107983 GCA_015680685.1 Gnetum montanum
AAAAATCCTCAAGACTAAGTATTGGAATGTTGTGAGAGCATTGCACAGATCAAAAGACATCTTTTGATATGCAAAAGTTCCCTAGGAACTTATGAATGTTGTTTTGGCCTGATCCTCTTGCATGATTTGGATTTGGTTATAGCCACTATAACCATCTAGAAAGTTTTAATAACAATGCTTGGATATAGTGTTTAGTACTTGATCCACAAATGATAATGAAAAGTGATCATTGAATGTTGTCATATTAAATAGTTGAAAGTAGATGCAAACCTACCACTTACCACCTTCTTTTGCACAATCACAAGTGGGATAACCCACTTAGTATTTGCAATGGGATAGATAAGCCCCATCTTGAGGCGTTGTTCGATTTCCTCTTTGATGATTTGCTTTAGTTTGGGATTCAACCATTGCTGCAGCTATTTCTTTGGCTTCATGGTTGAATTAATATAGATGTGATGCTCGCATATCCTAGGATCAATCCCTATGTGTTCAAAATATGACCAAGCAAAGGTTGTTGGCCATTTTTTGACCACTTTCAATAGCATCCATATTTTTTAGGAGCAAGATTGGCATTGATGATTACTGGCTTACCATTTTTCAAAAATGCATACTCCATATTAGTAGGTAGAGTTTTCAACTCTAAGGGCTCTTGTTTAAAATTTTCAAGGATTTCCAACTCTCATTAATTGGAATCATCATTTGCATCATTAGAGAGTTGATGATGAACTTGCTCCAATTCATCCATACCTTTAACATAGGTACATGTTAGGCTCTCAAAAGGTTCCTTGCAAAGTGTGGTACTTCCAATATCAACTATTATCCACTGGGTATCTTCTTGTTTTGTGGTTATTGCATATAAGCACCTTTGAATATTTGCCTTATTTGCACACTACCTACATGTAGAAATGGACGCTCTTTTCATGGATCAAAGTTTCTACATGTAGTTGCATCCTGTATTGTTATACATGATGCATGGAACTCATTTCTTCTTGATCTTTCCTAATGCATTTTTCTTGAAAATTTCCAAGGAAAGATCTCTTATGCCTATTTTTACATCAATAGTTCTTAGTCATGCCCTTCCCATAATGATTGGAACATGCTCCTTGCAGTTCTCAACTTTGATTACTAGGAAATCAGCAAGATAAGATCACCCACAAATAGTGGTCACAATATCTTCTACTAGTCCCAATGGAATAGTGATGGACTAATTTGCTAGTTCTAAATGAATGTTGCTCTTCTTGAGAGAATGTAGGTTTCAGGCATTGTACATTTTATAAGAAATCATATTAAATCTAAAACCTATGTTAAGAAGATCTTTTTCATGTCTCATTTCTATCAATCTAGAAATAGATGAGAGGACTTCCAGGATTAGCTCTTTTCCTAGGAAGGTTGCTAGCCTTGATCCAATCAAGTACAATGTGAGTTAACATAACTATGTAGATCTTGGAAGATGTTTGGTTTAAAGGGCTCTCAAAAGAAATGGATGTAGAGGATGAAGGAGATATAGGGCAACCAACCACATAAGTAGGTGAGGGTTTAGTAGGGCTATTTGTTGGAAGAATAGTCTTTTATGGGATCCTAGTTTCAAACCACTTGGCTAAGAAGCCGACTATAAGTTAACGGCCCTAGTAGCATTACATTATTGTAGTTGGGATGGAAGCTCACCCTGCATGGATGGAGTAGGTGGTAATTGAATTAAGGGTGGAGGAGTGTGTGCTGAAGGATGAGCAACATGATAGGGATATGGGGTTTCTCCTCTAGTAGATGGAGGATGAGTTTTGTAATACTCTAGAGGGTAGTAGTGATGCGGAAAAAAAGCATGACTAGAAGAGTCATTTGGAGACATTGGTTGTTGAACATAATACCCATATAGATCTGGCTACCTGTAAGGGTATTTCTACCTTGATGGTGGCATCCCCCATGCCTATGGGTGTTGCCACTACTAATACTACTCATAAGGTTTTGGTGGAGCTCCACTTGGATAATAAGCCTATTGTTGTTGGTGGAACTACCTTGGGTTGCCTTAAGGATAAGAAAACCTTCTGGGTGCTTGCCTTTGTGCTAGTCTAGGATTTAAAGCATACATCCTAGATTTTTGTAAGTGTGACACAATAGGGAAACATCCCTTGGGATGTTCATATTGGAAAATGTCACATCCACCATCATCATTTGATTCTAACTTCACAACCTCTTCTACTACCACAATCTTGTCGTTACCCCTTTGGTAGGCACATTCAATTTCTTTCCTTCTCCTGTGATCATGATTACTACCTTGGTGTTTGGATCCTTCTACAATTTTCAGAGTAGTTTAAAATTTTTCATTCAAAGCTTCCCACATTTTATCAACCTTAGCCAAAATTTCAGACATAGATTTTCAAATTAGTAGGGTTTTTTTGTTGCACCACCTCATCAAGTGGTGCTTCTCCCTCATTGTCACAAAATTGAACCTTCCTTTTTTTGATGGAGCAGTCCCAGTTATACTCCTTAGTACTTTTTCATTTTCTCAAGTCACTCTTCATTTGTAACCTACTCAATCAGCCCCTAAATATAATGGACTCTTAGTTTTTATAGTCTCCCTTTGGTGTAGATCCTAAGAGTTCTTCTTATTTCTGATCAAAGCCCATTTATGAAATGGAAAAGCTACTTTTGTTGAGAATAACCATAACTAGGACACCTATGCAAAAGGGAATAATACCTATCCATGGTAGCATCTAAGGGTTCATGTATTTCTTATTTCCAACCTTGGATTTACCTTTATAGGTTTGACACTATGGAGTATGTCTGATTCTTATCGTTAAATAGTTTTACCATTATAGTCCATCAATGGATTGATTTTGGTTCTAGAGATTGATACTAGCTTTTGACTTCCTTGATGAGTGTTCTAGGGAATAGCTTGAGCTTTTGCCAATCATTTTCAATATTTTTTAAGTCACATGCATTATGAAAGTCTTGTAAATGCATCTAAGGATATGAGTTATATCCCCCCTTAAATCTGAGGATATTGTTCATGTCTAGCCTCTTGATTCAGCTATCCTTCACATGCTTGGTAGGAATTCTAATAGACTTTGCAATGTTGAGCATATTTCAAGTGGATAGAAAAGGTTCATCATCATTATCTTGATGACACCTGTGATGTACTCTACCATCCCTTCATTCATGGTGGTCTTTACAATTATCATTGTTGTCCCGCCATTTGCGGTTCTACTCAGACTTGGAGGAGGAAGTTGAACTAGATGAAGAGGATGAAGAGGGAGAAGGACTACAACCATCATGGTGTCTACCACTTCTTCTTTGTTTGTCATAATAATGATTCTTAGAGTGATCATCATTATTCTTATTTGAGTTCTGGCTTCGACTCCCTTTCGTAGAACTGCCATGACTATGGGGCTCACTATTACTACAACCTAGATTGTTGATCACTGATTTAGGATTTGGGTTCAAATCCCCTTCACTAGAGTTAAGAGGTGGAGAGTTCACATTTTTAGAACCCTCAGAAAGAGGTTTCCCATTATCCTTTTGATTTAGTAGGAACAAGGGATTAGTGAACCATTTCCCCTTCATAGCTTCATGGTGCTTTTCTTGTTGCTAATCTCGTTTGTGTTGTGTTTTAGTGGGATCATAGTCTTGGAAGTCATGATCTTTCATAACGTATTCTTTGTAAAGCTCCTTAATGCCCAATCTATAAGGGTTTGGAGTAGCATCATGGGAACACATTGGTCAGGTGGTAATACAACATTCCTCTCCATGTCTCACCACTGAATTTGTTCATCCTAATGGAGGATGTAAGTAACATTGGGCACAAACTCATTAGGATGAGTATACACCACTCTACATTCTTGTGGTACTGTTGACTTAGAATTGTCATGCCTATGAGAAGAAGAAGACATTTTACTTACAAAAAATTTCTTAATATGCTTGTATTATAATTTTGATTAACTATTATATATTTATTTTTTTGAATGATTATGAACTTATGGTTCAATCCAATGATCCTAAATAATATTCATTAAGTCCTAGGTAGTGCATGTATCAAACTATAAGTCCCTAGTAATGATGCTAATGATGAGTGACAAGTACCCCCTATTCCCAACCATATGAATGACCAAGTGTTCATGCACAATTCGGTCAAATTTCATGGACTTATAGCCTTCTAAGCACATAGGTCTCTACGAAGTGACACTAATCGTTGGAATCATTGTCTTCCCAATTACACTTGTGAAATGCAAAGGTATGGTTAAGTGCAACTGAGGCATATGATTTTTATCATTTTTATATTTTATGTTTTAATTCATCTAAAGATAAAGAATAATGAATAAAATAAGATAATTAAATTGTTAATTTAATCTCACTAGCTACACCTAACTAATCCTAACATAAGCATCCATTCCCACTTGCCATACACATCCTTAACACATTTAACGCTACTAAGTTACCAAATGTTAAGCGTTACTAGGATTACCAAGTGCTAAGCATATGCTCAAAGTGGTCATACATATGTGCTTAATTAATCATTATTTAATCTAGCTTAATTTAGCTTAATTACTTAAAGCATTAAAGGAAATTACATAAAACATTAAAGTCATAAAATAAATAATTAATTTATTTCAAAGTGTTGCAAGGTTTATCAAAAACCTTATCTTTATTACTGCACACATTGTTGTGCTGAAGTACAATAGTGCTTGAATAAAGATCCATACACTCTTGATTCCTATTGTAGGCACTTAGAAAAATATTCTAACTTTCAAATCATAAAAATGCAAGAGCTCTACTACAACTATGACAAGATATATCATAAACACATCAGGTGAGCATGTATTTATAGGGAAAAATAGACCCAATGTCAATGGGGCCATGTCAGTGCATCAAATTATATGTCAACGGGGCCCAATCAATGCATCCAATTTATGATTCATTAGTGATCAAAGTATTTCTAGTTTCTTAGACTTGCAATCTAAGCATAACAAAACTCAACCTAGTATTGAAGCTAGGTTTTAATAACTCATTTGAATAACACAATAAAATATTTGTAGTGATTCAGTACTTAAATCCATTTAATGCGAAAGTAGGTATAAAAATGAACTGTAGAAATTTATTTATGCATTTGCAAAAATTGTGAAATTTGTAGAGAGCTTAGTAAAATAGTGAAATCTTATTTTTTTTTTCAAGCTTATTGAGTGTCAAACTAACTTAATACCTTTGATTTACAACTAGTAAGTAGTTGAACATTTCTTTTGTAGTTAGAATGTTATGATTTTCTCAAGGGTTCAGAGAGATAAATAATATCACAATTTTCAAGTTGTTTTTTAATCAAGTGAATTTGAAGTTTATGTCTCAATTCTATTTCTAGATGAGAGAAAAAATCATATAATAAATTGAATTAGTAGTACATATTAATTTTGGTTGTTTAAAATTTATTTTAAGAAAGCCCTAATTTCTTACAAGTTGCAAATCAATTATTTGCAAAAATGGCTTATGATGAAAGAAGATGTGAACAACAATGAGGATCATCAAAGAGGAAGTACTATCAACAAATTCCTTTACTAACCTATTTAGAAAAGACATAAATTAAATTACCATTTCCTTTATCATAGCTAGCATCATGACCAAGGAATCACCATGGATCCTTGAATAGTAAGGATTCTAGCTTAGCATGAAAATTTGGTACGAAGGAAATCAAGTTGCATTTTGCAATAATAATCCATTATGAAGCTATTACCAAAACAAATGAGAGATTTAAATTTCTATTTATGGATTAAGAACTTAGAAGCAGGGTTGAATAAGTTTCCCTAAATTAAAAATGCACTAGCCACAAAAACACACCAAAATTTACATGGTTCCGCAACTTGGGTAGTCCACATTTAGAGGGTAGATTCCTTGCACATCTTCAAATTTTGTTTCTTTAAAAAGTGGTTTTAAGGGCACCACACCCTATACAAGATCTGAGCTTTTCTCTGGAGTATTTCATCACTATGAAACCACTCAACCCCACAAGGTTCCAACGAGCTTAGAATGTGGTATTAAGGATCCAACAACCTTTATAAAATTTATCTCAACTTTAAAGTGTTTTGACACTAAAAAATCACTTAATCTCATAGAATCCTGACAAGTTTAATATGAATGCCTTCTTGCAAGAAGCACATCAACCCTGCAGGGCTATAAGAAATAGAGAAAAGAAGAAGGAAATAATGTAACTAAATTTATAGGTCCTTGTACTTGAAGCTAAGTACAAGATACAAGTAAATGATGTTATAATGAAGAACAAGAGTATAATTACATAGAATAGATAATGAGGAGCTTCAATGTAAATAATGCTTGTAAAATTTTCAAGATTTTGATATCTTCTTATAGCCTAATATTTTCCAAAATATCCTTAGAATTCATGAAATGGCTACCAAATGGTTAGTGTAGACATCTACTTTGGAGTTAGGACATCTAACTAAGATTGGTCTCAATTCAGGAGAGACATCTTATTGGTGGATGGGACGTCTATAGTGGGATGTCGATAAGGAGACATCTACTCTGGATATAGATGTCTACTATTTTTCAAAGATGTCCCCTCAACTTTCGAGCTCTAATTTTTTAGGCTTTCTCTTATCAATTTACCTTCTTGAAAATCCTTAGAGCATCTTCATTTGATTTTTAGCCTTCATTTTCATCCATGCTCTCATCTAGCCCATGTAGTCTTCGTTTCAACATCACACTGTAGATCTTATTTCCTTAAGTTCTTAGATCTCATAGTGAAGTTTCTGGTTCCTGTCCTACAAAAATGTTATCCACCAAAAACATTTCATTTTATCCATTTTCCTTAATGTTTTGACATACCAAAACATTAGTAATATCCCTCTTTTTGGGAATGTCTAAAACTTAAGAAAATGGGTTAGTAGATATTATGGGATAAACTTTAAATAACAATAGATGTATAACGTTCAATGGTAGTCAAAGGGTATTTTTGTGGTAAAAATATAAGAGCTCAAGATAATAGGCTCAAAAAGAAGCACACGATTTCTACAAACTGTCCAAAAACCAACATATCTCTATAACATAGCAAATGAATCCATATACAAAGGACATAAAGTTTGCTATAACATCCCTGATGAGTCTCAATATTGGACCCTCGATATCAAAGATGCTAAAGCAATATTAGACATGTGATGTTAGAGCCTATCTCATTGCCTATAAATAAGAGACAAGGACACTTGGTTTGGCATTAGTTTTTAGTCCCTTAGCTAAACTCTTGCAATTTTTCTATTCTAGAGTTAGAATTATTTTTGAGTACCCATAGTAGGAGTCATAAAGTGATTGGATCTTTATTCAAGCATTGTGTACTTGAGCACACCTTGTGTCTAGAAATAAAGATGAACTTTGTGTTAAACCTTGCAACATTAAGAATAGTTTAATTATTGCATTTCATGTTATTTACTACTATTTTATTCTTTCAATAGTTACTTAATGTTATTTCATTGAAGTATTAATTATCAATTATCAATGAATTAGCACACTTAGCATGACCACTTCAAGCATACATGGAACAATTGGTAACCTAATAACGACTAGCATTTGGTAATCCTAGTAGTGTTACATTAGTTCAAGATGTGTCTAGAGTGTGGGAATGAATACTAGTGTTAGGATTTGATTCACATTAGAGTTATAAAAATCCATTAGTGATGAGTGGCGAGATACCCCTACACTCAACCATACGAATATGAGTGTTACACGTGCGATCCGGTCGAACTCCGTAGATGGACTAGTTGTGGCATCTAGACAATTAGCCTTAGGTCGCAGTTTGCTGTCTTCCCACCTAGACTAGTATTAGCTTTTTCACGTGTGGCTTAGTGCAAAGTGAGGTGTATGATGTGTTTTCTAATCTAATGCTACTCCTGAAGGCAATGGAAAGTAATATTATCTAAGCTAAGAGAGAAAGGGTAAGAGAATCTAACTAGCCTAAGTGCGATGAGCATCTGTTCCTTGATTATCAGTGCACATCTTGAGTTCGTGCATGACTACCACTGGGATTACCAAGCGCAAATCCTAAGTATGCTACTAGGTTACCAAGTAGTCACACTTAAATGCTCATAATCAAGTCGTACTCATTCTACGCTTTAACATGAGATAAGGGTGAGAGAGATTAACTAGGAAACAAATAAATAATAATTAAGTAAATAATTAAACTAAGTGAATGCTGCAATGATGAAGTAATCTCGATCTTTATTTCTGGTCATGTGCGTGTCCAAGTACATCACACTCGAATAAAGGATGTCGTACAATTACAATCACCACACTGCGGGCATACACTGGAAAATAATTCTATCTCTAGAGGGATAAAACTACCAAAGTTTTACTAAGGGACTAAAACTAGATGCAAAACAAGGGATAGCTACCTCTTATTTATAGAACTGGTGACAGGCTACAATATTGCGACTTATCTATGATATCGCATACGCAATATTGTAGTCGCCCAAAATGTGACACATCATACCCCCACAACTGAATGAAAACTCGTCCTCGAGTTACAGTTATTACACAGTGGATAGGTATGGGATTATTAGATGATAAAAATGGGAGTATGCCACAACATGAAATGAAAACAAAATAAAAACATAACACAAATGTTCTACACCTACAAAAATGGATGGAACTCATGTAGTTCCAAGTGGCGGTGGCTCCTCTATTGGTGCCTTCCCTTTGTCTTATGCTCTAAGTTTTGAGGCTTGATGGCATTGAAATATGGCCTAGAGCTTCTCCTCTTTAGTCTGAGGGTCTTGTGTCATCCATGATAATGTTCAACGTTTGATAGAGTAGGCACTTCCCACGGATAGGGTAGTTGTAGAAACATTTGGTTGGCCTTGACATACCAAGCCGCAAACACCCGTCGTTCCTCCTCATAGGCTCTGGCTTTATCCTTGTACTCTTGAAAATATGCTAGCTATTGAGCCAAGTCTATTATGATACCTTTCTATCCTTGGTAGCTGGCTTTTACCACCTAAAGTTCAAAATTTGCAACTTCTAGTTTCTCCACCAGCTTCTTATGCTCTACAAATTCTACTTTGTATTTGATGTGGGTGGTTGCTACCTGCTACTCAAGCTCTATCCTTAGGTGTCCTAATATTAACATGGCAAGGTTGGCATATCTTAGGTTTGCCAACTCCATGTATTCTGTCAAATCTTGAATCTGCAGGTCCTGGCTCTTAACTTCTGCTTGGTTTGAAAAAGCATATGTATCCAATATGGCCTGCTAGTCAGTGTGTTGAGCACTGATAGTGTTGATTTGGGCCTTGGCCATATGGATAACCTTTTCAAGGATCTATTTATACATCCCCACCTAATCATGAAAGTGCTCCTTCAGCTTCTCATGTCTTTTAGCTTCATTTTGCCACACGCTTATCTCAATAGCTGACTTTTGACAAATAGCGCATACCTCCTCCATTGAAAAGGTTCAATTCTCTTTGGCTAAATGGCTTACGTCTCAGTTGACTTGGATGAATTATTCTCTTAATTGATGGAAGTGTTCCTTGAGAACGTTCTTTTGCTTTTCTGTAGTGGTCAATTGAAGGTTGTCTACAACAAGCTGCTTATTTTCTTCTTGTAAGGCCTTGAGTGCCTTAAGATGCACATGAGTTTGTGCTTGTGCTATGGAGGCATCCAAAACAACCTTCTCCTTTTCATCAGCCACCTTTTTATTCTCTGCGATTAACTTGGTTAGTTGCTCAGTTATAAAGTTATCTAGCTGGTCTGCGAGAACAAATTGTAAAGGGTCCCGTTATGCTGCTTGTAGGGTTATGAGCTGCTCTTGTAATTTCTTCACTTCTACTTCTGCATGCTCGGCCCTCACTTCTATTAAGACTGGCTTCCCCTTTGTGGAAATGAGGTCTAATTGAATTACTGTAACATCGTGAGGGATGTCAAATAGGGACATCATTACTTGTCCTATTTGGAACAATAGATCAAGCACATCCTCATGTTCCACAGGAGTCATTGAGGTTCCAACCAAAGTTTGAGCATCATGTGCTCTTGTGAGATCTATTGGTGGCACAACAGGTATGTTTAAGGATTCTTTGATGTGGTCCATGACCACTTTTGTAGCTCCTACGGCATCCTGGTGTTGCATGACCACCACAGTGGCCCCTTCACCAATTTCTAATTGCACCTAGAAAGATGCCACGTTTCCTGATATCTGTTGTGACCATATACTTTCCCCTCCTCCTGTGTGAATGGATACTTCTCCCCTTGTGTAATCCAATGAAATCGTAGGCTGAATGGAATCATCGATGACGCGGAAGAAGTTTATGTCATCATGACTTCCCCAACTGATGGTCTTAGTGATGGCCCTAAGATGGCTCATCGATGGTCTGTAGTCTTGCGGCGGTTGTTGATCCTAGCCTGTGCTGGGCCCTGCTTCCTATTGTTGGCTAGGACCCTTTCCTAGAGGTTGACTAGGTCTTGCAAGTTGAATTGCAGTTGGTCTAGCCATCTTTTCTTCTTATTGTTCTGGTCCTAGCTCTTCACCAGTGCTTTTTCTTGGAGCTGGTGCCTTTAGTAATTAAGTATTTGAAGTAGTCTAGGCTTTTCGGAGGACATCATTGATGTACCCCCGAATACCGACATGTCGACAAAGATTTCTAATAAGATAAGGAAAAGGCAGCACCATTTTCCCTATCTTTCATTCCTCGAATCGCCTCAGGATCTCTGTTAAATATAGATGGGGCACGTTAGTATTAATCTTTTCCATCAGCACTACACATCCTCTATCTGCATACATTGATATTCTTTTCAGGCCCTTTGTGGGGAAGAGGCGATATGTTCCAATTTTGAAGTAAACCCTCTCTTCTGTCATCAACTTACCAAATGTTTTATCTTTGCCATAAGCCTTCTCCAACCAATATTTTCACACATCAGGGTCTGAATGGGTGGATAACTGAGAAAATCTGGGCCCTATATTTAGAAGGTTTAACACCTCCAAAATGTCCTGCATGGAGAAGTCAACTGTCACACCACAAATATTGATAGTGGCGCCTTGCTCCCTATTGTGCCAAAATTGGTATGTCTCTCCTAGGTACCAGGCACCGCTTTCAGAGAGGATAGGTCATAAGGGAGATCCTTTGAGGTGATCCCTAATGGCCTTAGGAGCAAACTCTGCAAATGATTCAAAGTTCAATTCCACAATCACCACAGTGAATGTGGACTTCTTGTGGATGGCCTAAACACAATCTTAGGGCAACATGAGTTGTTGTCCCTATTTAGGCACTGCAACAACACCTCCTTCTACCTACCCAAACCATCTGGTAGGAGGTTCTTCTTGATGAATTCTGAATGATTACTCCTCTTGTTTTGCATGTTGTCCGACAAAACCTTGTCTTCCACCTCTCCAAGATCATTTGCTTCCACCTTGGGTAGGACCTTCCTGTTGTCCACGTTTCAGGGCCATCTACAATCACATGGGGCCAAGCATTAGTAAGGTTGTTTTTAAAGTTAGGTTATACCTTACTACTTGCCTTAATTAATGATCTTATATTATCATGTTTGATATTGTCCAAAAACTGTAATGATGAGTCCTGTGACTTAGGTGGTTTCCAATTTTTAATTTCCTGCTATACCTACAGATTAAATGATTTTGAGGCACAATTATTCTAAATGCTATAGTTAATTACCCTAAATGATGTCCTTTGGGTGATGATAAATTCCAAAAAAAGTTAGGCACTTTTCGGCAGATGTCCCTTCCCAGCGACTAAGTTGAACACTCTGGGTTCAAGCATGTTCAGACAGAATTAAAATCAGAGTACCAATGAGCAAGATATAGTTAGAAAAGCAAGGTTCATTCAATTGCAAGTCGTACAGAAAAAATTCAAAAACTCCCCTATGTGAATGGAAAAAATGATGCTAAGTGTTGTGGGGGGTCACCTATTTATAGGTTGCAGTGACACGATATCGCGTATGATACATTGTGTACGCGATATCACATTGGACGTGATATCGCGTGTGCAATATCATGTTCCTAGTGATATGAGGCACAACAAAAATACCAAATTTTTAAAGGATTTTTTGAAATTAATGTTATAAGCTTAGGACATTGGGCTATTATGAAGGGGTTCTAGGGTAATTCCATTAATTTGAAAGGCACAATTAATGATGATGGTGTGGATTTTATCAATAAAACCTTGGGTGGTAAGAAAAAGGGTATGTAATGGTACATCAGAACATTGAAATTCAAAGGGATAATAGTAGGGAAAGAGCGTTATGAAAGATAGGCTAAGGGTAAGAAATGGTGTGTGTGAGCTGTGTCATAAGTGGAAATTACAAAAGATTACACAAGTGGATCCTCCCCAAAGTAGGTTCCAACCTATAATGCCCTTGTGTAACCACACTTAAAGTGTCTGTGGGCACTAGAAGTTTTAAATGTAATCCACACTAACTCCACAAAACACACACATGTAAATATCACTGGAATGAGGTGAGAATTCCATGTTACACACGACATGAGCTACACTTACATGAACAGTGAGATGAGATGAAGTATAGAAGGGATCGTAGAGATTGGGACATGAGGTAACTAACCTAGGGCATAGTGCATCATGCGTGTAAAGCATGATTAAGGTGTCATTAACCCATCGTTCCAAGATTAGGACCAAGTCCATTCCTCTAATCAATGACATCGCATTGTTTCATCCCATGATAAGCAACTATGAGAGTACCATAACAACAAGGCTTATGATCCTTGGCGTTTGGTGCAAGGGAGGAGTGATTTTTCTTTTCTGGCACTTTTCTTCTTCATTTTCTTTCTTTCTTTTTTTCTTCTTTCTTTTTGGATACTGAATCCAGAGAAGCTGCCAACCTTCAGGCATGGGTGCATGTCTTTCCAGTGGGACCCACTAGAATAGCATTGGATTTTTGAATGCCCTTTTGATTACTCTTACTCCCATTTTTCATTAGATCTACAAGGATCTTAGTACAACCAAGTTTCATGATAACTCTCACAGATGTCACCAAAGAGAATCCACAAGTCCCCTTGATGTCACATCCTAATCATTCCCTCTTGGTCCATCCTTCTTCATTCTGGGTACAATGAACACAAAATTAATTTTATTTTTTTAAGAATTTCAAGAATATCACTGTACCCTTGAATAGAACCTTTTATTTGTAGAATGGATGAGTGGGTGTAATGGGCTCATTGTCCAAATAATTGCTCACTTGTGAATTAATAACATAGAACATGCCTCAACCAACGATCCACATGAGTGTTTTATTCATAGAAGAGATTACTTATAAAAACATAAAAAGAAAAAAAAGATAAAACAAGAAAGTTGAAAAATGAAAAACTAGAAAAAAAAGTTGTAAAATTAAAGAAAATAAAATGTGATTATTAATCCTTCTTGTTATTAGAATGGGGGATATCCTCCATAACTAATCAGTTGAGGATGGCAAAGATTAATAAATGAAAGATGAGGATCCTTGCATGTTGGAAATATTGGGGCTTGGCCATACTTACCCCATCAGGGTTCACACACTTGATTATAATGAGCATAGTGGGGCAATTTATATGATGTAGCTCCTGGATAATGATTTGCCCCACTATGATATTTGGGACCATTAGATGGTATGCAAGGATTGGGATGTTGCTCTCCATGGCTATGTTCATTGGGCTGGATTGTTGTTGGAGTGTGAGTTGGTGGCCCTAATGAAGTTACATGAGGTGCTAGGTTCGAAGATAAGGGTACACCACAGTGTGGGAATTGTGCTAAGTTCTAGGATGTAGTGGCCTCAGAATTGTGTTGTCCCTTCTTACAGCTTTGTTTAAAGAAGGGGCGCTTTTGATGTTGCTGAAGTTTCTCACTGCTATTGGAAGTAGTAGCACAAGTGATGATCATGGGTTGTTGTTGTGGTGCAGGTACCTTAAGAACAATTGATGGCACTATGGAAGGAGGGAAAGGGTGAGAATGTTGAAATTTAGGAGGAGTATAAGGTGCACAAGATGGTGGTTTTGTTGAAGGTATGGGCTGATAGTATTGAGGAGAATGGTACTGTGGTGAGATAAAGTGTGTTGGCCCAATTGGAGAAATAGGATGTTGAACAAGATAAGCATTTGGATTTGGATGATATGAACGGTGTCTCCAGTCTAGTGGTGGTCTCCTCCATGACTGGGGTTGTTGCCACTGTGATCGAACACAGTATCTCTGTATGAACTCTGGATGTAACGTATTTTTCCAATGCTTATGTAAATGTAACAATATTGGGCATTGACCCTTGGGGTGATTGCACAGGCATATGTTGCATTCATATGTATGATTGGCAATTGAGCTCTTATTTTCTTTATCCCTTCTTTCTAATTGTCTAATGTTTTGTCCTGCTTCTTGGGTTGTCAAAACTCTATCTCCAATAATGTTGATAAATTCTCCACACTTTTGATAGCATCCATTCCAACATCTTATTGATCTTTGCCTCAACCTCTTCTAATGTTTGTTGTGTTGGCAAAGATGATGTTTCTACCTTGAGATTGGTTGATTTCTCCTTTTTATGATCATGGACCTTTGTTAAGTTGAGCTTTTGGTCTCGTTAATGTTTTTCAACACTCTCCCATCTAGCCAATTCTCCTTCTTCTTTTGCTACCCTCTTAATAAGCTCTTAAACTTGATAGGTTCGTAGTTTATATAGTTGACCTTGGGCATACATTCCTAAGATCTCTCTTGTCTCATTACATAGCCCATCAATAATATGATACATTAACCTTTCCTCAGAAAACCCATGGCTTGGATAGCTATTTAATAGTGCATAATATCTTTCTAAGGCCATGTCCAAGGGTTCATGTTGTGCTTGTTTCCATCCTTGGATTTTTTTCCTCAAGGCTAACACTCTTGCGTAGGTTTGATATTTTTCGTTAAAAATTTCTACCATTGTTGACCAGCGTCATATCGAATTTGGTTTTAACGATCTATACCATAATTTTTCTTGGTCAACGAGTGTCATAGGAAAGAGCTTACGTTTTTGCCACCTGTTGTCAATATTATTCCATGTGCAGGCATCATAGAAGGCTTGTAAATGTTGATGCAGATCTAAGTCATAGCCTCTTGAAAATTTAGGAAAGTTGTTTAAATCGTGCCTAGGTAGACGGCTCTCTTTACGATGCCTACATGAGAATCGAATAGCCTCGTGTATTTGTGTTAAGCTTGTAGTGGCTAGTGGGGGTTCATCATCATCAGGTAAGTTATGCTTTCATGTGTTGGCTTGATGTTTCTTTGGTTCATGTTTATAAGAAGCCCCCACTTTAGGTTGTGTACTCCAATCTTCATCATCATATAGTTCTTTGGTTCTCCAATGAACTTCCTCACTAACTGTGGCATTATCATAATCTTGTAGGAGAGGCATAGTTGTGAAGTTGTGTGTGAAATTATGTGTGAATTTTTTTATAATTATTCCTTTTTAAAAGATATATCATTAAGTCCTTTACATCGACCTTGTATGATATAACTAATCTAGATAACTAGCATTGTTCCCAGCAACAACGCCAATGATGAGTGGCGAGGTACCCCTACACTCAACCATATGAATACAAGCGTTACATACATGATCTGGTCGAACTCTGCAGATGGACTAGTTGTGGCATCTAGATAGTTAGTCTTAGGTCACAGTTTGTTGTCTTCCCACCTGGACTAGTATTAGCTTTGTCACCTGTGGCTTAGTCCAGAGTGAGGTGTATGATGTGTTTTCTAATCTAATGCTACTCTTGAAGGCAATGGAAAGTAATATTATCTAAGCTAAGAGAGAAAGGGTAAGAGAATCTAGTTAGCCTAAGTGTGATGAGCATCCGTTCCTTGATTATCCGTACATATCTTGAACTTTGTGCATGACTACCACTGGGATTACAAAGTGCAGATCCTAGGTACGCTACTGGGTTACCAAGTAGTCACACTTAAATGCTCATAATCAAGTCATACTCATTCTACATTATAACATGAGATAAGGGTGAGAGAGGTTAACTAGGAAAGAAATAAATAACAATTAAGTAAATAATTAAACTAAGTGAATGCTGCAATGATGAAGTAATCTCGATCTTTATTTCTGGTCATGTGCGTGTCCAAGTACATCACACTCGAATAAAGGATGTCGTACAATTACAATCACCACACTGCGGGCATACATTGGAAAATAATTCTATCTCTGGAGGGATAAAACTACCAAAGTTTTGCTAAGGGACTAAAACTAGATGCAAAACAAGGGAGAGCTACCTCTTATTTATAGAACTGGCGACGGGCTACAATATTGCGACTTATCTATGATATCGTGTACGCGATATCGTAGTCACCCAAAATGTGACACATCATACCCCCACAACTGAATGAAAACTCGTCCTTGAGTTACAGTTATTACACAGTGGATAGGTATGGGATTATTAGATGGTAAAAATGGGACTATGCCACAACATGAAATGAAAACAAAATAATCCCATACCTCTTACACTACCAAAGTTTCGCTAAGGGACTAAAACTAGATGCAAAACAAGGGAGAGTCACCTCTTATTTATAGAATTTACGACAGGCTACGATATCATGTACACGATATCGCAGTCGCCCAAAACATGAATCATTAATTAGTTAATTAAATATTTTCATTACACACACTTAGGAGACTAAGCTAGAAAATATAAAAAACATAAAAAATCATATACCTTAAGTGTACTTAACCATTCAATTATGCCTTATAAGTAAACTTGGGAAGACAACGACTACATAACTCATCCTTGTTCTACATAGGCACATAAGCACTTAATCCTTGGAGTTTGACTAGATCGCACATGAACACTTGTATTCATATAGTTGGGTGTAGGGGTACCTCACCGCTCATCAATCCCCATTCCTAATGATGCTGCTACATAACGAAGATGGTTCCTCTTCATAATAAGTATTATTGTTATCGTAACAAGACATGAAAGGGTGCATTGTAATAACAAACATGTCTCTTGAGGTGACCTTTGGGAGTTTGACCTAAGGAATTTATACCCAAGATTAGAGGTCATGTTAGCATGGAGTTGTGGAGCTAGTATAGATAAGTAACGAGTGTTAGGTAAAGTGGAATAGGAAGAGGACTGGCCATTCCTTTTGGTTGGTTGTAGGCCTAACCTTGGTGGCGATGTTAGATAGCCTTTAAGGAATAGATGTCGAAGGAAGATTACCCCAAGAAAAACTCTTAGAACATGATCCAAATACACCATTCCATATCAATAAAGCATTCTTTTCTTTCATTTTTCATATTTTCCTTGTTATTTTTATTATGCATAATGTTGAATGTTACATATATTTGACATTTGGTATATTGTCTTCTTACACATAATGTCTAATATAACGTATATTTAATGTTTTCCATGACATCTAAGAATGGGATGTCACAATTGGTATCGAAGCAAATCACAACCCAAGGACCATTCAAAACCATTGGCCAACTACAACATGAACCTAATGATGAACCATGAAGCCACGACATAGGGAAACTCATTGATCATTATCAAATGCACCTTATGTTTGAGATGTAAGCCAAAAGATACCTTTTCATTGATTCCATGAACAATGAATCAGGCATCTACAAAACACATAGAACCCACCAACCAACAAAATCCTTTCATGGATTTCATTGAGTGATGAAGATTTCACTACACCTCATCAAGATACATAAATTGCAAGAGATGATAAGATATACACCAGTCTAGGTAAATGTTATGCATCTTAATACTATAAAATATTAATTGATTAATATCATTGTTAAATTTCTCCCAAAAAGTTAGTAACCATGATTGGAATTGATCTTGTTTTTTTGAAAGTGTTTAACCCTTGTAAATTGGCATTATTTACCATACCAAGAACTATGTATTGATAAGATAAGGGAGTCAACCCATCCATAAGATTGTCAGTGATGTTGTCATAATCTTCTCCTCATTACCTCATTAGAGTATAATCATTATATGAGAAGGTCTAACCATCATAGTTGTTAAAATATAAGGTATAAATATTATATCTATGTCCTAGGGTTGGTACATCATTTACAATCAAATCTAAGTAATCTAGAAGATTTCAAGTTACCCATATGTTAGCCTAGTAATGTTAGTTCATCATGATAGGTTATTTTGGTTCTCTTAATTCCTAAAATTTCAACTTTATTTTTGAATTCTATGTCCAATGCAGTACTCATCGAGATTGAAACACCACCAAATTTGGACTATAACATCCCTCCCATAGACTTATCTAAGTGTTAGCATGAGGCCATTTTTTGCAAATTTTTCTAGGTGCTAGGACTATGCTCTTCACTACCCTAGAGCATAGTTAGCCTAGTGGAGAGTGTAGTTAGCTCAAAAACTAGTTTTTGCAAATTTTTTCTATGTTAAGACTATGCTCTCCACTAGCCTAGAGCATAGTTGAGTGTACTCAACATAAAGGCTAGTTTTGCAAATTTTTCTAAGTGTTAAGCTAGTTGCTAAAAAATTTTCTAAGTGTTGAGACTACACTCTCCACTACCCTAGAGTGTAATCAACATGAAGATGTAATTTTTATAGATTTTTCTAAGTGTCAAGACTATGCTCTCCATTAGCCTAGAGCGTAGTTAAGTGTAGCCAACTGGAAGCTAGTTTTTGTAAGTTTTGAAAAGTGTTGAGACTATGCTCATCCCTAGTCAGGACCATAGTTAGCCTCCCAAGGAGAGCATAGTCAGCACAGCCATTTTTTGCAAAATTTTTCTAAGTGTGGAACTATGCTCTCCCCTAGTCCATAGCATAGTCAAGTGTAGTTAGCTATAATAACCTTTAGAGGCCTTCACAACATAGCATCAACATTCAGCTTAGCTCCAACTCATCTCTAGCAAGTGTAGTTAAAAAAATGCATCTTTATTGTATCCCTTTTTTCCCCAAAATTGTAACTACACTCAACCCCACACAAGATTGTGGAGAGTGTAGTCTCCAACATTGTAGTTTTTTAGGTAGATTGTGGTTCTCTCAACACACATACATGTAGTTGGTAATGTATTCATGGTCTCTTAGCCTTGTAGAGTTTGGTAGAGCATAGTAGAGCACAACATCGCTAGCCTTAGTGGAAAGCATAGTTGGGTGATAGCATAGTCCCCAACCACCCCCTCTACCACATGGTAGTCTCTCTACATTTCATGCTAAACCTAGTCCTATAAATACCCCCATTCTTAATGTTTTAGGCATTGGCAAAAATTTGAAGCATTGGCACCTAACCAAAGACATTTTAGCAAACTAGAGAGAGGCAAATTCGTGAACCATCACAGCTCACTATAGTCCACCACTACAACCCACTGTACACCATAGTGGCCAACTTGGTAGGCACATAAACCATAGTGGAATGTCAATCTTTAGGGCTAGACACCATTGAGATTGTGACTATGCTATCCACTATGCTTTTTGTACACTATGTACCTTCTCATCCCTTTTAGAGTTAACTATGCTCAGCCCCATTTGAGTTGGTGTTTCATTCTCTCTCACATTTTCTTTACATTTTTAGCATTTTACTTGCATTTTCTACCATTTTAATGCATAACCATGCCTCGATGATGGTCCCAACACGTTAACACCTCTATTTATTATTGAAACCCTTGACTACGCTCACCCCCATTGACATCGCTAACATCGTTGCCATTGCACGAACACTTAGCATCTATTTTCATCATAGCTAACTACAGTACACCCTCATTTGCATTTGGTAAGTCCTTATTTGATCAACAAGACTATTTAGGGCACCCTGTCTCTACCTTTAATAGGTCCTCATGTAGATGCAGTTTTAGGCTATGNCCATGGTGCTACTAGCCTATGCTACTCTCATAAAAGGATCTGTAGTGCCCTACCACTACTGCTCTCTCCATGGGGTGTTACCATAATCACCTGCCTCCACGGGCTAATGTTGTCCTCTGTAGGCCTACTACTCCCCAGTGCCATGCAATACCTCCCTCTTGTCATCATTACTATTCCATTTCTATCCTCTACGATATCGTTAGTTTCACCCATCGTGATGCCCCTAATCAATTACCACCTCTACCACAACATTCACCTTCTTCTTTGCCATGTGTGTGTCATCCTAGGTCTCTAGGATCAATGCCTTTAGGATCCTCACACATAGCTACAACCTAGATCCATAGGGCTAATATTGTCAAAATTGCCTCATCCTACCTACTACCTACTACCACTGCCATTTTTGAAACTCTTGTTGTCGACTCTAGCTATGCTACTCATTGCATTTCCATTGCTTGCTACATTTTCACCCTCACCTACACTGCTGAAACCCTTGTTGTGTTTCTTGCTACCTACTACATAGGTCATTTTTGCTACCACCTATGCTATCATCGTTGTCATCATTGAATACACTATTGCTACTACTATTGTCTCTACCATCATCCAAAAATCCATCACAAATTTTGACTGTCCATGGTGCTTGAATACCATTGGTTCTGTAGATAACGATCTCTTCCAATGCTCTATGAATACCAATGGCACTATAGATAATGACCTCTTCCAGTGCTCTGTAAACACTAAGGGCACCATAGATAATGACCTCTTCTAGTGCCTATAGATACCATTGGCACTATGGATAATGATCTCTTATGATTCTCCACTAACATTGATGGTGCTGCAAAGAATGTCCTCTTCTAATTTTTCATGGATATCGATGGTGCTATGGATAACAACCTCTTTTAGTGCTCTATGGATATTGATGATGTTGTGGATAATGGCCTCTTCTGATGCTCCACAGTCATTGATGACATCATAGATAATGATCTCTTCTAGTGGTCTTCAGAAACTGATGACATTGCAGACAATGGTCTCTTCTAGTGCTCTATGAGTGTTAACAATAATGGCCCCTTCTGTTGCCCTCTAACCTACCATAAACCCTTACTAGAAAAGTGTGTACAACCTTCATTTGGATTGCATAGCCCTAGCACAAGGCCCGCTTGGGCCATGTAGGCCCTTGTGTTGGCAACGTGGACTAGAAACAAAACATCGTTGCTACTCTTAATGTAGGCCTCTTCTCAAGCTACTTACTCTGCTTCTGACACCACCTACTTTACTCTGAATGTTGCCACCTTTGAACTTGATGCTGTCGCCACATTGAAATGTCATTATTACACAAATATGTAGCCACCATGTAGGCTACCATCACTAGAGTAGCATTGACCAATGCAACACCATTACCATCTTCCTTGGACGAGCCTATTCATCATTCCTGCATCATTATGGCTATTTTTGATTGACCCTTGCTCTTATTATCATTCCTACCTTACCAATGACAGAAAAGAAAATTTGAAATTTCCATCAACTAATGGAAAAATTGAAAATTCCCATCTTAAAAATATATTTTAAATTCAAAATGTGCAAAAATAATTTTCAAAAAGAAATTTAACCCTTGGTAACATGTGAGATTAAAAACTTTCTTGTCCTAGAGTAGTAATTTTTCATGCCAAAGGTTTTGGATCTCAGAAGCCATACCTTTTGATTTCAAAAGACTTTTTTCGATGAATGAAGACTTGTTTGCTATGTATTCCAACCTTTTAGACACAATGGTAAAGTCAGATCCATCCCATGGAACCCCAAAAATTAGTTTTTACCCCTTGCCCAACATAGTGCTTAAAGACCTTCAAAAGCTTAATTTTAGCATAACTCGAGCATACAATGTCCTTTTTCAACATATGAATAGTCATTTCCAATGTTCACCCTTTTGAAATCAATGATGAGGCTAGATTTATCATTTGAATACCTAATAATTCACTAATATCATAAATTATGCCTTAAAAAAGTCATAGCTTAGGGTAACTGTCATTCCTAACAACTTGAACTTATATATTTAACCTTTTTAAATTTGAGACTAAGTGCTTAACCTTTGCAGATAATATTAAGATAGTTACACTACTAAATTTAGTTTCTTAAAGGGGGGTAGAAAGGCTATTAAGAATTACATGATGTGATTATATATGTTGAATGGCTAGGTATGCCTATGCCCAACCATACAAATCACTAAGGCATTACACACAATTTGGTCAAATTTTGTGGACCTATAGTTCTCTAGTACACTAGTTTTTGCAGGAAGTGAAATGAGCGTTGAGAATGTTTGTTGTCTTCCCAACTACACTTGTGAGGCTCAAGGGTATGGTTTAAGTGTAATTGAGGTATGTGATTTTTTATCATTTTATGTTTTATAGATGTGATCGCCTACAACAAGAATGAAAAGTAAAATAATTTAAACTCTAATTCATTTATTGCCTATCTAGCCTAACACAAGTAATTGTGCCACTTTCTTGGATACATCTTGAACACATATAACATTTTTGGACTACCAAACATTAAGTGTTGCTGGGTTACCAAGTACTATATGTATGCTTGAAGTGGTCGTGCTCATGTTCATTAACAACTAGAAATGAATTGCTTAATTAAAATGCATTAAAGTAAAAAAAACATGAAAGTAAGGTGCATTAATGAAAATATCAATCTATTATTAGTGTTGCAAGGATTGTCAAAAGAGTTCATTTTATTTTCGTCATACTATTATGCTCAAGTACATCAGTGCTTGAACAAAGAACCATACATACTTAGACTCCTTCTACAAGCACTCAGAAAATATTCTAACTCTGAGAAAAATAAATTTCATGAGCTTCTCTACTCTGACTAAAAACTAACATAAAAACTATGTAAAAAATAGAGCCTAGCCATCATATTTATAGGCCATGATATATACCCTAATGTTGGATACCCAACATTGGATCTAGACTCGACATCATGTATGTAACATCTTGGCAGATGAAAAATAGTGATTCATCAATATATTACGAAAAATAGTTAATATTAATAAAATTAGATAATGTAGTTAAATATTACAAAATTAGTTGAAGAATCATTTGATGAACAAAACAATCAAGAAGATGTATATCAATCTATCCTCTAACCAAATCATATAGTAGAACAACATGAGAGCCATAATCTCATTTCCATAAGGTGTATGATACTCATGAAGAGAACTAATCTAGAAGAGAATCCAAGAATGAGAATGACATTTGCAACATATAACGTGCTTGTAAGATCACTAGTAAGTGAGAAACAACATTCGCTATGTCCACCATGGGCCTTGAATTGGCATGAGTATTAATACCCACACATATTAGCAGAGTTACAAGATTTGGATGCTGATGTCTTATTACTATAAGTCTAGCCATTTTAATTCCTATACCAATTCCAACCAGACTTGGAAAAGATGGGATATAGAGTTATTTACAAGCAAAAAGATTCTTATGGAAGTTCTTCTTGTGAGTTGTACAAATTAGCCTATTGCAGAAATCATAACATGGATGGTTGCATGATCTTTTATAAAGAAGCCAAGCTTGAATTGGTACAAATATTTGAATGGATTTTAGGAAATATGATTATTGAAATTCTAGAACTTCAAATCATGGAAAAGAAAGAATAGTCAAGATTTCAGGAAAACCACATAGCCTTGGTAGTGATTCTAAAAATCTATCTATCAAGGAGATGTGTATTTGTATTCAACACACATTGGATGACCAAATCAACATGTCTAGATGTTATATTGTGTCAAGGGGCATACTTGATTAAGTAAATAGAGGAAATTTTGAGGAATAAGTTATTTCTTAGATATAAAAATCTACTACCATTTATCCTTTATGGAGACTTCAATGCAAAAGTTGGAAGTAGTGTTTATCAATTTTTAAAATATAAATTTGTAAAGGAATATTTGGAAGATGAACTTGATTTGAAGAAGATTTTTCCATCAAGTCAACATGTAATTCCATTAGCCAATGCATATTTTGGTTACTTTGAATCTTCAATAGATAAATCAAGTCCTAGAATTCATGAACAAATGATGTTCATGGATAGTACTCATCAAGAACCATAGTTTACCAACTACTCTGCTATGGTTAATGAGGATGGATTCGCAACATTCTTCATTGAGACCTTAGATTATATTTCGTATGATGCTTGATTCTTCCAAGGTTACCAAGTTACTAGAGTTGATTTCTAAAGAAGAAGTGGAGAAGAATCAAGATCAAGCCCTTCCATCTAGAACAAGATCATTCAATCATATACCACTTATGGTAGAATTACAATTACTTCCATATTTTTATAAGGTTGATCAAGATCAAGAAGTATCTCACTCTTACTTTTATTAATAAATTTTATTATTTTCTTCATAGTTTAATTTATATTTTAATTAGATAAGTAAAATATCTAAGGTGATGAAAGTTGGGAATAAAGAATTTGCCCTACCTTCACTTGGGTAATTAGATATGAGTTGCACTTTGTGTAACCATGGTTAGGATTGGTGATTGGTGGTTAGTAGATTTTTAATTCACCTCTTGTCATTATCTTAGGAAATGAGGCAAGTATTTAGAAAATAATATTTAATTTTTCATATATTTTTCTTACATGTGTCTTGTTTGTAAAATAAGCAATAAACCACTTCATGTCCAAAGAAGAAATCAAATTATTGGAGCATAGGATCATAACAGAAGCATTGGAGCTGGAAAAAGATAGTGAATGTGGACTTGTTTAAAGATAAGTGAAACTTAAGGGGGTATATTGTAATGTCCCCATTCCCAATGATGCTGCTGCATAATGAAGATGATGCTTCATAACAAAAGTTATTGTTAGCATAACAAGACCTAAAAGGACATGCTATAATTAAGACTTGAAAGGGTGCATTGTAATAACAGATGTGTCTCTCAAGGTGATCTTTAGGGATTTGACCTAAGGCATTTATACTTAGGCTTAGAGATCATGCTAGCATGAAGTTGTGGAGTTGGTAAAGATAAGTAAAGGATGCCAAGTGAAGTGGAATAGGATGAGGACTATTCATCCCTTCTGGCTAGCTGTAGGCCTAATCATGGTGGCCATGCTAGATTGCCTCTAAGGGATAGATGTCGAAGGAAGAAAACCCCAAGGAATACTCTAAGATCATGATCTTGCTACACCATTTCATACCAATAAAGCATTATTTTCTTTCTTTTTCTACATTTTCCATTTTATTTTCATTATGAATAATGTCAAATGTTATATTATCTTCTTACACATAATGTCTACTATAACATATATTTGATGTTTTCCATGACATCTGAGAATGGGATGTGACATTCACAAACATCTATCCCTACATAAGCTTCTCACAATTATAAGCCATAACATACTATCACTTTCCATACATAATGTACAAATGTATACTATTCACTATCCAAAAATTATTCCCTTTTTTTGGGCATCACCTAAAAGAAGGAACCACTCAAGGACTCTAATCACTAACCTTAGTGGAATCATCCAAATCCTCATCAAAAGTAGTTTCATTGTGAGAAATTTTGTAGGTCTCCTTCTCATCATCATCACTGCTAGTGCAGGTGTTGGAGTAAAAGACATGTTCCTTGTCATTATCATTTGAAGATGGTATTTTAATTGGAGCCCTTTGTGGATGGAGGTTCACTTGAAATTGAGATGAAGCTAGTGGATCCTGCTGGGATGGAGCCTGTTGAGAGGATGATGAAGCACCCTTCCCTTAATAAGTAATAGGATTGGCATGTATTCATTGGGAAGAAGTCCCAAAGATTTTCCTCACAGCTTGCTATTCATATATCTATGGAGCATCATCTTGATGATGAGAACTAGGTCTCGGTTGCATGGGATCAGGAAACTCCCCTTGGACACATGTCGGTGATACATGGAGCTCCTCTAAATTGGATGCATTTCACGAGTCATAAGCCTAAGAAGGCCTGGTAGCTATTGAGTGTCTATGCAGGGCTAGATAGTCCTCCTCACTATTTGATATTGGATGAGTGGTGATCTCCTCAAAATAATGCCCATTAGGAGGAAGAGGTACTCCAACTACATCTATTCTCTTATGAAGGTAAAAGAGATTCTTGTCAATCATCCCAATAGTGCAAGAAAAGGGCTTAAAAAACTTCTTCAAAAAATATTTCACTTGACTAAAAATATATTTGGACCTTCTCAACTAAGGAGAGGTTTGATATGGTGATGTAGATCCCTCCTTCCTTGATTTTTGAGGCTTGGTGTTGGATTCTGCATCTTCAGCATGGGTGGAGCTCTTTTTTCTGAATACTCATCAAGGCTCCTCTTGCCTTTAAGCAAAGGCATGTTAGGAATGGAAAAACCTCTCTTTTGGATCATAAAACGCATGAGGTGAGGATGCCCATAGATTCTCTCATTGGTGAAAAAATCCAGCATGTCTCAGTAGAGAGTATGATCTAGTCCAAAGGTTATCTTGTGAAAAGTAATAAAGAACAAATTCTTGGGCTAGAAACAAATAGTTATATCTTCCTCCTTTGAAAATGATGTTATATAAAACAATGAGAGAGATGATGGAAGCATTTGAAGTCATTTGACTTCTAAAAATTCTCCCACTACGTAGAGACACTGACTACCAAAACAAAGCATTGCAAAATTCATCTTGGGAAATAGGAATCATACTATTTGTGAAAATTTCATTTATGGAATGAATGATAATCCTAAAAGCATTAGCAGTGGATATCCCAAGAATTACATTAACAAATTAAGAAGAAACATCAACCAACATGCTCCCAAACATGGAAGTGAAAGCTCTAACAAATGCATTTGTAATGACAATGTTATAATAGAATTCTTTTATGAGTATTTTAGGCACACACAAATTCATGGAGATGAATGAAATTCAATTCAAAGCTTAAAATAACCCCATCAATTCCTTCTAATGAAGCCATTGAAAACAAAGAGAGTGTTCAAAGATAATTTGGCATCAATGGATTTTAATTGTGAAGAATAGGTGCTTGTAGTGTTGGAGGAAGCTTCTTTTCACTTCTTGCTCTTCCTATATGGTAGCCTTGACATTTCAACCCTTTTTTGGATCATGAATTTTGAAGAAAAGTGCACAACTCACTATTGTTGGAGAAGCCTTGGTCATCTACCCTTGGTTGTCTATGCTTAGACATGGAAGAATGAAGGAGAAATGAAGGTTTGGATTTATATAATTGAAATTGTCAAAAAAATTATGAAAATATAGGAATATCCTTTGAGATATAGATGTTTTATTTTTTCTATAAAAAATTTGAGAGTCATCTTATTGGGAAAGTAGATGTCTCTAAGTAGACATATATCTTCTTATGAATATGTCTCATGGTAGAAGTCCTAGCAAGAAAAGGTTTAGGGATGACTACCAAGGATTAAAGACTTACCTCTACTTACCTTTCTTACTGGAGAAAATAAAGGTGCTAACAAAGCTTAAGAATAAGATCCCTCTTTTGAGGTACCTTCTCTCATGCAAATTTCTTCTATTTCTAAAGATTGGCTCCCCTTCACAAATTTGTTGGAGAGGATTCTCTCACATCATCTTTCTTCTTTTTGATTCTTCATAGCTTCCTACCTTCCTTATCTTTTTGATTTGTCCACCTATACAATCTCCTTTCTAGGTACATTTAAATAAAACCAAGAATTTTTGTGATATGTCCAAACATTCATATGATAATATTTTAAATTGCAATCCCATTGCTTATGCCCAAATCTATTACAATAATAAAACCTAACCCTTTTGTTTTGATTAAAGTTATTAAACCTTGGATTTTCTCTTTGTTTGAATGTAGTGCTAGTAATTAACTTAATTTTTGAAGTGGCCTCTTGTTCGGATAAATTTTGTTTGGATGCTTGTTCTTGTTGATAACATCCTAGTCCACTTTTATCATTTGGACTTCTTCCTTACCCAAGAACTATTTGGAGAGATTCTTTTCCTTTGACTAGCCTCTCATTTACAAGTTTAGCATCTGTAAGTTCTTCCTTAATCTACTCATAGGATAAGGTTAGTTTTTTATTCTCAACCCTTAGTTTTGAGGTTTCTTTTGTGAGATCTAAAACTTTCATATTTAATAAAGAGACATCTTAATCCTTGTTTTTTAATTTCTTCTTTAACTTTATACAAAGATTTTGAAGAGGTAGAATTTCATTACACAAGAGGTCATACATTTCTTCATTAGTTTCCATTTGATCATCATCATCAAATAAGCTAGCATCATCATCTATGAGAGCTATATAGTTGAGATGTGAATCTTTTAAAGTATCATCCACCTCTTCTTCACTTTGCTCTCCATCATCCTGACTTTTATAGAAAGTCTTTGTATCCACATTAGTCTTATCTTTCTGTTGCAACCTATAATTGCTAGGAAACTTGGAGGCCACATGGTCTCTTCCACCACCTATCTAATAGTCTATTGATAAAGCATTAAAATTTGAATTTGAAAAATTCTTACGTTTATCTTTACCTTAGGTGTTAGATTGATTGGGTCTTGGTTGATTGAAGCTTCTTCCTTTTCTTCCTAGAAGCCTTTGAACTCTTCTTGATAGAAGAGTTATTTCTTCATTTTTATTCATTTCTTGTTCAGCCAATTCCTTCTCTTTAGATGTTGATTTCAAGGCAATAGGCTTTTATTTTATTTCTAGTTCACTTATGATATTCATTTCATAAGAAATAAGAGCACTTTAGAGCTCTTCAAATTTAATACTGAAAAATCTCTAATTTCTTCCATGGTTGTAACCTTAGGTATAAATTTAGGTTGTAGTGTTCTAATCATTTTTATGATTACATAACTTTCAAGTAAGTCCTTGTCTATACCCGTAATTGCTACAACTAGATCATTTGCCTTAGAAAAATAATCTTAATATTTTCATATTCCCTCATTTTAAGTTTTTCATATTCACTTTCCAAAACCATAAGTTTTGATTGTTTGACTATGGATGTGCCCTCATAGGTAGCTTCTAAGGTTTCTTAAATTTCTTTAAAAGCTTTACATCTAGCTATTCTATTAAATTTAGACTTATTTAATGCACAATATAAACAATTTTTTGCTTTAGGATAATACCTAAAATTATTTCTTTCTTCAAGTGTCCACTTATTCCATGGCTTGAGGGCTTTTGATGCACTATCAACAGGTGGTGTGTAGCCTTCAAGGATTAACTTCCATACCTCAAATTCCATTGACTCAAAGAAGTCTTACATCCTTTCCTTCTAATAAGAAAAATCAAACCTATCAAACATTGGTGGTTTTGTGTAGGATGTTCCCTCCATAGTTCACTTTTGAAAGTTGAAGCATGAACTTGAGAGTACTGGGCTCTGATACCAATCATTGATTGAGAACTTAGAAGGGGGTTTGAATAAGTTCCCCAAATTAAAAATGCACTAGCCACAAAAATACATAAAATTTTATGTGGTTCCCCAGCTTGGGTAGCCCACACTTAGAGGGTAGATTCCTTACACACCTTTGGATTTTGTTTCTTCAAACTATGGTTTGAAGGACACCACACCTTATACAAGCTTTGAGCTTTGCTCTAGAGGATTTCATTATTGCAAAACCACTCAATCTTGTAAGGTTTCAACAAGCTTAGAATGTGGTTTCAAGGATTCCACAACCTTTACAAAATTAAGGTTTTCTTTGGAGTGTTTTGATGCTACAAAGCCACTTAATCTCATTGAATCTTGACAAGCTCAATATGGATGCCTTTTTACAAAAAGCGCATAAACCCGACAAGGCTACAAGAAAGAGAGAAAAGAATAAGGAAAGAATGTAACTAAATTTATAGGTCCTTGCACTTGAAGCTTAGTACAAAATACGATCAAGAAAATGATGTTACAATGAAGAGAAAGAATAGAATTGCATAGAATAGATAATTAGGATCTTGAATGTGAACAAAGCTTGCAAAATTTTCAAGATTTTAGCATCTTATTATAGCCTTATAGTTTTTGAAAAATTATCAAAGTTCATGCAATGGCTACCAAATGGCTAGTGTAGATGTCTACTTTGAAGTTGGGACGTGTAAGATTGGCCATAATTTAGGAGAGACTTCTCACTGGAAGATGGGACATCTATAAGGAGATGTCTATTCTTGTACATAGACATCTACTATTTCTTGGAGACATCTCCTCAACCTTGTAGCTCTAACTTTTGAGGCTTTATCCTATCAATTTTCCTTCTTACCAGTCCTTGGGGCATCTTGATTTGATTTGTAGCCTTTCTTTTTGTCCATGCTGTCATCTAGCCCATGTAGTATTCATTTCAACATCACATCATAGATCTCATTTCCTTGAGTTTTTAGATCTCATAGTGAAGTTTCTTGTTCATTTTTTGTAAAATCATTATCCACCACAAACATTCCATTTTATCCATTTTCCTTAAGGATTTGACATATCAAAAGGTCAATACTATTATTAAAGAAACAATATTTTATATACCTAGCCCCACAATTTAGTATTCTAATATCATTATTATCACCTGACATTGGCTATAGGAATAGTCAAGTTGGGCCACAGTGCTGAACTACAAACATCTAGCTTTATACCATTTGTGAAGTTTAGAGTGTCCAAGAATAATGTGATGGTTGATAATTTTTTCAGGAACTAAAATAATAGCTATTTTATCTATTAGGCTAGAAAGACCTAGAGATTTTCTAGGATCTAGAATATATTTTTATGATTCTATTTTTCAAATAGTGAAAATAGATTTTACACTAAAAGAGGTTATGTTTCCTAGACATTAATTGTTAGAATGCTTTATTAATGAAGTAGAATGGGGAAAGTCTTGTACCATTGCCCCCTTAAGAATCCTAATATCACAACTTAAGATGTCATATCTTAGCTTAGTTGATATTATTACTTATTGAGTAGTTATGAAAGATAATGGAAATGTAATCTCCTAGCCTCTATTATGTATGTTCTATGTCATGGTGAACTAGTTATAAACTTTAAAGATGAAGATGAAGGCATAGGTACTCTCATATTATACTACTTCTACCCTACATTTTTCCTATGCAATCTCCACCCAACATTTGTCAAGGTATTTAATAACACCAATATTATGGAAGTCACCATGATGGCAAAGAGTAAAAATAAAGAGTTGGATTTGTAGTTATTTCTAGAAGCCTTCACAAAGCTAGAGAATACCACCATGGTGCTTTTTGAAATAATAAATTACACTAATGTTCAAGATTAGGGATGGAGCAAACTTAAAAGTTATTATTTGACTCCATCCACTATGTGTGCAGTAATGCAACACCGTAGCATTAAAAATGAGGTTGTTTATCAAGAAACAATCATTAAATTCTTCAATGCATTAGTGGATAAAAGCCCCATGGAGGAAACACTCTAAAATAAAGCTGCATTGAAATAAATGTGAATGAATTTCCATTAGTAGTTAGAGGAATAGTACATGAAGATCTCAATAAGCTTTCAAAGACTAATATCATCTCATTGAGTAATGATTTATTATATGAGTTGATGATCATGAACTACATCACAATGAAACATTATGTTAGAGCTAAAACCTATTGTGAAATGTTGAAAAATAATAAAATAGTGTTTGATGTTACTTTGATATAAAATAAGGCATTAAATAAAGATTTAGTAGTTTTCTATCAAGAAAAGAAGAAATATGTCAAATCCTTTACAAAGTTTAAGAGGTTGAAGATGTGCTAAAACTTACAAAGAAGCAATCTCAAGAGTTAGAAATACTAAAGTAAGTAAGGAATACTATGGATTCTAGTAGAAAGATGGAACTAACAAACATATTAGAAGAATTGATGATGAGAACTATGGTGTTAAGGGAAGATAAATTAGTAATGAAAAATAAAATCTTTGAACTTCAAGATGAGCTTGAATCAATGTAGAACTAGGTGAAAGATCTCATTCAACAAAAAATGAGTTGTTAAAGACTTCTAATGTAGAATGAAAAAAAAAATTGGATGCCACAGTGAGAGATCTATAGGATCATGTAATGAATGATGATTTTATAGGTCACTATAAGAAATGACTAAAATCTATATTAGGTAAAGGTTGTATGTTTCAACTTGTTATCACCATGATGTTATTGTCGATTATGGCAATGTACAATGAAGCACAAGGTAAGATACAAAAGATGTCTGTTGATTCAAAAATAAAAGAATTATCTAAAAATGTTACATCTCCATCCTCTAAGCCTTATGTAGTTCCTAAAGTGTCTACGGTGAAGGNTTTGTAGATTTGATTATGTTGTAATAAATTTTGAATGAGATAACTACCACTAATATCTTTAGTCAGTTTCCTTGCATTTCAAAAAATATTTAAAATGACAAAATGATATACAACATTAGTTTAGAAAAGAAATGTTTCTCACCATCATATTATGTTTATAATAGTGGTTTTACTAATTAGCAATGAAAGTGGTGATTTTTTTGACCATACAATGCTCATTATGGTATGCATTTTCTTATAGAGAGTTCCACTTTAGAGCATTACTCCACAACCATTGGTTATTCTTGTGAATCTCTAATTCATGTAGCATCATGGAGACTAATAATGAAGTGATTTTCTATTTATCACTTATTTTATGAATGCCATGGATTTAGTTGTAGATAGTAAAGAAATGTTATTAATCTCCATGTTAAGATTGAGAGATGGTGTTAAAGATTTAATTTATTCTACAAAGTTTAACATGTTAATTGTTGTCTATATTTATAACACTATGATAGTTTTTATACATTGTCACAATGCATAACATCGTCTATGGTGTTGGTGCATTATATTTCTTTGTTACAAATAGTTTTATTTTTTGTATTCTTTAATTAAAATTAACTACTTTTTGTATTTGTTCGTTCTATTGACATAACTATTTTTCTTAATATATATATATATGTTAATTCTTATTCTTTCTAGTGTGAAGAGTACATAAAATAATAAAAAGAAATACATTATTTAATATCAATTTTCTCTATTTGTTTTGTTTATGATTCAAGTGCAATGTTTATAAGTAACACCATAAATATTATAATATTCATGATGTGTTACAACTTCTATGTTATAATAGTCATGAAAGTATTTTTGGTTTCTTGGACCTAGTGATTTAAGCATCACAAAACAAGACATATCATTGATATGATATATTTTGAATAAGTAATACCTAAAAATATCACTCAACCACTATACTTAATGCACCTTTTGGTCCATCATTAGCTAGATTCTTATAATTTATTTTCATGAATTTAGACTTAGTAAGTACCCACAGTGTGGTTTGGAGTGATTATATGTAAACTTTATTCAAGTGAGATGTACCTCGATACATTTCCTTTCCAATCATTACAATATATTACTTAGCTTAGATTTATTTTCACATGCACCTTACTTTTCTAGCATCATTTACATTTTCATTGTATGCTAGCAACTCAAAAAAACATATATGACTAGTTTTGAGCATAATGTATAATTGTTTGATAACCTAGTAGTGATATTGCTTAGATTGTTGAGTAGTGAGTCACTTAGTAATTCTAGTGGCAAGTATATTATCCTAGGATGTATACTACAAGTTAAGATTAGATACTTATTGTGAATAGGCTAATATAGGATTTACTTTTCATTAGTTCTTAGATTTAGTACTTAATATTCAATTTACAATGTTTTAGTTTTGCATTCTTCTTGCTAAACAATATCATACCATATATCTGACTTTGAGTTAAATTGTATGTTTTGACTATAACTAACTTAAGTGAAAATACAATGATCAATGATCATGCATTAAGTATTTATAAATTAACACATCCTTGGATTGTGATCAAGTCACATGTAATGCTTGTATAATTTGTATGATTAGACATAGGGAACTCTTGCCACTTATTAATACCATTACTAGGGATGATGTTAATGTTCTAGTTATTTGATGTTATACAAGGTCATTGTACTAAAGCTTCAAGATGTATCTATCAAGAAAAAAAATGAATTTAAGGAACACACACAAAGATTACTAATCATATATGGTTTCTACACACACACACAAAATTCTTACATGCTAATAACATTAATATATACAATGACAAAGTTCATATTGAGGACACCTAGAGTGGACTAATAAAAACAAGAATCTTTATGCTTACTTTGATTCTTATTATCCTAATTTTACTTTCATTTTTTATCAAGATGAATAGTTTAGATGGAAAGACTTGCAAGGTAATATTATATTACTGCATGATTGATCAACTTCATCCATGTTACAAAGAAAATAACTAGATCCTATCAGTTGATAGAAGCATAGGCTAGATGAGACACTATTATGGAAGCTAGGCATGAGCATGATAAGGGCAAACATAAATCTTAACTAATGTTATCAAAAGAAAACAAGGATGTAGAAAATTATTCTAAAAGAAATCATCAGC
>MNCI01026530.1:3473-21119 GCA_015680685.1 Gnetum montanum
TAGACTAGGTAGTTTGAACAAAATAGGAAACTCTCAAAGACTCACAGTACTTGATAAAGTTGGCTGAATCTCTTAAAGTAAGTCATTTGTATTTCACACCCACGCAATCGTTACATTGCACACAACCGCACGCCGCAACAGCACACACACATACTCATGTTAACTACTAAGTTATTTGGAGGTATCTGGGCCTTGGTGTAGCCAGAGACCAGCGGGCACCTAAATCCTGTTCGAGGACACTCGTTGGCGGTCGCGTCCCAAACGGTCGCCAACATTAAGCAAGCTAATGCATAATCTGAGCAATCAAGCTAAATGCAAATAACATACTACAATGCTAATCTAGTGCAAAACAAATGCAACATAAGTAGAAAGTAACATATAGGGTGTGTAAAAGAAAATAGCAGGTAAGGACTTAGCACGTTTTGGACTAAGGGGATACCTTAGTTACATAGTTTTTTTTTAAGAGAATGTTCGGGATTGTATTACTGAAAGTATGGTACACGAGTATACAAGTACAAGCGAGGGAGGGTGGGCCCCGGCCAACTGCAAAAGATCAAACTCAGAGGACACCGAGCCAAGCCACCGAAACACCGAAATGCACAGACCACAAAACCTCAAAAACCCCAACAAGAAAAAATGAGGGGGGAAAAGGGGGGGGCGCACCCTCGACAGGGGGGGTGCACCCTCGACAGGGGGGAGAAGGGGGGGGAGGGGGGAGAAGGAGGGAGAGAAAACAGGGGGCACCCCCAACAGACAAACAAGACAACACCACCAGATGCCAGCCACTGGGGGGGACAGCGACGGGGGGGGCTAGGGGCGAGTCAGCAGCTGGCGACAGATGCACCGAGGCCGCTCCAGCTCATGAAGCAGGTCCAGGGTAGCACGATGCTCCTCGGTATTCACGAAGTTGGAAGCTTGCTGGAAGCCCTACATAAGAGCCTCACGCAGACTCTGGTCCACCGGGGAATCCCCAGCATCAAGGTGGAATCTAGCCGACGTGCGCCTGATGTGTCGTCTAAGCTCCCCCTAGGAGCTTTCACAGCTAATGCCTAAAATACTATATGGGCAGTGCCCCCCCCCCCCTAAGCCACTGGCGAGCGCTGTGCTGATGTGCCCAGTCAAGTTGTCGCTGCCGTTGCTCTTCTTCCTCCTGTAGGGGCTGCTGTTCTTCCCGGGCTGCCACCTCCTGAGCCTGACGGGCCACGTCCTCCTGATGCAACTCCTCCCTAATTCGGGCCCGGAGCTCATCCGTGAGCTGGGCCCGCAGGGTCTCCATCGTGAGTGTATGCTACCTGTTCAGCTGTTGTGCTTGTTCCTGAAGCTGGGCTTCATGGTCGACATGCCACTGGGCTAGGGTCTCGGTCCACCGAAGCTCCGAAGTCTGTCTCTCGACCTCCCGAGCCACCTCGACCGCCTGTTGAAGCTGCACCTCCCAATCCGGGGGGCGATGGGGGGGTCAGGCGAGGGGGCAGGATTACGGTGGGAGCGGCATCCCCAGGTAAGGTTGAAAGCGGCCCTGCACCATTGGGTGGGCGGGGTGGAGGAAGTGGGGGAGGCAAGGGGAATCAGCGAGACGGTCCTTAGTTACATAGTTGCTTCCAAACTTGGTATGGGTTAGGAGGCACATAGGGTCTAGATTACAGTATCCAGTAATCCCTTTGATCTTTGCTTGCTATGCCAAAGGGAAATTTTGCCCAAAGGGAATCCTCTAGGAGGTCACTAGCTTCTATCACTCTTTCTATTGTATCTGCTTCATGAGTCTCATTCTTTGCCACAAATGCATCATCAAAAAACTCAACCTCCAACCTTTGCTCCATGTCTACGTTGTTGATGGCTAAGGGGATAACATTATTACCATAGATGATAACTTCACCACCTTCATATGGGAGGTGGATTTCCTAATGAATTGAAGAGGAGATAACTTATAATTGGACCAACCAAGGTTTTCCCAATATCAAGTTGAAGCTCAGCATATCTTCTATGATAATGAACTCGACAGTGATGGGGAGTTGCTTCTCTACTATAAAAGCTATAGTAATAGTTCCCCTGACAATGACGCATGACCCATTAAAGGATTTCAAGCATGTGATTTTTATTGGCCTAATTTGATCTGTGAGGCCTACCTTATCCATGATGATGTATGGCATTACATTTTTTGCTAGTCTATCATTGACGTGCACTCTATAAATCTTGCATTACCCAATATGTATAGTAATGAGCATAGGACCTATTATGACCTCACCCCTTTTGAGATTGACCTTGATTGCTTCATCACGAAATGCTAGGCATGTGGGACTCGATTCCTATGGTGCAAGGGGTAGCATCACTACAAGTATGAAGGTCAACATCTGCACCAGTGCTTTACAATGGGCATATGAGGTCATGATCAAGTTGTATAAGCCCAATGTTGTATTTTTTTCATTTAAGAACTTGTTTGACTTGGGCTAATGCATCCATGAAGTCCTTTCCATTAGCCATGTTTTTGTTGGCCTTGACTTCTTCCATGTGGCCTAAGAGATGGATTTCATTTGTGGCCATAGGAACTATAGATATAGCAACTAGTTTTGGCAGGCCCAGCAGTCTTTGGTCTTGATGTTGACTAATCATTTCATTTGCAAGATGTTCATTAGGTCTCCTATGTTGCCACCTCAGGGGCCTACCAATGTTGCCAACGCGGCTATCCCTTGGAAAGGAGGGGGCCAATGCGTTGCTATTGTTGGGCTTTGGACAAGTAAGGGGTTAGCATGATTTGACACTCTAACAATGAAGGATGGCTAAATAATCATTGTTGATGCAACTTGCAAGTGAACCCTAACTGTGAAGGGCATTGTGGATGCTTGGGGTGGTGCTCTAATAACGAAAGGGAGCCTCGAACCCATGGGAGCCAAGGAAGTCCTTACACTACTAGAGGGCATCCAAACAATGAATGGCCGCTACACAAGTTCTAGATCATCATCAATTCTGATAGCATTTATGACATAGCCAGCAACATCTACATTTACAAGGTCATTATACATCCTCATAAACTAGTTCTGAGGCCTAACTAGGTTTGCAATGTTGAGTACCAGCTCGCCTCTATCAATCATCCTTTACAAGTCATCTTGCAAGGCTAGGCAAAAGTCCATGTTATGGCCAAGAAACTAGTGGTAATAGCATAATAAATTTGTCCTAAAATGTCTTAGCACTAAGGGCTTGTTTAGTGTCATCAAAGTAGGATTTCTTAGTAGCTCGTTGTATCTATCATGTTTTTTTTGTGGGCACCCTTGGACATTTTTTTGTATTGGATGCATCTAGCTTTTAGCAGTTGGTCTAATAGCTCTAAAGGCTTTAGTGGTAGCGAGGCATACTTGGAGCAATCTTTATGCTTAAAGTTGAAGCTTTCAGCAACTTAAGCTATGGCCACCAAGGATGTAGGTTGGTTGATTACCTCAGCACTAGAGTTTGTAGCTTTGTTGTTAGTTGGGGCTTTAGGCTACCTAGCCGTCTACCCCTGGTTGGTTGCTTTGGCTTCTTTGGCTATATTTTCCATTATTGCATTCTACTTTCCCTTGTCTTTTTCTCTCCTTGCATGTTGGTTCCTATAGGTGACATAGGCTAGGTCCTTACTAGCTTCTACCATGCCTTCTATGCTTTTGGTTTGAGTGAAGGCTTGGCTTAAGGATTGCGGTCCTAGGTAATATAGTTTTAACATTATAAAGTTATTAATTGTGCCCTTCAAGATAACTTGGAGATGTGATTTAGCTATTGGCTCTTGTATTTCATTTAGTGATCCACTCCAACATTCAATTAACTTATGCACAGGCTCTAGGTGGCCTTGCTTGACTTGCATTAGCTGGTTTAAGGTTGCCTCTAGCTTCAAGTTGTATTTGAAGCACATTACAAATTGGATTAAGAGGTCCTCCAAAGAGAAGATAAAGCCTCTAAGCAGTGCACAATACCAGTCTAATGCTTTGCCAATCAATGACATGGTAAACACATGTGTGATGGTATGAAACCATTCTTGCAACAATAGATGCTTAGACATAAACATAACCAGATGTACATTGGGATCTCCCTCACCATTGTATTTGGTGAATTGAGGCAATGAGACTCCACATGGAAAAGTTAGAGGTGGGATTACAGGACTTATAGAGTCATCCTAGTAGAATTTCATCACTTTGACAATTTCAAAGAAGGCAACTTTGAGTTTCTTCAACTCTCCTATTAATCTTTGGATCATCTAGAACACCTGGTCTATGTTTTGAGATGCTCAAGCTAGCTGTGCTAGTTGTGCCATCTGTTGCTAGACTGGCTATGCAACCCATGCCTTGGTTGTAGGCTATGGAGTAGTGCAATGTGCTTGATGCATTGGCTATGCTATGGGAATAGTGATTGGGATGAGCAATGCATGCATGGGCTAGACTAGCGTGAAGGGCACTGACAAAGTAGGTAGGACGTAGGATGCCTAAGTCACTTGGGGCTTGGAGACGAGCCCTACGTGGACATATGGTTGAGCTAGTACCGTTGCTATGGGCAAAGATGGCTAAATGAGTTGTAATGATACCACAAAGGGTAAGTCATAGGGATTTGTTACATCATAATGTGTATGTTGTGACTGATGCATTACTACTACAAGCATTGATCTAGGCCTAGCGAAGTGGGAAGATGATGCTAGTGTTATGACTGTCTTGAGGAGAACAAGTGAATGAGGTTGAGGAGGAGCCAAACTAGGGATCCCTTGTTGGAAGATGGTGTGGACAAATCCCTCATGCTTGGAGCAAGCTTTGAACTCATCCTCTTCATCCTGTAGGATTTCCTCATAGTCCGTTCCTACGTCACACTCACCTACTTTGATGAGTTAGGCTAATGATTGGGCTCTATGAGTAGGATGATATTGAATGAGGAGGGGATATACTCCCATCCATCCTAATGGAATAGCTTGTAGTTTTGTTTTTACTCTATGTCAGAGTGGTCTACAAATAACCCTACTTGGATCTTCATGCATATGAATTTGTACTGCTTGTTGCTTAGCACAACATATTCTAGGTCTTGACTACATAACCTAATGGATTACCTTCATCCTACCATTACGAGAGTCCTAAGTTCGTCAATCCTAGTCTCTTGTTAGATGGGTAGGATGTCAAGTGTATTTGAGACTAACATCAAAAGTTGATCTCAGTTCATGGTCGTAGATCAAGTTGCAAGAGGAGACTATAGGGGTTGCTAGTTGCTAGAATACTATGGACTACACTGAAACTAACTTCATCCTAGCTAACACCACCAACTATGATCTCTATGCTAAAGAGTGGACTACACTGACTATGCTTTCCACGTCGAAGAGCAGATTACGCTAGCTACGTTGGAGACAACTATGCTCTAGTTGAAAATGATGGGAACTTAGTAGAGAGTGGAAATGAGGGTAATTTGGGTTGCTACATGGAGTCCCAGGGGGACCAACTACATGGTCCAATCTACACCAATAGGTTAATAGACAACACCTACGCGGGCCTAAGATCTAGCTACTACTATGTGTGTAGCAGGTCCACCAGGGTGTTATAGTCTATGCTGGATCGAAGCTAGCAACTGTGATGCAGAGAGCATGCAAGACAACCATAATGGAGTCTAAGAAAGTGGTTTGGTCCTCCTTCTAATGCCAAAAACTATAACAACTAGAAATATCGATGGCTAGAACATCGACATTCATAGGCATACAGCCTAACCCCAAATCTATGCAAGGGCCTACTAGAGGTAGAGATGGGGCATCCTAAAAAATCTAGCTAATCAAATAGGAACTTAACAGATGCAACAAGGGATGCAGCATGCTTAGTTGCGATGCTAATGTGAAACAATGCTAAGAGTACAAGTAGTGTTTACAGTACTAATGGTGCTTGTGGTGTCAATGGGTTTGAGCATAGTTACAGGCACCTAGGAAGGCAAGTGCAGTTAAGAGTTTCAATGAGGAAGACTGCATCAACATGCAAGGACTGCTACTTGAGCATAGTTTGAGCATTTCTACATAGTAAAATAGTGAAAAATGCAAATAATGTGCAAAAAATGCAAAGAAATGAATAGAATGAAGGAAAATACCATCCAAAATGGGGTTGAGCATAGTTAACACTAGAAGGGAGGGTTTAGAAGGTACACGATGTATAGTAGGCATAGGTGGATAGTGTAGTCACTATCCCTAGGATGTCTGGCCCTAAAGATTAGTGTCCTATCAAGGTGTCTACATCTCTCAAGTTGGTCACTGTGGTGTACTACTGGGCATGGTGTTCTGTTGGGCTATGGGGGTCTTGTGATGGTTTGCAACTTTGCCTCTTTTCTCATTCACCAATATGCCCTTGGTCATATATGAGGTCCAACCTTTACTATGTTGAAGATACAAGTATTTATAGGGTTAGGATTAGTAGGAAATGTGGCATGGATACCACATGATGGATGGGACAGCTGGGACTATGCTCAGCATAGCTACTGTTCATGAGGTATGCTGATGAGGTTGATAGTATTATGCTTTACTATGCTCTGCTAGACTCTACAAGACTATGAGACTATGACTACACTGCCAACCACATGTATGTGCATCGAGAGGACTACGAGGTACCTAAAAAATGATACTTAGAGACTACACTCTTTGTGCTCTCCTATGGGGTCAAGTGTAGTTACAATTTTGGGGAAAAGTGGGATATGAAAAAGAAGTATTTTGCTAACTACGCTTACCAAAGGTGAGTTGACTATGTTCTAGAGCTGAGCTAAGCATCGTTGCCACACTGTGAAGGCTACTAAAGACTATCCTAGGTAACTATACTCTACTAAGGGGTGACTACACTCTAGGTTAGGGATAAGCGTAGTCTCACTACTTGTGAAATCTGTGAGGAAAAGGGATTTTTGTAGACTACACTCTCCCTAGGAGGCTGACTACACTCCCAACTATGGATGAGCATAGTCTTAACACTTGACAAAATTTTTGAAGCTAATCTCTTGTTCACTACGTTCTCCATGAGAGGTTGATTACACTCTCAACTAGGGTCGAGTGTAGTTTCAACACTTAGCAAAATTTCGGAAAACTAGCCTTCTATTGACTATGCTCTCCATGACTATGCTATCTACGCTCTAGAATGGTGTGCTTGGTGGAGAGCGTCGTCTCAACACTTAGGGAAAATTTCAATATTTTTCCCTTCAACTAACTATGCCCTAGGACACTACGCTCTCTACATTCCACAAAGGGGTTGAGCGTAGTTCCCACACTTTGGAAACGTTTGCAACCAGGACACTGTCGTCTAGATTTGGGGTGTTTCAAAACCTAGCATAGCTACACACAACCAATGTTGGTGTTGTAGGGTTTTCCATTTTCCCAGCAAATTTCCAACATAGTTGCTACAATTTCTAGTGGTGGCAACATGGCCAGCATAGTCATCATAAATTTACAACTATAGTTTGGCCAATGTAGTCACCACATTTTTAACAAATTCCAACAAGTTCCAGCATAGTCCTCTAAGGTCAACGTAGTTGAGGTGAAGGCCAATGTAGTCACAAAAGTCTATTTACTATTTTTAGTATTTGGATGAGTTTTGGTGGCCTTAGTGCATCAAAACTTATTATAAATGGTCAACTATGCTAGAAATCATAGTTGTTACACATGAAAATAAATGCCAATCTATTAGCAATCATGGCAGAAATTTGTAGCATGAAATCAGAAACCTAAAACCTATAAAAGCAAAGTGTAAGCACATTATTTAGAATCCAAAATTTGGCAATTCTGAGCAATCCTAGATGAGCATTTGTGCAACCCATAGCCTTGTTTGTAACCTTAACCACTTTTGAATTCCATTTGGCATCTACACTAAGCACTAGAGACCCTTCATGTAGTACCATTATAACAACAATATACACCACTATTAACACCACTTGTGACTAGTGTTGCAAATTTGAAGAGAAACCAGTAAGGAGTTGTAAGAGATTAGAGTTGATAAGCACTTGGATCATGGAGTTCAACTATAGAATACAACTTGCTAGCTCCAACAAGCTTCAAATTCCATTTGAACAAGCTTCTTATACATTTAAGAACACAATATGTACCTCTTTTGAACTCTAAACTTTGAGCATTTTTTTTGTTTTAATAAAGTTTTTCCAGTTCATTTGTAGTGAAAATTTTAAACCCAATTCAATTCTTTGTTTATTTTCTATTGAATCTACAACTTTATTTTCTTTGTTTACACTTTTTAAGTCACTAGGTAATCAACAAGACTATCCAAGATACCTTGGATCCTATTTTTTAAGGTCCTTAGGATCCAAGATTAGGTTTTTGCCACTTGGGATTCTCGATTTTCCAATGATTGAATTTTCTAGGTGCTACATATATGATGAATTAATAAGAATAGATCCATGCATATGCTAGCATAAGATCTACATAGACTTCACTATTAAACCCCAAGAGGCATCTACAAAGAAGGTTGAATCCAAAATTAAAAAAAAATTGTTAAAATTAAACTTGAGAAATTTCTCAAGGTAGGATACATCTATCCAATGGCAAATATTGAGTGTGCAAGTTCACTCATTATATCACAAAATAAAGGAGGATAATGAAAAATCTATATAGATTTTAGGTTATTGAACATGGCTACATTCAAAGATCATTTTCTGTTATCATTTGTGGACCAAGTGTTGCATACAATTGCAAGGCATTATTATTACAATTTTCTAAATGAGTAAAATGCATACAATTAAATACAAATTTCTCCAGAATACCAAGTCAAGATAACTTTCACAAGTTCTTCAGGGATTTTTGCATACAAGAAGATGCCCTTTGACCTATGTAATGCTCTTGTAACTTTTTAACACCTAGTTCTAGGCATCTTTTATCAAAAAATTGGTAGTGGTATAGAAGTCTTTATGGATGACATCTTCACATATGAAGCTAATTTTAAGCAGGAATTGGACCATCTCGAGTAGGTACTAAAATAGTTTATGGAGTTAAACTTGTAGCTTCACTAGTAGAAGAACCACTTGATGGTCAAAGAAGACATTATCTTTGATCATAGAATTTCAAGAAAAGGAATTAATATGGACTTTTAAAAGATAAGGGCCATCTAAGAAATTACCAAACAACCTCAAACCATCAAAGATATAAGGTGATTCCTTGGTCATACTGGTTATTACATGTGTTTCATTGAAATTTTCTCTAAAATTGCCAAACTTCTAGTTCAACTTATCAAGAAGGATGTAGCCTCCAAATGGACCAAGGAATGTGAATAGACATTCCAACACTTGAAGCAAAAGCTTATAGAAACACCAATTCTAGATGTCCCCTAATTGGTTCAAACCTTTCAACATCATTATAGAAGCATCCAACTATACATTGGGAGAGGTACTTATACAAATGGATGATCAAAAATATCCATATTATATCCATTATGTAAGTAGGAGCATTGTGAGAACACAACTTAATTGCACCACTATAGAAAAGGAACTCATGGTAATGGTGCATGATTTAGAGAAATTCATTCGCTATGTGCTTAGACATCTAATTTTTGTGCACATTAATCACAGTGCAATTTCTTCTTAATGAATAAGCTAGTAGTGAGCCCCCATGTTATATGGTGGTTGGTGATCTTGCAAGAGTTTGATTTAACTATGATGGGCAAAAAGAAAACCAAGAATGTAGTTTTAAGTTATCTATCTCGATTAAGATGGGATAGTAATGATAATGAAGAGTACTTATTCAATCAACTTCTAGATGAGCTTCTTTTTGCTAAGGTTACTAAAGTTCATGCACCAAGGGTCATAAATTGGTATGATGAATTTCTCTTATATCTACTCATATAGAAGGCTTCTATTGAATGGGATCATAAGAAGAAATATTAGTTCCTTCACCAAGTCAAACATTGCATAAAGATATAATGTAATATCTATACGTTTTGTGTCAAGGCCATGGTATGATGGTGTATACCTAATGAAAATCAATTAATAGTCCTTCAAGATGCTCACAAGGGTCCTTATGAAGATCACTATGCAAAAATAAATATGATCATAAAGATCATGATGGCAAGATATTTTTGGCCAAAAATCTTCATGAACACTTACCATTTAGCTCATTCATGTAAGAGATGTTGAAGAGATGGAGGAATGATAACTAGAATGGAAATACCACAACAATGGATTTAACCACTGAAGCCTTTTGACCTTTGGAAAATTAATTTCATGGGATACGTCAATCCCATATCTAATGGGAAGTCATATACCATTATTGATGTTAACTACTATATCAAATAGGATAAAGCTACAATTGTTTCTAATTGTACCTCTACTACAATAAATCAATTCTTTCAACAACAAGTGGTAAACAAGTTTTGTGTGCCTAGAATACTAATTTCTAATAACAGAACATCATAGGTGCTACCTTGTGAAAGCTAATGCACTGCTTGAGGGATGCAACATAATCTCACAACACCTTACCATTCTCAAGCCAATGGTTAAGCAAAAGTAATCAATAGGGAGATTACTCAAATCCTAATGTGAACTATTAGTAGATATAGAAAACATTATAGTACCAAACTCAATTATGTCCTTTGGGCATATCACTCAACATAGAAACTTCCTATAGTCTACTCTCCCTCTGAATTAGTGTATAGAAAGTTACCCAAACTTCCAATTCAAATTAAGCTTCATACACTCACAACTGCATGTGAACTTAACTTAGACATTAACCTAGCATAAAAGGAACAACTCATTACATTTAACATGCCAGCTAAAAATCAAAGAGTAGCCCTAATGATAAATGAAGTACATAAGGCAAACAATAAAAAATGTCATGACACATAGATAAGAAAAGTTATATTCAAATGAGGAGATAATGTTCTCTATTGGAATCCCATCTATGTGCTACAATGAACTAAGTTCTAGACATTATGGGAAGGATCATGCATAATACACTTACCTTTTTCTTCCAAGACTGATAATTTACCATCCAACAAGTCCTTAAAAGCACATGATGGTCAACATCTAAGAACTTAAATCCTTCATGAACTTCAAAGTAACTAGCCACAACATTAAAATATTAAATCAAGAACAAGCTTACTCCATTTTCAAGATCTCCTTCTTTCAACTTAATCATGGAGTAGGTATCTATCCACCACCTTAATGAGGATAAAAGGGCTTTCTTTTTTTCTTTTTTTTCTTTTTTTTCTTTTTTTTCTTTTTTTTTTTTGCAATGTTCTTTATATTTTTTCTATTTTCTTTATATTTTACTAATTATTTTATATATTTTTCCTTTATACATTTTCTACTTTTTACTTTGATTTTTTGTGTCACTTTCATTGGTTTTAATTGAAATATCTAATTTTATTATATGACTACTATGAATTTTGGAAACTGTTGAATGCATCTATCAAGGTTATAATTTATTACATAAAGCCCACTTTGTCTTTGGATTGTGCTCTTTACTAATAGTCTATTAGTTTTTTGGTGGTCTTTGATAGTGAGTTCATGACATCAACCCATTCCATCTATCTCATATGAACCTCTACAACATGGAAGCATAAATGTCTTTTCACATAAAAACTAAAAGTTACATGTGATATCGTTACCCAACAAATAGGGAAAGGATCAAATGGGAATGGAAAAGGATGTGATCTATATGAGACTTATGATGTTCTCTTCTCAACTTCCTTCTTAAGTTCTATGGTTCCTCATGGGTATATCATCACTCCTATTGTTGAACATAAAGAAAGTATATCTTTGTACTGTGTGGTTCTAGAAGAAAAAAAGTGGAAGTTCAAAGCACACCTCTCAGAAGAAGATCTCTTGGGATACAAGCACTAGTTATGGAGCTAGAAAGACATGTTACTCATACCTAAAGGCACCTCTCTAACTAAGATCTAAATTTCTTCCTAACTACTTTCTTCTTCTCTTTTCTTCTTTCCTTAGAATGATGATTGTCCTTTGTGATTTTCATCATATCATGATGGAAGGCAAGGAGGATTGCATTAGTGCAAGATCACTATCATTGGAATGGGCTTGGTCTAGACTTGAAAAGGACTAATAATGAGTCATCTAAAGAATCTAACTTACTAAGGATACCATGTGATCATGATGTGCATTTTTCCTCTGCTATTCTCTTTTTATCATTCTAGAATTTCATTTTATGTCACCTCACTATCTCATACAATGATCAATTGATAGTTTTATTTTGTAGTTTATATAATCCTAAGACAATCTATGGCATCACATTCCCAGATGTCATGGAAAATGTCAAATATACATTATATTAGAAATTATGAGTAAGAAGACAATATATCAAATTCCAAATATAAGTAACATTCAACATTATGTATAAAGGAAATAACAAAGAAAGTATAGAAAGAGAAAGAAAAAATTCTTGATTAATATGGAATAGTGTATCTGGATCATGCTTTGAGAGTGTTCCTTGGGGTTTTCTTCCTTTAGCATCTATCCCTTAGAGACAGTTTAGTACTACCACCATAGTTAGGCTTATTACCCAGCTAGAAGGGATGGCCAGTCCACTTCCTGTCCTGCTTCACTCGGCTCCCATGACTTGCCTATACCAACTCCACCACTCCATGACTGGCATGACCTCTAAGCCCAGGTATAAATGCCTTAGGTCAAACCTCCAAACATTACCTAAAGAGACATGTCCATTATTACAATGCACCCTTTTGGGTCTCAATTACAACTACCCTTTTGGCTCTTATTATGATAATAATAACACTTGTTATGAAGAGGCATGATCTTTGTTATGTGGCAACATCATTTGGGAATGAGGAGGTGACACAATCCCTTACATGGGTATGCTATTTAACATAAATAGACATTCATCATCTAGGATACCTACAAACTCCTTATGATGAGGTTATGCAAGGGCATATTTGGCATTAAACTACTTTGGAGAGGAACCACTTACATATCTCTTAGTTTCCTTTAGTATTAAACCACTCTCACCATGGGCCTCATTTTGATATTCATAATCTTGATAGCCTATGTCATCTAGTTTTTCTCCATTTTATCATAAGTAATATTTTCAGTTACTCATCCCACATACTCACAATTCTCTAATTTATTAAAACCATACTTTCAATGATGTTTTTTCTATGATTTCCCAATTTTTCTTGCTTCCATATGGCTCTTTTTTGGCTCCAAACTCATTCGAAAATATCTTAGGTTGAAAAATAGTTATGAACAACTGCATTGAAGTAATCACACTAGTCAATGTAGCCTCGTCAACACATTCTAGTCGACATGGCATAAGAATCCTATAAATATCATATTTAGCTCATTTTTCACATTTTCTTTCAAATTCTTGAGTTTTTATAATTCTTTAAAGCCCAAAGCCTTCCAAGAGCCATAACTTGACAACTATTTATTTGTTTTTACCTGTTCTTCAATTCTCAAGCTTTCAAAAAATATGCTTTATGTCATGGAGGCATCAAATGCAAGGTTTTCATAGGAGATTTTTTGAAAATTTCTCTAACATACCATGGATAAGATATTGAAATAATATTAAGTTACGAATCATAAGAATTAATATCAAAAATAAACCTCTATTAAAGCATAAATAAAATAATATTGTATGTCTACAATCACCAAATAAGGATTTAATGATAAAATTTCAACTTTTAACCAATAACCATAACTTGATCAACCAAAAAAAGGTATCCAAATAAAACAAGATTATATCTAAAGACTAATCCTAGGTTATGTTTGTGATCATAGATGGTACCTAAGTGAGAACCACAAGCAAGAGGACCATCACAGCCTAGGGAGAAATGACCTCATGGAAGAAGGAGATAATAGTAGCAACTACAGTAGTAACCCCAAAAGCAAGCAACCCATGCTACTAGGCCCCTACATGAGGAGCCCAAGGTAAAATCTATCCACAAGATTCCCATAATAGAAATGGGACAATCCAGGCAAAATGAGGTTCCTAGATTGCGATCTAATCTAGAGGTCATCCTCATAGAGGCCTTCCTAGAGAAGGTTCATAGTAAAGCAATATAGAGTTCCATCCTTTAGAAACTAAATTTTAGACCTTTCCAAGAGCTTGCACCAAAATAAGTAAGAACATAATTGCAAGGATCTTCATTATGATCCATTCTTTCTACTAGTGGAGAATGGTATGTGGGAAAAACCTACCTCTTCTAGAACAACTGACAAGGGGATGCAAATTTTAAGATTAAGAACATCACCATATCTTATTCGATTAAAGCAATAGTAGAGACCCTTAGATTACACAATATCGAGATAATGCTAACAATGATCTCCACTCAAGCGAACCTAAAAGCAAATAAAGAATGGATCCAGTGGTGCTATGGAGTGGACTATAAGGAGTACAGTGTACTAACTAAGGAAGACTGAGCCTACTTTTAGATTGTAGGCTATCACCTTAATCCAACAATGAGGCCAAGTAAGATAACTACCTTTTCTACTAGGGCATGCACATCTCTAAGAAGAAAATTTTAAATCAACCTACATTAGCTTATCTTCCTTGAAATAGAAAAGCATTTTAAGGAAAATGAAAAGGGTAAGAAGACACTTTCCTTTCCATGACTTATTAGAAAACTTTACAAAAGGGAAGGAACAACCTACTACTCCAATAATGTGGTTTGTAGAGCTCCTGCCATATCATAGCAAAAAATGATGAAGAGTAAGGAACCTGTTAAGCTTCAAGAGAAGGAGTAACCACCACCACCATCACCTACATCACTAGAGATGATACTATAAATTTTGATAGATGAAAAACATATAAGGAAACTTAGAGAATAACAACTACAATAATAAGCCTCCACAAGTGGTGGAGAATCTTCTGTGTGCAAATTGACCAAGAGCCATTTGAATAAGGTCACAAGGATCATCAGCCAACTAGATGATAAGATGGCAATGTTTTTTTTCTCCTTGAAAAGAAATCAATCCAATCCCAATGCCAAAAAATTTACTATGTCCATACTAGAAAAATAATTTCCAAAAATATCTAAGGATACAACAACCTTCTTTGTAATGCTATAAGGTGAGGGAGAATCTATCCTAGTCATGCTATATAAGAATCAAGAGACAATAGTAGAGGTGGTGGCAAACTAAATCAAAGAAGCTCTAAGTACACTGTAGCATTTGTCCCTAATATTGTAGTCATGGAAAATGTACAACCATTAGTAGGAGCAAGAAGTAGAGGGATGAATGCAACCTAGCATAAGGAAGTGTTGGAGCAACTAGTGGAAACAAAGTAGCCAATTTCATAGATCTTTGATCTTCTAAAAGATATTTCTAAGGGGTAAGCTATTAATAGCAAATGTGTAACTCAAGGAGGCCACCATTAGTACTCAACAATTGGTCATTGAGATTGCAAAACTCAAAGCCTACTTATTGGACCCTACCATTCTTAAACCAGAGCATACGAGAGATGAAGATTTCTAAGAAAAAATATGAGGCTAAGAATACTAATAAAATGGTGATCTTTGATGCATCTCTATTAGAGGAAATGATAAAATCCTCAAAAAAAATCTTATGCTACCCTAGTGATGAGTGGCGAGGTACCCCTCAACCATACGAAACGAGCATCGCACACGTGATCCGATTGAACTCTGCAGATGGACTAGTTGTGGCACCTAGATAGTTAGCCTTAGGTTGCAGTTCGTTGTCTTCCCACCTGGACTAGTATTGCATTTGTCACGTATGGTTTAGTCCAGATGAGGTGTATGATGTGTTCCTAATTCTAAAGCTACTCTTGAAGGTAGTGGAATGTAAGATTAACTAAGCTAAGCTAGGAAGAAAAGGGTAAGAAAATCTAATCTAGCCTAAGTGCGACGAGCAACCGATTCCTTGATCAACCGTACACATCTTGGACTTCATGCACAACTACCACTAGGACTACCAAGCGTAGGTCCTAGGTACGCCACTGGGATTACCAAGCGTAGATCCCAAATACACCACTGGGTTACCAAGCGTAGACCCTAGCTACACCACTGGGCTACCAAGCAGTCACACTTAAATGCTCGTAATCAAGTCGTACTCGTTCCGTGTTCTAGGAGTTTAAGGGTGAGAGAGAGAAAATAGTAAATAACATTAAAGAAATAACGAATAAATAAATAACAAAGTGAATGCTGCAATGATGAAGTAATCTCGATCTTTATTTCTGGTCATGTGCATGTCCAAGTACGACACACTCGAATAAAGACACCGTATAATTACATTCACCACACTGCGGGCAGACATGGGAAAAAATCTAACTCTGGAGGGATCAAACTACATGAGCTTCACTACGCTAAAACTGGGATCAAACAAGGGAGAGCTGCCTCTTATTTATAGATATGGTGGTGCACTACGATATCACGTACGTGATATCACAGGGAAAGACGTGATATTGCGTACGTGATATCACGGGGGATGCAATATCGTGTCGGAGGTGATATCACGTACACGATATCGCGGCCCATGCAATATCGCAAATACTAATACAATAGGGCTATGATATCATAGCTACTGATACAACAAGGCTAATATATCATGGCTACAATATCACAGCCAGCAAATTCATGAATCATCATACCCCCATGACTGAATGAAAACTCATCCTCGAGTTACAGAGAGAACAAGCTTCATTGATTACACAGTGGATAGGTATGGGATTATTGACTAACTAGAATGGATTTATGCTATAGTGTGGGAAGAAAACACAGCACACAAAATATATACAACTACAAAAATTTGATGGTTCCTGGTGGCGGTGGCTCCCCCATCGGTGTCTTTCCCTTTTCTTGTGCTCTAGGTCTTGGAATTTGATGGTGTTGAAGTATGGCCTGGAGTTTCTCCTCTTGTAAGGCCTTGAGTGCCGTGGCGTGCATGTAAGTTTTCACTTGTGCCATAGAGGCAGCCTAGTCAACCTTCTCTTTTTCTTCCACCACCCTTTTATTCTCTATCAACAATTTATTAAGTTGCTCAATTCTAAAAGTGTCCAGCTGGTTCTGAGCAACCTTTGGCCCTGTATTCGGACGGGTTAATACTTCCAAAATGGTTTGAACAGAGAAGTCAATAGTCACACCACAATTTTCAACCATGGTGCCTTCTTCTTTATTATGCCAAAATTGGTACATTTCCCCTAAGTACCGGCACCGCTTTCGGAGAGGGTATCTCTTGCTTCTGCCTGCCCAGACCGTACGGTAGGAGGATCTTCTTGATGAACACTAAATGATTGTGCCTCCTATTCTACATGTTGTCTGGCAAGGCCTTGGCTTCCACCTCTCTGAGATCATTTTTTTCCACCTTGAATAGGACCCTCCTGTTGTGCACGTTTTGGAGCCATCTGCAATCACATGGGTCAAGCATTAGTAAGGTTGTTTAGAAAATCAAGTTATACCTTACTGCTTGCCTCAATTAAAGATCTTATGTTATAGTGTGTGATCGTGCCTGAAAATTGTAATAATGGGTCTTGTGACTTAAGTGGTTTCCCAATTTAATTTTTTGGTATAACTAAGGGGATGAAATTATTTTTGACACATTTTATTCTTTATTTTATAACTAATTACCCTTAATAATGTCCTTTGGGTGATGAGTAATTTCAAAAAATTTATGCACTATTCGGCATGTGCCCCTTCCCCACGACTAAGTTGAACACTCCGGGTTCAAGTAGGTTCAAACGAAATGAAAGTCGGAGTGCCAGCGAGC
>MNCI01026530.1:21181-44664 GCA_015680685.1 Gnetum montanum
ATGGTTCATAGGAATGTTGATTTGGAGGGATAATAATAGGGAAAGAAAACTATGAAAAATTAAGCTAAGGGTAAGAAATTATGTGTTTGAATGAGAGAATTAGTGAAGATTACGAAAAAATTACACAAGTGGGTCCTCCCCAAAGTAGGTTTCAACCTATTATGCCCTTGTGTAATCACTTAAAGTGTCCATGGGCACTAGAAGGGTTAAATGTAATCCGCACTAACTTCACAAAACACACACATGTAAATATCACCAAAATGAGATGAAAATTCTATGCTATATGGGACACGAGCAACAATTACATGAACAGTGAGATGAGATGAAGTGTAGAAAGGGATCGTAGAGATTGGGACATGAGGTAACTGACCCAGGGCACAATGAATCCTAAGTGTAAATCATGATTAATATGTCACTAACCCATCATTCCAAGATCAAGACCAAGTCCATCCTTCTAATCAGTGACATCGCATTGTTTCAGCCCATGATGAGCAACTATGAGAGGACCATAACAACAAGGCGTACAATCACTTAGCGTTTAGTACAAGGGAGGAGTGATTTTTGTTTTATGGCACTTCCTTTTTCTTTTTTCTTTTTTTCACTTTACTGAATCTAGAGAAGCCGCCAACCTTTAGGCATGGGTGCATGTCTTTCCAGTGGGATCCCCTAGAACAACGTTTGATTTTTGAGTGCCCTTTTGATTACTCTTACTCCCATTTTCATTAGATCTACAAGGAGCTTAGTACAACTGCATTGCATGATAACTCCCACAGGCATCACCAAAGAGAATCCACAAGTCCCCTTGATTTCATACCCTAATCATTCCCTCTTGGTCCATCCTTCTTCATTCTGGGTACAATAACAAAAAATTAATTTTAAGTTTAAAAATTTCAAGAATATCACTGTACCCTCAAACAGAACCTCTTATTTGTAGAGTGGATGAGTGGGTGTAATGGACTCACTGTTTCAAATAATTGATCACTCATGACTTAATAACATAAAACACACCTCAACCAACAATCCACATGAGTGTTTTATTTGTAGATGAGATTACTTACAAAAACAAGAAAAGACAAACACACAAACACACAAAAGGATAAAAAAATAAAGAGATAAAACAAAAAGTTAAAAAATGAAAAACTGGAAAACAAAAAGTTATAAAATTAAAGAAAATGAAAAATATTTATTAATCCTGCTTGTTATTAAAATGGGGAATATCCCCCATAACTAATCGGTTGAGTATGGCAAGGATTAATAAATGGGAAATAAGGATCCTTGCATATTAGAAGTATTGAAATCGGTCCATACTTATCCCCTTGGATTTCACACACTTCATAATAAGCATAGTGGGGCACTTCATACGATGTAGTTCTCGAATAACGAGTTGACCCACTATGATATTTAGGACCGTTAGATGCTATGCTAGGATTAGACTGATGCCTCCCATGGTTGTGTTCATTGGGTCGTATAGTTGTTGGAGTGTAAGTTGGTGGCCCTGATGAAGTTACATGAGGCGTTGGGTTCGAAGGTAAGGGTGCACCACATTGTTGGACTTGTGCTGGGTTGGAAGGTGTAGTGGCCTCTGAAGTGTGTTGTCCTTTCCTACAGCCATGTTTAAAGAAAGGACGCCTTGGATGTTGAGGAGGCTCTTCACTGCTGTTAGTAGCAGTAGCAAAACTGTTGTTCATGGGTTGTGGTGGTACAAACACCTTAGGAACAATTGGTGGCATTGTGGAAGGAGGGAAAGGATGAGAATGTTGAAAGTTAGAAGGAATATAAGGTGCATAAGGTGGTGGTTATGTTGGAGGTATGGGCTGATAGTATTGTGGAGAATGGTATTGTGGTGAGATAGAGTATGTTGGCCCTGTTGAAGGAACAGGGTGTTGAACTTGATAAGTGTTTAGATTCGGATAATATGAAGGATGCCTCCAGTCTAAGGGTGGATTCCCCCATGACTAGGATTGTTGCCACTATGACCAAACACAGTACCTATGTATGAACTCTGGATGTAGTGTGTTTTCCGAATGCTCATGTAGATGTAACAAGATTGGGCATTAGCCGTTGGGGTGATCATACAGGCATATGTTGCATTCATATGTATGATTGGCAGTTAAGCACTTATTCCCTTTATTCTTTCTTTTCAAATGTCTATGATTTCGTCCTGCTTCTTGGGTTGTCAAAACTCTATCTCCAATGGTATTGATATATTCTCCACACTTTTTATTCATCCATTCCAACATCTTATTAATCTTTGCCTTGGCTTCTTCTAACGATTGTTGTATTGGCAAAGACGATTTTTTCACCTTGAGATTTGTTGATTTCTCCTTTTTATGATCATGGACCTTTGTTGAGTTAAAATTTTGGTCCCGTTGATGTTTTTCAACACTCTCCCATCTAGCTAATTCTCCTTCTTATTTTGCTACCTGCTTAATAAGCTCTTGGATTTGATGGGTTCGTAGGTTGTATAGTTGACCTTAGGCATACGTTCCTAAGGTCTCTCGTGTTTCATTATGTAGCCCATCAATGATATGGTACATTAGCCTTTCCTCGGAAAACCCATGGCCTGGACAGTTTTTTAACAGAGCGTAATATCTTTCTAAGGCCATGTCCAAGGGTTCATGTGTTGCTTGTTTCCATCCTTGGATTTGTTTCCTCAAGGCTAACACTATTGCATAGGCTTGATATTTTTCGTTAAAGGCTTCNTCCTCTTATATTTGTGTTAGGCTTGTAGTGGCCAGTGGGGGTTCATCGTCATCAGGTAAGTTATGCTTTCATGTGTTGTGATGGCGTTGTTTTTGTTCATGCTTATAGGAAACTCCCACTTCAGGTTGTATACTCCAACCTTCATCATCATATAGTTCATTGGTTCTCCAATGAACTTCCTCACTAAGTGTGGCATTATTATCATCTTGTAGGAGAGGCAATGTTGTGTGTAAATTTATGTGACTTTTTATAATTACTTTTTTTTAAGAGATATATCGTTAAGTCCTATATAGCAACCTTGTATGATATAACTAATCTAGATAACTAGCACCACTTCCAACAACAGCGCCAATGATGAGTGGCGAGGTACCCCTACACTCAACCATATGAAACGAGCATCGCATGCATGATCCGGTTGAACTCCACAGATGGACTAGTTGTGGCACCTAGATAGTTAGCCTTAGGTTGCAGTTCGTTGTCTTCCCACCTGGACTAGTATTGCATTTGTCATGTATGGTTTAGTCCAGATGAGGTGTATGATGTATTCCTAATCCTAATGCTACTCCTGAAGGTAGTGGAATGTAAGATTAACTAAGCTAACCTAGGAGGAAAAGGATAAGAAAATCTAATCTAGCCTAAGTGCGATGAGCAACAGATTCCTTGATCAACCGTACACATCTTGGACTTCGTGCACAACTACCACTAGGACTACCAAGCGTAGGTCCTAGGTATGCCACTAGGATTACCAAGCGTAGATCCCAAATACACCACTGGGTTACCAAGCGTAGACCCTAGCTACACCACTAGACTACCAAGCAGTCACACTTAAATGCTCATAATCAAGTCATACTCGTTCCGTGTTCTAGGATTTTAAGGATGAGAGAGAGAAAACAGTAAATAACATTAAAGAAATAACGAATAAATAAATAACAAAGTGAATGCTGCAATGATGAAGTAATCTCAATCGTTATTTCTGGTCATGTGCGTGTCCAAGTATGGCACACTCGAATAAAGACACTGTACAATTACATTCACCACATTGTAGGCATACACGGGAAAAAATCTAACTCTAGAGGGATCAAACTGCCAGAGTTTCACTACTCTAAAACTAGGATCAAACAAGGGAGAGCTGCCTCTTATTTATAGATATGGCAGCGCACTACGATATCGCATACGCGATATTGCAGGGGAAGATGCAATATCGTGTATATCGCGGCTACTGATACAACAGGGCTATGATATCACGGCTACTGATACAACAAGGCTGATATATCACGGCTGCGATATCATAGCCAGCAAATTCATGACTCATCACCTAGGACAATTACCACCTATGAAATGTTGACTAGTAAAAGGACCACATTGTGAAATACATTTGCTAGTAGTAGGAATAGCTTGTCAAGATAAATCTAGATTTGAGAAGGTTTGCTACATAAAATAGAAATCTCTCAATGAAGGAGGTTCATGCCCTTTACCAAAAGACTACAATTGAGGTTGCCGCATGAAAGAATGGCATCCTGAAGTATGAACAAGTTAATAACCACTATAGGGACCAAGTCATAATGCTCAAAGAAATTAACGAAAATGAAATTAAATTGGCAAAGACAAAGATGAATGAGGTCCTCTAGCAGTTCTAGCAAAGAGATGATGTATGGAAACCCATCATTGATTGTTTAAACATCTAGAACCAAGTAGAAATCCACATAAAAGAGTTGTAGATCAAGAAGATGATAAAATACATGGAACTTGCCAACCTCTGATATGTAAACTTAGCAATGCTAACAAAAGGGAGGCTAAGACTAAAACTAGAGAATTAGGTGACTACATCCTACCTTGTTTAATAGTAGAGTTTAAGCTCCATAAGGAGACCAAATAAAAGTTGGAAGTGACCAATGCAAATCTTGAAGTTCTCTTAAGCAAATTCACCAATCAAAGACTAGTTTCTAAGAACCTATCCAAGAGAATAGGTAACTACCATAAATTAGAAAACCTATTTTTTATATTTGATTTTGGACATAAACAATTGACAACCTAGTTCCTCAACATGAAAGAGATATTCCCCATACTACCATGCCCATGGAATATATCAACACCAACGCATCTAGGCAAAGCAGCCTAGACCATCCATGACTCATAGGATTAAGAAGAAAAGATGAAGATATTAGATGTCTTCCTACTTTCAATAGTAGTAGTAGGATAACTCAAGCCTCCAGTAGAGTAGGGACATGGTGAAAGATCCTTCATGACATAGGAGCCTCCACCTCTAATCATGATGTAAAGAATTTATCTCGTCTTGCTCCATTAAGCTAGCACCTTCCAATCAAAATGTCCTAGTTCTTTGTACATTTCACTAATTTTGTATCCTTTCAAATTATAAGTTGAACTAATACTAAAGAGATGTTTTGTTGTTTTTTTTCTTATAGCTAGTTCCATACTTCCTTAATTTTGTAAGAAACTTCATCCTATTTTATTTAGTTGATCATGAGTTTTTAGTTATTCATGGGGGTATGATGAAGTGTCAATAAGTCAGCTACGTTGATGCATGCCCATAAATACAACTTCATTGACACATTCTTAGATGCATTTGTGCATATCCATCAACCCTAATCCTTGAGAAGGCTATATAATTGCACATACCAGTCATATTTATGATACCTTTTTTCATTCCAATAGTCAAACTCTTAGATTTTTCCTCCATAGGACATAGTAAAATTTTCCTCTGACTGCCCATAGCATGAATTGAGTTAATGGTATGGAATTTTATTTGAGTGCAAGATGTACCTAGACACTATTATATGAACAAAAATAAAATCGAGATTTCTTCTCTCCATTGAAGTACTTGGATTAGATTATGTTTACTTTCAATCATTGATGAGTAGGTAGTATACCCTACATTCAACCATATGAATTACAAGCATTCACACGTAATTTGGTCAAATTTCATGGATGGGACTGGTTGTGGCATCTAGATTGTTAAGCCTTAATCACAATTTGTTGTCTTTCCACTTGGAGTAGTGGTAGCTTTGTCACATATTATTTATTCTAGAATGAGGCATATGATGGATGATGTTGTTTTGGCTTTATGATACTCTTAACAATAATAGAGAAATCAATTATTTAATCTAATTAACAACAAAAAGATAAAGTCTAAACTAGCCTACAAGTGATGAGTATTCATTCGTAGCTTGTCATACACATCCTAAACCCACATATCCACTACTAAGATTACAAAAAACTATGCTACTAGGCAAACTAAGCAATAATGTAGTTGGGATTACCAAGAAAATACATGTTTATGCTCAAAACTAGTTGCACTTATTCTGCTAATTGATTAATGTGCATGGAAATGTAAATATTAAATAAGTACATGAAAAATAAATATTAACTAAGTATATGTAAAGTAAAATTACATGAAAAGTAAATTTAATCTAAGTCAAAGTGTTGTAATGAATAAGAATACATCTTAATCCTATTATCATTCATGAAATTTGTCCAAGTACATTGCCATTCGAATAAGATGCCATACAACTAACTTAAATACACACTATGGGCACTCACTGACTAGTGTCTAAGACTATGGAATAAAACTACAAGGGGTTAGCTACTTTATTGATAAAAGAATGCTAAATATGCAATGGGTGCACATGTATTTATAGGCAAAAATAAACACTATGTCGATGCATCATCCCATGAGTCAACGAGATCACATTGATGGGTACGCATTGATGCATACACATCGATGTAATTACGACATCATAGCAACAAATAGAGACACATCGATAGGGATGCTACAATGCAGGCATACTGTAGCATCTATGACATTGCATCTATGATATCTCAACCAAATGATGCTTCATCATACCCCCACGACTAACTAAAAACTTGTCCTCAAATTAATAGGATACAATCGAGCTTCCTTTACAAAAAATTGGGAAAGTATGGGATTATTGACAGATGCTAACTGCTAACTAACTCTAAGCACTAGATTACAAAATTTTATTTGAGTGGATGCATACAAAATGAAAAAATGAAAAAAATACTAAATAAACATTGAAGATTACAAAATTTGCAAAGGTCTTCAAAAATCTGCTAAAGATGATTCTTCTTGTTGCTATTAGCAATGGTCGACTTCCAACCTTGATTATTATGTCAATGTTTCTCTTTTTATGTAGAACATTCTTGAAGGATAGACTAAAATTTCTTCTCATCGCTCCTTGGATCCAGCAATCGTGTGATGTTTGAACTTTAATCCTGATATGTGCTACAATTTGTCCATGGGTATATCCTCCTTTGTCCTTCTCTTGGCCACTTTTCCTTGCCTGGCAAAAGACCTTCTTCCTTAGGTGTTCCTTTTAACATCACCTATAGTGACCAAATTATCGACATTAGTTTTGGTAAAATTTCCTTAATAATTAACCCTTTTTAGATCCCTTAGTTTGCATTTAAGCACAAGGTGATGATAGTGTACTATGCCCAAGGCTATGAGGTAACTAAAATCACCAAGCTATTCACCTTATTTTGGTCAATTACTATTAGTTACCATAATGTTCAAAAATAGGATGTTGGGAAAATTTCAAAGTGAGCATCCCTAGCCCTCATGACTAATAAGTGTAACTTTGAAAGAACACAAGTTTTCAAATAATTAGAACCAAAGATCTAATGCAAAAGATGGCCAAGAAAGTTTTTGGAAGTTGAAGGATATTAAGATAGAAAAATGGAAAAAATTAATTAAAATTGATGATAAGTAATCCCAAAAGCATGCATAAATTTATAGAAACCATCAATGATGTTCTAAAATATGTGAATATTAGGTCAAGGCCTTGATCAATAAGAGTTATGAAAGTGGGTCCTCCCCAAAGCAGGCTCCTGCCATAATGCCCTTGCATAACCACTTCTATAGATGTCTATGGTCATCCAACAAGTTAAATGTAGGTCATGCCCTTGTTCCAAACAATGCACAAATGCCTTGGTTGGGATGTTGCACTATACTAAACAAAACAAAAAGGTGCATAATTGCATGCAGTAGTGAGGTGAATAATGGAATGAGAAGGGATTGTAGAGACTGGGATGCAAAGTGCTTTACCATGTCTACAATAGGTTCATGTGTTATATGTGATTAAAATGATACACATACCTATTCGTCCAAGTTTAGACCATCTCACATTGATGTGTCCCTTCTTGCCAACCATCATGAGTCCACAACCACCACAAAGAATAATTATTGCTCTAAAAAGAGAAGAAAAGAGAAGAAGGAAGGAAGGGCCTTAGTTAGAGGGGAACCTTCAGGCATGGGTAACATGTCTTTCCAACCCCATAACTAGTGCGTGTAGCCTATTATTATGTCTAAGGGGTGTGCTTTGAATTTTCATTATTGTTCTTTTTTTTTTTTACTTTGGTTTTTTTTTTGTGTTTTTTATTTTTTTGTTTTTTTTCTTTCTCTTCTTCTTTTTTTTTCTTGGGAACCACACCATGAAAAGACATAGCTTCCTATTTACTAATCAACAATAGAAGTGATGATACATTCCATGAGGAGTTATAAACCACATAAAGGAAGTTAAGAAGAGAATGTAACAAGTCTCCTTGAGGTCACACCGTTTGCCATTCCCACTTAGTTGTTTCCTCTTTCTTCAAGGTATAGTGATCATTGATTGATTTTAGTTTCATAAGAGAAGAACCAAATTGTTTTCATGACAAAGACCTTTTATTCAAAGAACTGGTGAGATGGATGAGGTGGTCTCACTAATTTACATAATTACTTACCTAATCATATCAATAGTATAGCACAAAAATCCAATACATAGCATTAACTTCTGCATCATGACTAGTAATATTATCAATAAAAACATAAAATCCATTCATGAAACATAAAGAAAATGACTCAAGAAAAGAGAAAAATATAAAGAAAATAAAAATATTAAGAAATTGAAAACATATGAAGAATCAGAAAATTTTGGAAAACATAGAAAAATGATACAAAATTGTAAAATAGAAAAGGTAAAAAAACACTTATTAGTTCTTGATTTAGGATGGGGCATCTCCCTAACAATTAAGTGTAAAGGTGGGACAAAAGCTAATAAGTGAATTCGTTGGTTCTATGCATCTTTTAAATGGTTTTGCACCTGCATTTCCAAGCTACAAGGTGACCTTAGTTTAGTGGCTATTGTGTAGACTTGTTGTTGCTCGCACACTTTTTTCTCAACTTTATGGTGGGTTCATATAGTGGTTATGTTAATATTTTAAACTTCTAACCAACAACTACATCCTTTATCATTATTAGTGATGCATGTAGGTTTCTATCTTTCCATAGTGATAGGTTTATTATTTATGTCTTGTATTGGAGTGGTGATGATTATTAGCTTCTATGTATGATCAGGAGATATCATTTCGAAGAGGAAGGATGTTGCACCAGATTGGCCTTATGCTAGTTTTGATGCACCAGTAGGTCTACAAGTTGTGTGCTTGTGTGAGGAAACTTCCCTAAAGAAAGGACATTTTTGAGGTTGTGGTTGAGATCTACTAGCATTACCATTTCTGTGTATGTTCATAGCACAATTGGCATTCCTTTGTTAATGTTTTGGTATCAAACCTTCCTTTGTTATTGGCAATGACATATGGTGGAGAGAAGTATGAGAATATTAAGGATATGATGGGGGATGAGAGGCGTGAGATGGTGATCCTTTAGAAGATGTTGCAGGTTGATGATATTTAGAAGAATGGTAATAGTTATTTGAGGAAGAAGAAGTAGAACTAGTTAAGAAAACAAGTTGTTGAATGTAATATTTATATAGGTCTGGCTAGCAGTAAGGGTAGTGATAGTTTGATAATGACCTCTCCCATGACTGTTGGTTTTTCCACTATGGTTGATAGTATTTTTAAGGCTAATAAGAAGTCCCACTAAGATTGTATGATTGGTTGTAGGATAGTCTATAATTATCTTGTGAGTAAGGTAATTCCCTAAGCATTTGCTTTTGTACAAACTTGGGATTCAAAGTAAAAGCCTAATACTCATGTAGATGTAACATGACTAGGCAATAGCCCTTTGGATGGTTATATAGGAAGATGTCACATCCATCATCCTCTTCTATGGTTATGTCTATAGCCTCTTCTTCTACAGCAATTTTTCCTTTTTACCAATGAGTGTTCCTACCTATTTCTTGGTTCTTTTTCCTCCTTTTTTTTGATAACTCAATTCATTTTTCATTACTCTCTCCTCAATGGTTTTCACATAGGTTGTAACTTTGTCATTCATCAACTCCTAGATCTTATCTGTCTTTGCTTCAAGCTCATTAATAGACTTTTGTATTGACAATGTTTGTTATGAAATCATCTCATCAAGAGCTATCTCTTTCTCCTCATCATAGATATGGACCCTTTTCTTTTAAAGAGTTGGATCCTAGTTATATTCCTCTCCATTCTCTTGTTTACATATCTCTCCTTCTTCTTTTGCCACCTACTCAATTAGCCTTTCTATCTGATGGGCTTTCAATTCGTATAACCGATCTTGGGCATAAATCCCAAGGGTCTCCCTCGTTTGATTACAAAGCCCATCTATGATGTGGAAAAGTTGCTCTTTTGATAGAAATCATGACCATGACATCTATGTAGTAGAGAATAGTATCTATCCAAGGATTCATTTTTTTCTTGCTTCCATACTTGGATTTGTTTTCTTAGGTTGTACACTCTTGCATAGGATTAGTATTTTTTATTTTTTTTTGAAGAGCTCTAGCATTGTGAACCACCGATGGATTGAACTTAGCTCCAATGATCTATACCAACTTTTAGTTTCATCTATTAATATCCTAGGAAAGAGCTTAAGCCTTTTCCACTTACATTCAATATTTTGCAAGGCACAAGCATCATGGAAGGCTTATTAATGATTTTTTGGATCAAAATTATAGCCTCCCTTAAATTTAGGAATATTTTTCATATCAAGCTATTTGATGTAGCTTTTTCTTTAATACCTTTGGGGGTATTTGAACTACCCCCCTAATCTATGTCAAACCCCTAGTAGCCAATAAGGGATCATCTTCATCAGACATGTCATGTTGATAATCTCTATTTCTATTTGTCTGATAGTGATGATTTTTCCTATGCTCATTTTGATTTCTTTGATCTTTCCCTTAGGTTCGAGTTCTATTTTTATCCTAATCCATTAGAAGAGCTCTATCTCTATACTTACGTTTCTCATCATCAAAACTAGACATTGAAGAACAAGAGAAAGATGATGAACTAGGAGAATCGTCATGGCTCTTATATCTCCCCCATGGTCCCTTGATCTATCTTTTCTAAGTTTAGAGGAGGTCCTAGGAATTAAGTTCCTCCTTGTTCTAAGACTAACTTCATCTCCTCTAGGATTGTTTGTACCAATTGAACATTGTCTTTGAGTGTAGTAAGGGTCTAAATGAGCATATGAAACCCCTACATGAGGTTGTTCACTTCAATTCTCTTCAATATTGAACCTATCATTTCTCCTATGAGAGTTTTCATCATACGATGTGTTATTGGTCCTATGTGAAGAAGACATGCTTTTAACATCTGTGACTTAATATTTTTTGAAAGATAAATCATTAATACCTTAACAATGATTATTTATGATACAACTAATCTAGATAACTAGCATCATCCTTAACAATGAAACCAATGATGAGCAATGAGTGTACCCTATGCCCAACCATATCAATTAAAAGCATTCATGTGTAATCCAATCAAATTCTATGGATGGGACTAGTTGTGGCATCTAGATTGTTAAGCCTTTATTGTAGTTCGTTATCTTCCCACTTGGACTAGTGGTAGCTATCACATATGATTTTGTCTAGAGTGAGGCATATGATGGTTGATGTTGTTTTAGCTTTATGCTACTCCTCACAATAATAGAGAAATGAATTATTTAATCTAATTACTAATAGAAAGATAAAGTCTAAACTAGCCTACAGGCAATGAGTGTTTGTTCCTAGCTTGCTTGACATGTCTTGAACTAACATATCCACTACTAGAATTACAAAGCACTTTGCTACTAGGTGAACCAAGCAATAACATGGTTGGGATTACCAAGTGAATACATGTTTATGCTTGAAATTGGTTGTGCTTATTTTATCAATTGATTAATGTGCATGGAAATGTAAATATTAAGTATATGTAAAGTAAAATTTCATGGAAAGTAAATTTAATCTAAGTCAAAGTGCTGCAATGAATAAGAATCAATCTCAATCTTATTGTCGTTCATGGAATGTGTCTAGGTACATCACCACTCGAATAAGATGCCATACAACTAACTCATATCCACACTACAGGCACTCACTAACTGTTCTCTAAGGCTATAGAATAAAATTGCAAGGGTTCAACTACTCTATTGATAAAATAATGCTAAATACATGACGATTGCACATGTATTTATAGGCAAAAATAGACATTGCGTTGATGCACCATCCCATGTGTCGATGGGTATGCATCGACGTAGCTACAACATTGTAGATGCAATGTATCATCTACAATGTAGTAGCCAACATAGACACATTAACAAGGATGCTACAATGCAACTATGATGTAACATCTACGACATCACATCTATGATATCTCAGCCAACTAATGCTTCATCAATCATTTTACTTTACATGTAATTTATTTTCTTGTACATAAGCATTTAATATCTAATTTCATAAGTAACATGAGTACAACCACTCCATGCATAATATACTAATGCTTGTTAATCCTAGCAATGAATACTTGGTACACCTAGCAATAAGTACTTGGTAACCTAGTAATTTTAGTATACATTGAGGATGTCTATGGAAAGTGGAAATGGATATTCTACATTTAGGATAATTTAGTTATTAATTATTTAAAGTTTAATATTTTAATCACTTCTTTTCTTAATACTTTTCAAGATAAAAAATAATAAAATTATAAATATAAATATCCTACACCTCAATCACACTTACCCATATGGACATAGTTAATACAAGTGATGATTGGGAAGCCAACAACCAATAACCTCATGTTTGACTATCTAGGACATAGCCCATTTATGTAGAAGATGTCCATAGGATTTGATTAGATCATGTATATATGCTTGTAATTTGTATGGTTGGGTGTAGGGAATACCCACTGCTCATGAAGTAACTTTACAAAAGTTGAATATGTGTAGTTTAACTTTTTATCATTAAATACTTATAATGATACAAGCCTTTAATTTAATTTAGATGCATTCCATTATACAATTTGATATATCTTTAAGTATGATATTCTATAGTTTAATAAGTAACTGAATTTTACTTATAATTTCTTTCCAATGAAAACAAAAGAAATTCATAGCTATCTTGACATAAAATTATTTTTTTATTTGATCTTTTATCTTCATAAATATTTAGTAACTTTTATATAGCATAGATATAATTTTTTTTTATTCTCTAACTTTCATCCCTTTCATGCTTTTAAGATATTTGATCTTATGGTCTTTTGTGTCATATTCATACTTTAACTATATTTGATATTATGCATCTTTGATGTTCAACTTCTTACTTGGTTTTCTATTGTTTTTTTCTAGCTAATAATTCTATTTTAGATTTAAACCCAAACTTCATGTTGGATGACTTATTAGCAAATAAACTTTAGTGAATGGATTAGACCTTTTGATACTTATTTGTAGTTGCATCATATTTACATGTTAATCCTTTGATTCCACAAGTTCGTATATGATGAGTCGCAAGGTACCCCTACACTCAACCATACGAATACGAGCGTTCTCACGCAAGATCCGGTCGAACTCTGCAAACAGACTAGTTGTGGCACCTAGATAGTTATCCTCAGGTCGCAGTTTGTTGTCTTCCCACCTAGACTAGTCTTATATTTGTCACGTATGGTTTAGTCCAGAGTGAGGTGTATGATGTGTTCTAACCTAATGCTACTCCTGAAGGCAATGGAAAGTAATATTAACTAAGCTAAGCTAGGAGGAAAAGGGTAAGAGAATCTAATCTAGCCTAAGTGCAATGAGCATCCATTCCTTGATCATATGTACACATCTTGGACTTCGTGCACAACTACCACTGGTATTACCAAGCGTAGATCATAGGTACGCCATTGGGTTACCAAGTAGTCACACTTAAATGCTCATAATCAAGTCGTACTCATTCCGTGGTTCTAGGAGATAAGGGTGAGAGAGAATATTAACTAAGAAAGCATTAAATAATAATTAAATAAATAAACAAAGTGAATGCTGCAATGATGAAGTAATCTCAATCTTTATTGCTAGTCATGTACGTCTCCAAGTATGTAACACTCGAATAAAGGATGCCGTACAATTACAATCACCACACTGCAGGCAGACACTAAAAAATATTCTATCTCTAGAAGGGGAAAACTGTTAAAGCTTCGCTAAGGAACTAAACTAGATGTAAAATAAGGGAGAGCTGCCTCTTATTTATAGACATTGCAGTGGTAGGATGCGATATCATGTACGTGATATTGCAGCCCATGCGATATCGCGTATTGCATACATGATATCGCAACCCATGAGATATCGCGGGTGCGTTATCGTGGGTGCGTTATCGCAACCGTCAGTAATTTCATGACTCATCATACCCCCACGACTGAATGAAAACTCATCCTCAAGTTAAAGTGAGAACAAGCTACATTGATTACACAGTGGATAGGTATGGGATTATTAGATGGAAAAATGGGATGATGCCGCAGTGTGGGAAGAAAACAAAATAAAGACACAACACACAGAATACACTACAACTACAAGAACTTGAAACTCATGTAGTTCCTGGTGGTGGTGGCTCCTCCATAGGTGTCTTTCTCTTTTCTTGTGCTCCAGGTCTTGGGATTTGATGGCATTGAAGAATGGCTTGGAGTTTCTCCTCTTGTAAGGCCTTGAGTGCCTTGGCATGCATGTAAGTTTGCACTTGTGCCATAGAGGCAGCCTAGTCAACCTTCTCTTTTTCTTCCACCACTCTTTTATTCTCTATCAACAATTTATTAAGTTGCTCAGTTCTAAAAGTGTCCAGCTGGTTCTGAGCAACCTTTGGCCCTATATTCAGAAGGTTTAATACTTCCAAAATTTCTTAAATAGAGAAATCAATAGTCACACCACAAATGTTAACCATGGTACCTTCTTCTTTGTTGTGCCAAAATTGATACATTTCCCCTAAGTACCAGGCACCACTTTCAGAGAGGGTATCTCCTGCTTCTGCCTACCCAGACTATACGGTAGGAGGATCTTCTTGATGAACACTGAATGATTGTTCTTCCTATTCTGCATGTTATCTGGTAGGATCTTGTCTTCCACCTCTTCAAGATCGTTCAATCACACCTTGAGCAGGACCTTCCTGTTGTCCATGTTTCGGGACCATCTGCAATCACATGGGACCAATTGTTAGTAAGGTTGTTACCAAAGTTAGGTTATACCTTACTGCTTACCTTAATAGATTTACTTTATTTTCGTGTGATGTTAATTATTAGAAGAACATGTTCCCAAAAGATTATAGTGTTGAGTCCTCTTTGCTTAGGTGGTTTCCAAATTTAATTTTCTGGTATAGCTAAGGGGATGAAAATTTTTTTGACACATTTTATTCTTAATTTTAGAACTAATTACCCTTAAATATTTCCTTCGGGTGATGATGAATTTAAAAAAATTTATACACTATTTGGTGTGTGCCCCTCCCCCACAACTAAGCTGAACACTCCAAGTTCAAGTAGGTTCAAACGGAATGAAAATTAGAGTACCAGCGAGCGAGTTATGGATATGAAAGCTAGGATGTGCAATTGCGAGTCGTAGAGAGGAATTGAAAAACTTCCCCTACATGAACAATTGTAAATGATGTTGATTAGCACAAGGGGTTCATGTATATATATTTTCATTAAAGTTAGGGCACTTAGAGAATGTACCGAATTTTTAATATTTCTTTGAAATTAAACGATGTAAACTAAGGACATCTAGACAATTGTTAAAGGGTTCCAAGGTAATTCAACTAGTTCTGAAGGCACAAAAATTATGATGGTGTGGAATTTATCAATAAGGACCTCGAATGGTAGAGAAAAAGGCTATGTGATGGTAATAAGGGAAAGAAAATTATTGGCAATATGCTCAGGGTAAGAAATGGTGTGTGTGAGCTATGTCATAAGCGAAGATTACAAAAGATTACATAAGTGGGTCCTCCCCAAAGTAGGTTCCAACCTATAATGCCCTTTTGTAACCACACTTAAAGTGTCTGTGGGCACTAGAAGGGTTAGATATCATCCGCACTAATTTCACAAAACACACACATGTAAATATCACCAGAATGAGGTGAGAATTCTATGCTATACGGGACACGAGCTACAATTACACGAACAGTGAGATGAGATGAACTACAGAAAGGGATCATAGAGATTAGGACATGAGGTAACTGACCCAGGGCATAGTGAATCCTACATGAAAAGCATGATTAACATGTCATTAACCCATCGTTCCAAGATCAGGACCAAGTCCATTCCTCTAACCAGTGACATCGCATTATTTCATCCCATGATGAACAACTATGAGAGTACCATAACAACAAGGTGTACAATCACTTGGCATTTTATTCAAGGCAGGAGTGACTTTTTTTTATGGAACTTTGTTTTTATTTTTCTTTTTCTTTTCCCTTTCTTCTCTTCTTTTTTTTTTTCTTTTTGAATACTGAATCCAGAGAAGCCACCAACCTTCAAGCATGGGTGCATGTCTTTCCAGTGGGATCCCCTAGAACAACATTGGATGTTTGAGTGTCCTTTTGATTACTCTTACTCCCATTTTTCATTAGATCTACAAGGATCTTAGTACAACCACGTTGCATGATAACTCCCACAAACATCACCAAAGAGAATCTACAAGTCCCCTTGATGTCACGCCCTAATCATTCCCTCTTGGTCCATCCTTCTTCATTCTGGGTACAATGTACACAAAATTAATTTTAAGATTTAAAAATGTCAAGAATACCACTGTACCCTCGAACAAAACCTCTTATTTTTAGAATGGATGATTGGGTGTAATGGCCTCACTATCCACATAATTGATCACTCAAGACTTAGTAACATAGAAGACACCTCAACCAACGATCCACATGAGTGTTTTATTCATAGAGGAGATTACTTATAAAAAACATAAAAAGGCCAAAAGAAAAAAAGATAGAAAAGATAAAAAGATAAAAGAAGAAATTGAAAAATGAAAAACTAGAAAATAAAAATTGAAAGATTAAAGAAAAATAAAAAATATTTATTAATCCTATTTGTTATTAAAATGGGGAATGTCCCTCATAACTAATCGGTTGAGGATGACAAGGATTAATAAATGAAAGATGAGGATCCTTGCATGTTGAAAATATTTGAACTGGTCCATACTTACACCATTGGGGTTCACACACTTGGTTATAGTAAGCATAGTGGGGCACTTTATGAGATGTAGTTCCCGGATAATGAGTTGACCCACTATGATGTTTGTGACCATTAGATGGTATGCAAGGATTGGGATGTCGCTCTCCATGTCTGTGTTCATTGGGCCATATGGTTGTTGGAGCATGAGTTGGTGGCCCTAATGAAGTTACATGAGGTGCTGGATTCGAAGGTAAGGGTGCACCACAGTGTGGGACTTGTGTTGGGTTGGAAGATGCAGTGGCCTCGAAATTGTGTTGTCCCTTCTTACGGCTATGTTTAAAGAAATGACTCTTTTGATGTTGAGGAGGCTTTTCACTGCTATTAGTAGCAGTAGCACAAGTCTTGTTCATGGGTTTTTGTTGTGGTGCAAGCACCTTAGGAACATTTGGTGGCAATGTATAAGGAGGGAAAGGATAAGAATGTTGAAAATTAGGAGGAGTATAGGATACACAAGGCGGTGGTTATGTTAGAGGCATGGGTTGATAGTATTGAGGATAATGGTATTGTGGTGAGATAGAGTGCATTGGCCCAGTTGGAGAAATAGGATGTTGAACTTGATAAGCGTTTGGATTTGGACAATATGAAGGGTGCCTCCAGTTTAGTGGTGGTCTCCCCCATGATTAGGATTGTTTCCATTATGATCGAACATGGTATCTCTGTACGAACTCTGGATGTAGCATGTTTCCCTAATGCTCATGTAAATGTAACAATATTGGGCATTGGCCCTTGGGGTGATCGTACAGGCATATGTTACATTCATATGTATGATTAGCAGTTGAGCACTTATTTCCTTCATTCTTTTTTTCTGAATGTCTAATGTTTTGTCCTACTTCTAGGGTTGTCAAAACTCTATCTCCAATGGTGTTGATAAATTCTCCACACTTTTGATACATCCATTCCAACATCTTATTGATCTTTTCCTCGGCTTCTTCTAATGTTTGTTGTATTGGCAAAGATGATGTTTCCACCTTGAGATTGGTTGACTTCTCCTTTTTATCATTATGGACCTTTGTTAAGTTGAGATTTTGGTCCCATTGATATTTTTCAACACTCTCCCATCTAGCCATATCTCCTTCTTCTTTCTCTACCCTCTTAATAAGCTCTTGGATTTGATGGGTTTGTAGTTCATATAGTTGACCTTGGGCATATATTCCTAAGGTCTCTCTTGTTGCATCACGTAGCCCATCAATAATGTGGTACATTAGCCTTTCCTCGGAAAACCCATGGCCTGGACAATTGTTTAATAGTGCATAATATCTTTCTAAGGCCATGTTCAAGGGTTCATATTTTGCTTTTTTCCATCCTTGGATTTGTTTCCTCAAGGCTGACACTCTTGCATAGGTTTGATATTTTTCGTTAAAGACTTCTACCATTGTTGACCAGTGTCATATCAAATTTGGTTTTAACGATCTATACCATACTTTTTCTTGGTCAACGAGTGTCATAGGGAAGAGCTTAAGTTTTTGCCACCCATTATCAATATTATTCCATGTGTAGGCATCGTAGAAGGCTTGTACATGTTGATGCGGATCTAAGTCATAGCCTCCTGAAAATGTAGGAAAGTTGTTTAAATCGAGCCTGGGTAGACGACTCTCTTTATGATGCCTACGTCAGATTTGAACAACCTCTTGTATTTGTGTTAGGCTTGCAGTGGCCAGTGGGGGCTCATCATCATTAGGTAAGTTATGCTTTCGTGTGTTGGGATGACGTTGCCTTCATTCATGTTTATAAGAGACCCCCACTTCAGGTTGTGTACTCCAATCTTCATTGTCATCTAATTTGTTGGTTCTCCAATGAACTGCCTCACTAGATGTGGCATTATCATAGTCTTGTAGGAGAGGCATGGTTGTGAAGCTGTGTGTGAATTCATATGTGACTTTTTATAATTAATTCTTCTTAAAAGATATATCGTTAATTCCTATACAGCGACCTTGTATGATATAACTAATCTAGATAACTAGCACCGTCCTCAGCAACGGTACCAATGATGAGTGGCGAGGTACCCCTACACTCAACCATACGAATACGAGTGTTCTCAAGCGTGATCTGGTCGAACTCCACAAACAAACTAGTTGTGGCACCTAGACAGTTATCCTTAGGTTGCAGTTCACTGTCTTCCCACCTAGACTAGTATTATATTTGTCATGTATGGTTTAGTCCAAAGTGAGGTGTATGATGTGTTCTAACCTAATGCTACTCCTGAAGGCAATGGAAAGTAATATTAACTAAGCTAAGCTAGGAGGAAAAGGGTAAGAGAATCTAATCTAGCCTAAGTGCAATGAGCATCCATTCCTTGATCATCTGTACACATCTTGGACTTCGTGCATGACTACCACTGGGATTACCAAGCGTAGATCCTAGGTACACCATTGGGTTACCAAGTAGTCACACTTAAATGCTCATAATCAAGTTGTACTCATTCTGTGGTTCTAGGAGAAAAGGGTGAGAGAGAATATTAACTAAGAAAGCATTAAATAACAATTAAATAAATAAACAAAGTGAATGCTGCAATGATGAAGTAATCTCGATCTTTATTTCTAGTCATGTGCGTGTCCAAGTACGTCACACTTGAATAAAGGATGTCGTACAATTACAATCACCACACTGTAGGCAGACACTGAAAAATATTCTATCTCTGGAAGGGAAAAACTGCCAGAGCTTCGCTAAGGAACTAAACTAGATTTAAAATGAGGGAGAGCCGCCTCTTATTTATAGACATTGCAGCGAGTAGGATGTGATATCGCGTACGCGATATCGTAGCCCATGCGATATTGCGTATCGCATACGCGATATCACTGCCCATGAGATATCGCGGGTGTGTTATCGTGGGTGCGTTATCGCAACCGTCAGCAATTTCATGACGCATCAGTATATGTTGTTGATTTTGGAAGAATAATGGGTAACCTCTTTGAATCCTTACTCATCTTTTCTCTAACCTCCTAATGTTATTCCACTCGTAGCCTTACTATATTAATAGTCTTTGAGATAAATATGATAGAAATTATTATTTTATGTAGAAGGTATATGATAAAAAGATTAAGCTTAGACTACGATTAAAAAAAACTCTCTCTCTTTTTGAATTTTTATTTTCTTGGCCTAAATAGTTTGATAAAGATCTATTATTGTTAATTTTCCTAAAGTAGCAGGTACATTATAGAACTTGTATTTGAACCTTTGATGATATCTTAGCAATTTTTAGTAATATTTACCAATACTAGTTAGCTACATCTTTATCAATTTTAAAGCATGCTATGTATGATTTTTTGTTAGTTAACTATGTTTTGATTCTTAGAACTTATATAAGTAAGCATCTTTAATGATTTAAATCTATTTAATTCTTTCAATTTAGAATCTTATTTACCATGTATGATTGGATAGTGATCTTAATTTAGCAATATATTTTTATTATGATATACAATAGGCTCACTTGCAAAGGATCACTATTTTCCTTTTTGAGTGTTTTACTCCTTTGCACTACATTTCTAATGCAGGTAATTCATGATGACATTCTCAAATAATTTTTAAACACTATATTTACTTTCAAATTCAAATTTTTAAAGTTATTTATAACTATCAAATTAGTTTGCATTTTAGAGAATCTTTTCCTTAAGATTATTAGAGAACTAATTAATATATTACATGTAACCATTATGTGTACTCAAAATAGTCTTATCACTTAGGGGAAAATACAAAATTGAACATTTATAGCATTGTTATACTAGCTTGTAAAATAACATTTGGCTTTAATGAAAGCTTACTAAACATAGATGACTCTTTCTAAATGGTAAGTTTCTTAGGAAATAAAGATGTAGTTATAATGGAGCTTACAACATGGGACATTAAGAGCAATATATATCCATTAAAAATTTCATCTAACATTATGTGAGTGGCCATAACATAATGGATAAAATGGCAAGTTGATATGTAGACTTCTCTTGTAAGATGTATTCCACAAATTTATAAATAGAAATTATATGAAAATTTGAAGTACCCTATCAACTTGGGTTACCATTGCATTTCCATGGCATTCATAATGTGTTTCATGTTTTCATTTTGTAGAAATATATTTAGGATTCTGACCATGGGATAGATTAGTAGAAAATTTAGTTATAGCCAAATGTTATTTGTGAAGAAAAAATTAATGTAGATAAAATATTGAATGAAAAACAAAGTTAAGAAACAAGATAATATGCTTTGGCAAAGACATGATATTTAGAAATCCACCTATAAAGTTAAAGGAAATTTTTATAGTTTTTCAAGAGAGTAGAATGTAACACCCCTTAACTAAGCACCCTTAGTAAATTGTTATTATAATTTGAACTCATATCTTGTACCTTGTTGATTGACTTTGTTGATAGTGGTAATGATGATTAGCAAGAAGTGTGGCATTATGTGATACACATAGTTGATTTTATTTTATTTTATTTAATATTTTGATAGTTTGAAGTATTTTGGTATTTTTTATAATTTTTAAGTAATTTTATCTTAAAGGTTTATATACACTAACCATGGGAAGTTGTGTAGTCAACTATCTCTGACCAACAAATGAATAATGTTGAGACATTGTATGGTATATAACATAGTTGGCATGATTTATCAGTATCTTAGAAATGTGTCTTCTCATAATTTTATTTGCTTATGATGACTTGGCTTCTAGATTCCTACAAAGATGATTGTATCATGAGTAATGTAGGGTGAGATTAGATGAATTATTAAGTCAATTAAGTCTCACACATGCAAGAAGAATTATCAAGTTGTGAAAGTTTCATGTCAATAGAGGAGTGAGATTTGATATTTTTATAAGAAAAACATAGAAACCATTAGGAATGTTGACACCTAATAGAAATCAAATAGGTAGATGTTGATGTAGAGATATGAGGCATTTAGATGTTCTAGAGAGTGAAAAGCATTAGAGGCCTCATTTTATAGTAGTAGTTTGGAAAGCATGGCAGTAGGATTTTATGTTGTTATAGTGGCTGGAAGCATATAGTAGTGTTGAAGGTTTTAGGAATAGGTAGGCAGCAATGAGTAGGTAGTGAAATATAAGGTAGGATTATATCACTTAACAATCTTGTAGATCAAACCATGCTAGTTAGTGGCATATGAGTTTTGTGATCTATTAATATAGTAACAAGGGTCTTAATGATTTCATGTCAATTTTGATTTTTCTACAATTATTTAGGGTATTTTCAATTTAAAAAATTTAGAATATTTGAAATACTACTTTGAAATTATGAAATTTCCATGAGGTTTATCTTGAGGAGTTCTATGTGCTTCTAATTTTTATTTATTTTTTAGATTTGTTTTAAAATTTAATAGTCGATTTTTGCATTGTTTCAAGTTCCTATAGTTAAGCATAGAATATTGACTATAAGAATAACTATTTTATCAAATTGAGATCATCCTAGGATTTTTTATGATGATATTTTTATTTTTTTAAATTGTTTTGAATTTATTTTGGATTTTTGATGGGTTTGGATTTGTGGCTAAAATCACAGCTTCTTTACGAGTTAATGAGGATATGTCACTAAGTGAGATGCCATCTAGAGAGTCTCATCCTATTCAATATCTTTGCTAAGTCTCATGGTTATTCACAATTAAGTGATTTGGTTGATATATAGAATTTTTTGATGCTTACATGAATTCTTTTATCTTGATTAAATATGTTTGATAACTATTGGTATTGTAATTATTCTTAAGGAGATAGTACTAGAGGATAAAAAATTGGTAGGTTATTAGAATTCTAAAGATGATTTTGTGTATCCCTTCTATTAATTCTACTAATAGACTCTTTGTTCTATTGATCTTAAGTCAAAATACGAAGGGACATTAGGAATTGCTATACTAGCCTTTGAGAATGAGAGCTTCTTTAAAATGATCATGATTTTAGGATAGCTACTTATAGCTAGACTATGATCATTAGTTATGAGTATTGATAAAAACTAAAATTTAGTGATCCTATGAATAAACAAATTAGTGAAAGTGCACATGAAAACTAATTCACAAGATACACAGAGTGTTATGGTGTTAGTATTTAAATTATTTGACTATTGGCAACGATGGGTAGACTCCTTATACTTGTTGGATCTTATGAATGAGAACTTGATCTTGTTGAATGGTTTAGTTATTATTGCCACTTGTTAGTAATTCTCTACCTTATCCTCTTTAGATTAATGGTTCTTAACTATCAATCTTGATGAAATTTCTTGTAATATTTTCTTACATAATCATCTTTTGACTAATCCCCTCCTTTTATCTTTTATAGCTAGTGATGAGTGGCGAGGTACCCCTACACTCAACCATACGAAACGAGCGTCGCACGCGCGATCCGGTCGAACTCCGCAGATGGACTAGTTGTGGTATCTAGATAGTTAGCCTTAGGTCGCAGTTCG
>MNCI01026530.1:47211-67479 GCA_015680685.1 Gnetum montanum
CGGGTTCTGCTTCTTGTTGTTGGCTAGGACCTGTGGCTGGAGGTTAACTGGGTCCTGCAAGTTGCGTTGCAGGAGTTTCAGTCACCTGGTCTTCATTTTCCTCATCTGGTCCCAACTCTTCGCCAGTACTCTTTCTTGGAGCTGGCGCCTTTAACAATTCAGCATAAGAAGCATTTTGGGCCTTTCGGAGGACGTCATTTGTATATCCCCGAATACCTGCCCGACGGCACAGTTTTCTGATAAGACAGGGAAAAGGGAGTGCCATTTTTCCTGTCTTCCGTTCTTCGAATCGCCTTAGGATCTCCGTCAAATATAGATGAGGAAGGTTAGCGTTAACCTTTCCCATCAACACTGCACATCCTCTTGCCGCATACGTTGATATTCTCTTTAAGCCTTTTGTGGGGAAGAGGTGATAAGTCCCGATTTTGAAATAGACTCGCTCCTCCGTGGTCAGCTCACCAAAAGCCTTATCTCTGCCAAATGCCTTCTCTAGCCAATCCTTTCGCACATCAGGGTCAGATCGGGTGGATAACCGAGCAACATGGGGGCCTGAATTCGGAAGATGTAATACTTCCGAAATTGCCTGTGTAGAAAAATCTACTATCACACCACCGATGTCTACCGTGGTGCCTTGCTCCTTATTGTGCCAAAACAGGTACGTTTCTCCTAAGTACCAGGTACCTTGTTCAGAGAGGACAGGCCATAAGGGAGACCCCTTGAGGTGGTCCCTAACAGCCTCAGGAGCGAACTCTGCAAAGGACTCAAAGTTGATTTCCACAATCATTGAAGCAATTGTGGACTTCGTGTTGATGGCCTGAACACATTCCGGGGGCAACGTGAGTTGTTGTCCCGGTTCAGGCGCAGCAGCTCCTCCTTCTGCCTGCCCGGACCGTCTAGTAGGAGGTTCATCTTGATGGATGCTGAATGAATGCACCTCCTGTTCATTATCTTGTCCGGCAGGGACTTGTCTTCGACCTCTCCTAGGTTGTTTTGCTCCACCTTGGGTCGGACTCCTTTGCTGGGTGCGTTTCGGGGCCATCTGCATTCACACGGGCCCACATTAGTAAGGTTGTTTAAGAAATCAAGTCATACCTTACTATCTGCCTTAATTTAAAGATCATATGTTATTGTGTGATCATGCCCGAAAAGTGTGAGAGTGGGTCTTATGACTTAGGCGGATTTCGGTTTAATTTCCCGGTATACTTAAGGTCATCTGATTTATGGCACAATGTCCTAAGTGTTAGTATTAATTACCCTAATTGGTGTCCTTTGGGCGATGAAAAATTTCAAAAAAAAGTTAGGCACTTTTCGGCAAGTGTCTCTCCCCCACGACTAAACTGAACACTCCAGGTTCAAGCAGGTTCGAACGGAATTAAAATCGGAGTACCAGCACGCAAGATAGAGTGGAAAAAGCAAGGGGCACGCAAGCGCAAGTCGCATAGAAAAAATTCAAAAATTTCCTCCCGCGTAAATGCCAAATGATGCAAAGTGTTGCGGCGGGGGTCCTATTTATAGGAAAGGGGGGACGCGATATCTCGGCCCAGCCAAAATGAGACAACTAACAAAAACCGAATTTTAAATGATTTTCCTTGAAATGAACGTGTAAAACTAGGACATGAACAAGAATTAATGAACTCAAGGGTAATTACATGAATTCGAAAGGCACGTTGAATGAGATAGGGGTGAATTTAACAATTAAAACTGTGGCGGTTATGAAGAAAAGGGAATATAAGAGTACATTGGAACGTTAAAGTGCGGAGGGTTAATAAATTTGTGTGTTCTAGCAGAGAGTTAACGAAGATTACGAAAAATTACACAAGTGGGTCCTCCCCAAAGCAGGTGTCAACCTATTATGCCCTTGTGTAACCACTCTTAAAGTGTCCGTGGGCACTAGAAGGGTTAAATGTAATCGGCACTAACTCCACAAAACACACACATGTAAATATCACCGGAATGAGATGAAAATTTTATGTTACATGGGACACGAGCTACAATTACACGAACAGTGAGATGAGACAAAGTGTAGAAAGGGATTGTAGAGATCGGGACATGAGGTAACTGACCCAGGGTACAATGAATCCTGCGTGAAAAGCATGATTAAGGTGTCATTAACCCATCGTTCCAAGATCAGGACCAAGTCCATCCTTCTAATCAGTGACATCGCATTGTTTCATCCCATGATGAACAACTATGAGAGTACCATAACAACAAGGCGTACGATCACTTGGCGTTTAGTACAAGGGAGGAGTGATTTTTGTTTTATGGCACTTCTTTTTTTTTTCTTCTTCTTTCTTTTTATTTTCTCTTTCACTTTACCGAATCCAGAGAAGTCGCCAACCTTTAGGCATGGGTGCATGTCTTTCCAGTGGGACCCCCTAGAACAGCTTTTGATTTTTGAGTGCCCTTTTGATTACTCTTACTCCCATTTTTCATTAGATCTACAAGGATCTTAGTACAACCATATTGCATGATAACTCCCACAGATGTCACCAAAGAGAATCCACAAGTCCCCTTGATGTCACACCCTAATCATTCCCTCTTGGTCCATCCTTCTTCATTCTGGGTACAATGAACACAAAATTAATTTTAAGTTTTAGAAATTTCAAGAATATCACTGTACCCTCGAACAGAACCTCTTTATTTATAGAGTGGATGAGTGGATGTAGTGGGCTCACTGTTTCAAATAATTGATTACTCATGACTTAATAACATAAAACACATCTCAACCAACGATCCACATGAGCTTTTTATTCGTAGATGAGATTACTTACACAAACAGAAAAAGACAAACACTCAAAAACGATAAAACAAAAAGTTGAAAAAATGAAAAACTGGAAACAAAAAGTTGTAAAATTAAAGAAAATTAAAAACATTTATTAATCCTGCTTGTTATTGAAATGGGGGATATCCCCCATAACTAAACGGTTGAGTATGGCTAGGATTAATAAATGAAGAATGAGGATCCATGCATATTGGAATTATTGACACCGGTCCAAACTTATCCCCTTGGATTTTACGCACTTTGTAATAAACACAGTGGGGCACTTCATACGATGTAGTTCCCGGATAACGAGTTGACCCACTATGATGGTTAGGACCGTTAGATGGTATGCAAGGATTGGACTGATGCCTCCCATGGTTGTGTTCATTGGGCCTTGTGGTTGTTGGAGTGTTAGTTGGTGGCCCTGATGAAGGTACATGAGGCGCTGGGTTCGAAGGTAAGGGTGCACCACATTGTTGGACTTGTGCTGGGTTGGAAGATGCAGTGGCCTCAGAGTTATGTTGTCCCTTCCTACGGCCGTGTTTAAAGAAAGGACGTCTTTGATGTTGAGGAGGCTCTTCACTGTAGTTAGTAGCAGCAGCACAAGTGTTGTTCGTGGGTTGCGGTGGTACAAACACCTTAGGAACAGTTGGTGGCATTGTGGAAGGAGGGAAAGGATAAGAATGTTGAAAGTTAGGAGGAGGATAAGGTGCACAAGGTGGTGGTTGTGTTGGAGGTATGGGTTGATGGTATTGTGAAGAATGGTATTGTGGTGAGATAAAGTGTGGTGGCCCAGTTGAAGAAACAGGATGTTGAACGTTATAAGCATTTGGATTCGGAAAATGTGAAGGGTGCCTCCAGTCTAAGGGTGGATTCCCCCACGACTGGGATTGTTGCCACTGTGGTCTAACACAGTATCTCTGTACGAACTCTGGATGTAACGTGTTTCCCCAATGCTCATGTAGATGTAACAGTATTGGGCATTGGCCTTTGGGGTGATCGTACAGGCATATGTTGCATTCATATGTATGATTGGCAGTTGAGCGCTTATTCCCTTCATTCCTTCTTTCTGAATGTCTACTATTTTGTCCTACTTCTTGGGTTGTGAAAACTCTATCTCCAATGTTGTTGATATATTCTCCACACTTTTGATTCATCCATTCCAACATCTTATTGATCTTTGCCTCGGCTTCTTCTAACAATTGTTGTATTGGCAAAGATGATGTTTCCACCTTGGAATTTGTTGATCTCTCCTTGTTATGATCATGGACCTTTGTTGAGTTAATATTTTGGTCCCGTTGATGTTTTTCAACACTCTCCCATGTAGCTATTTCTCCTTCTTCTTTTGCTACCCGCTTAATAAGCTCTTGGATTTGATGGGTTCGTAGGTTGTATAGTTGACCTCGGGCATACGTTCCTAAGGTCTCTCTTGTTTCATTACGTAGCCCATCAATGATATGGTACATTAGCCTTTCCTCGGAAAACCCATGGCCTGGACAGTTGTTTAACAGTGAATAATATCTTTCTAAGGCCATGTCCAAGGGTTCATGTTTTTCTTGTTTCCATCCTTGGATTTGTTTCCTCAAGGCTGACACTCTTGCGTAGGTTTGATATTTTTCGTTAAAGACCTCTACCATTGTTGACCAGCGTCGTATTGAATTTGGTTTTAACGATCTATACCATACTTTAGCTTGGTCAACGAGTGTCATAGGAAAGAGCTTCAGTTTTTGCCAACTGTTATCAATGTTATTCCATGTGCAGGCATCGTAGAAGGCTAGTAAATGTTGATGCGGATCTAAGTCATAGCCTCCTAAAAATTTAGGAAAGTTGTTTAAATCGAGCCTGGGTAGTCGGCTCTCTTTACAATGCCTACGTGAGATTCGAACAGCCTCTTGTATTTGCGTGAAGCTTGTAGTAGCCAGTGGGGGTTCATCGTCATCTTGTAAGTTAGGCTTTCGTGCGTTGTGATGACGTTGTTTTTGTTCATGCTTATAGGAAACTCCCACTTCAGGTGGTATACTCCAACTCTCATCGTCATATAGCTCATTGGTTCTCCAATGAACGTCCTCACTAAATGTGGTATTATCATCATCTTGTCGGAGAGATATTGTTGTGTGCGAATTTATGTGACTTTTAATAATTTCTTCTTTTTAAGAGATATTTCGTTAAGTTCTTTACAGCGACCTTGTATGTTTTAACTAATCTAGATAACTAGCACCATCCCCGGCAACGGCGCCAATGATGAGTGGCGAGGTACCCCTACACTCAACCATACGAAACGAGCGTCGCACGCGTGATCCGGTCGAACTCCGCAGATGGACTAGTTGTGGTATCTAGATAGTTAGCCTTAGGTCGCAGTTCGCTGTCTTCCCATCTAGACTAGTTTTGCATATGTCACGTATGGTTTAGTCTAGATGAGGTGTATGATGTGTTCCTAATTCTATCGCTACTCCTGATGGCAATGGAAAATAATATTAACTAATCTAAGCTAAGAGGAAAAGGGTAAGAAAATCTAATCTAGCCTAAGTGCGATGAGCAACCGATTCCTTGATCAACCGTACACATCTTGGACTTCGTGCACGACTGCCACTGAGACTACCAAGCATAGGCCTAGGTACGCCACTGGGATTACCAAGCACAGACCCCAAATACGCCACTGGGTTACCAAGCGTAGATCCCCCTAGCTACACCACTGGGCTACCAAGTAGTCACACTTAAATGCTCGTAATCAAGTCGAACTCGTTCCGCTTCTAGGAGTTCAGGGTTGAGAGACTAATCGCGATAAGTAACCGATTCCTTAACTAGCCGTACACACCCGTAGATGCTCGTAGTCAAGTCGTACTTACACCGCGCTATGAAAGCAATAAATAACATGAAATAAATAACAATAAATAAACTAAGTGAATGCTGCAATGATGAAGTAATCTCGATCTTTATTGCCGGTCATGTGCGTGTCCAAGTACGGCACACTCGAATAAAGACACCGTATAATCACATTCACCACACTGCGGGCAGACACGGGAAAATTCTAACTCTGGAGGGATCAAACTGCCAGAGCTTCACTACACTAAAATTGGGATCCCCAAACAAGGGGGTGCTGCCTCTTATTTATAGACATGGCGGCGGACTGCGATATCGCGTACGCGATATCGCGGGGAAGGACTAGCGATTGTTGTCTTCCCAAGCTTACTTGTATAGCACGATTGTATGATTAAGTAAACTTGAGTCAGCTAGACTTGAATATCCTTATGGTTGGTATAATGCTTGAGGAGCATGGAGTGCTAGCTCTCTATTAGTGTTTATTTCATGGGTTTTTGGTTCATGTTTATAAGAATAATTAGATATGTCTTTTATTTTCATTCATGTATTAGACTTATGAACTTTTGATTAATGATGGATTTCCTTATGAATAGAATAATACTTATTACTTGAATATCTATTTTTAGTTAATTTGAATGATATTGTAGTCCTGTGGTTTCCAAATAATCTACTTACCATGGCCATATTACTACTCCAATGTCATAAATTTTGAATCAATGAAAATCTCACCAAAAGGAAGCCCCTTCAAAATATGTAATACTAGTATTTCAAAAACGTGGGACAAAATATTCAACAAAATTCAACCAAAATTCATAAGGAATAGAACTATCGCCTTCAGCACTTGGCCAACAAAACATGTAACAAAATTAAAATTTTATAACTTAGCATTACACATCAAAATTAAATCCATAACTTACAGCTTCCAAATTAAGAGGTTTACTACTAAGCTAGCATGTCATTATTTTTATTGTAGCATTAAGATTAAAAATATTTTTTGATTCTTGAATAATAGTCCTTTGCATACTATGCCCCTAACATAAGGATGTATCCTAACTAAACATTACCAGTATATTTATCTTAGGATGGCTAATAACTGAGTGAAAGCACAACCCAATTTTTATTAGACTAGTTATGTGAAATCTCCACATGGAGCTTATGAATCCATAAACAAACATATTACTATCATTTGTCAAAATCATGGCCTCAAAAAAATTGGAATACCATTAAGAATGTAATGCAACCATTAAAATGAAAGGGAATTTATAGGATAGAAATATAATAAACCATATTTTTGGATGTTTAGGTTAGTATATTTATCCTTATACTTTGTGTTTTGTGATGCTTGGATGTTATGTTATGCTTTGGATATGCTTGTTAGTTAGTAGATTTTTCCTGCTGTGTATTTTATATTTATTTATATTTAAATTCTATCCATTAGTTTATTATGTATCTTTAGCTAGTATGCACCAACATAGTGGATAAGTTTAGGAGATTTCCATGGAGGCTATGGTATGGACATGACATGGGCATGTGATGGTATGACTGATTTTTATATGATCATATTATTTTATTTTTTCACTAAATTTATATGGCATGTGTTACTTCCTTTTCTCATCATTTTTAGATACCTTTTAGCTTTGTGGGAGGCTATGTACATTACATGATATTTTTGTAATAGATTTCTTTATTATGTTTTTTATTTTATAAATTTAGTTAGTTTTACTATAATGGAATTTTCGATAGATTTTCCATAAAAATTCCACATCCCATTCAACTAGGTACTTTAGCATCTCTTTTCTTGGACAAGGAAGTGTTGCCAGGTTGAAGATTTGTGGAGGTGTATAGAACTTTATAAGTGTGGCAGAATGAGAGTTAGCAGCTAAGTTCATCATAGATTTGTGCTTCAATCTTCCAAGTAAGTAATCTTAGTATATTTTCCTATTTGTTTTGTTTAATAGGTTTTGTGCATAACTATCATGGAATGGATTTTGTTTAATTTCTTCTAATGTGTGTGAATTATGGTTGGGATTGGATTTTTCTTTACATGCTTAGTATTATCAGATTTTTATGCATAAATTCACTATTTTCTTTTCCTTATAATTTTATATTTTTCATTGATATCGAAAAAGAGATGTTTTGTAAAAATTATCCTATTAACTATTTTTGGCATGGGTATTAGTACCAACTTGGATCTTAGTAGAATTGTATGATTATATTACTTGAGACATCAATCTATGTTATAATGTTAATACATTTGCCTCACTATGGTTTTTATTAGGTTTTATCCAATTTGAGGGATTTTCAATCTTCATAATTGCACAAACTTTCATTAAACTTTCTTTGGATTTTAATCCTTCATGGTTTTGTTATCATCTTATTCATGTCTTTCTCAGTTTGTTGAGTTTTTTAACTTTATTGGGTCTTACTGTGAGTGATTATAGTATTTCCTTATTAATTGTTGATCATTTGCTAGCCTTTTTATATTATTTTCTATTTTTTTATTTCTACACTAAAACCATGAGTTGTGGTGAGACAGTTAATGTTAATCATGGGTTGTGGTCAGATCATGATCCATCACCATGGGTCATGGTGAGATCATGATTAAGTCTTTAGCCATCTTTCACAACTTTAGTTTATGTTTCTTGAAAAACTATAGCAACACAAGTCATGATCTATACAACAGGTCATGCTAAAGTAGTGATCAAACCTTTCATGTTGTTTTCATCATGTTGAATCTTTTTGTAGAATTTTTAGTTAATCATGACTCATGATCAAATCATGGTTTATCCATCATGGTTCATGAATAGTGATGGTTGAGTGTTTTCATCATAGTCTTTACTGATAATTTTCTATGAATATCACGAGTCATAGTCAAATCGTGGTATCATAAGTTTACCGTTGTTGGTCCCTTCTTACTATTGAAGCTCAATTTGACACATTTTGATAACTTTAGACTTCTTTTGACTCTACTTCTAGAGCTAGGTGATGTTGGTTAACACTTTAAAATCAATTATTGGATTCCTTCGAATCATTTCGACTTATTGGTTATATTTTGTATCCCTCCATCATTAAAATTTTTTATTTGATTGCTTGTATGGATGTTGTTTATCAAGAGCTAGTACAAAGTTATGTGGTCAATTAAAGATAGGCACTTTAGAGATGTTTCATATTTAACCCCCACTAGAATGCATTAGTATGGCTTTCATTGTAGGCCCCATCCTACATGAAGGGTGGTTTACGCCTCATTAGTTCTTTTGTTTGATGCATCCACAACATTAGAGATGAGTCCTAGATGATACCTCTAGTGTTGGTAGCTTGATTTGAAACTAATAAATAAATCCATGTACATAGTACTTTGGCATTTGTTTTGAAAATTTTGGAAAAGTTCACATGATAATAATTCACACATTTGAAACTAAGTGTAGTATGTAACATCCTCCTTGTTTGTAGATTAATGGATGGAGTGGAAAAATTGGTTAGTTAGCTTTTACATATGATTAAATTGATGTATGCTTCATTATGTTTTAAGTTGTTGTTACTGGCTTGCCTTGTAGGTCATCATGCCTTTACCTAGCCAACATGAGACTTGTCCTAGATTTAGTTAAAGAAGATGTCAAGGTTCTCACTCAATGTATACTGATCCTCCTCTCTTATTTGCAAGTCACCAAGGCTAGGTAGAGGAAGAAGATGTTTTAGTATTTGCTACTGATTTTGGATTTCATGCATATTTATTTTCATCATTAGTCTTTTATCTCATCACATTATTATGACATTTTATAGACTTGTATTAAACTATTTTCTTGCATGTTTTATGTGTTTGGATTATGGATTTTATGTATGGTTGAACATATTATAGTACTATAGATTTTCAAATTTATATTCCTTAATGTCTTATTAGTTTAAATTTAGCTTTTCAATTCATTTATATACATACATATTTATGTATGTATGTATATATGTATGTACCTACATATGTATATGTATACATATGTTTGTGTATTATTAATTAAATTTACTCTTACCTATCATTGTTATCATTTCTTCTTCTTTTTTTGTTGGTCATGGCTTCATCATATTTTCTTCTTGCTTCCTTATCGCTATAGTAGTTCATTCAATTTTTAGTTTCAAGTCCTGGCTAATCATTCGTTAGGGGTTCTATACCTAATGTAATGTTCTCCAACCTAAGGCTAGGAATGAGAATGTTACAAGTTAGTATTAAAACATAGGTTTGTTGATTTTCTCATTTCATTGTATTGTGTCTAGTGAGGGCAAGTACTAGAGGTACACATAGTCATGATAGGAGGGTAAATGTTAGGCCTAATAATCCAACTCTAACACTTAATCTCATTCTTGATTAAATGAAGGAGCCCATAATAGAATCCTAAGTGAAGCTTGTTACTCTTACTCCTACTCTATTCACAAATGAGAATATTATTTAGGCTTACATCAATCACTATTTGTTTCAATTCCTTCATCAAAATACAAAGAAGAACTCAAACTCATCGTTGATACTCATTGTTGTAGGGATTGGTGGTAGTGGTAGATGATGAATGGAATGTGAGTATATGGAGTAATTACGTAAGTTGAGATCACCATTCTTTTAGGGTCTGCTACCATAGAGTGATTGGAGAATATCATAAAAATCTTTAAGTTGATGGGCTAGACTCCTGCACAACAATCTTAATTAGCAATCTACTAGTTCAAAGATCTTGCTAATCATTGGTGGATTACTAAAGAAAAGACATCTTACTGGGAAGATTGTGATGTTCATTAGAGTGTTTTTCTTCTTTCTTTCAATGAATATTATATTCCTTTGAAGTATGTGAAGGTAAAAGCTAATGAATTCTATCATCTCTACTAGGGACATTAGACCATGACCAATTGCAATTGCAAGTTTTTGGAGCTAAGTATGTATGTGACTCACATACATTTTGACAAGAGGACCAAAGTGATTTGTTTTATCTATGGTTTTCATGTGTTCATTAAGGATTACTTTCTTCCTCTTTGTCTTAAAATGTATGAGGATGAACATATTCATGCGATGGACTTAGAGTGTATTTAGTTGATAAAAGTAGGGCATTATGACCTATCTCAAAATAGGGGTCAAATCTTCTTTAGGAAGTCTAGTGAATCCAAGAAAACCTAGGGTTCAAGATCTAGTAGGTAGCAGCATTTGTTGCTACAATAGTAGTCTTTAAGTGGTGGAACCAATCACAAACCTATCACTTGTCATGCTTGTGAGAAATTTAGACATATCTATAGGGATTGTCCTAATTATGACAACTATGACCAGCTTGTTCACAAGAGTTTCAACAATCTAAATCAACTAGACGATGGAGGTTCTTAATAGGATGGTAAACCTACAAGTGGTTAGCATGACACTAGGATACATGCATAAGTGTATGCTTTGACTAAACAGCCAATTAATGCTAAACCTAACACCATGATGAAATCGGAAGATATGATTTTAACTTTTGTAGTTTTGATTCCCTTTAATCCTAGTACCAACCATTCCTTTGTTGATTAATGAATAGTTAGACATTTGGATTTGAAGAATTAGTATTTTATCCAAGGGCTAACTATTAGCATTATTAATGATAGTGTGCTTATTGGTGATTTAGAATGTCTCCTAACTTAATGTGTCCATGTCATGATTCTAAGGGAATATGACATTATCTTAGGTATCGATTAGTTGTCTCACTATTAGAGTATCTTGGATTGTTATCATAAGATACCTTTCTTGATGACAAGTGATGATATTCAAGTGACCACGCATACAAGGCTACACAAGATTAAGTTGGATCTTATCTCCTCAAGGTTTTTCATCACTTATTACAAAAGGATCATTTTTTTATAGGTTTAATTAGTGAGCCTTTTCCTTTTCTTTGGATTGATCAGATTTCTATTATTCATGAGTTTCTTAATGTCTTTTATTTGATGTTTCCTAGTTTACCTCCAAGAGGTGATGTTAATTTTGAGATTATTCTCAAACTCAATGTTAAATCTATCTCTAAGATTCAACATACAATGTCACCTATCAAGTTGGTTAGACTAAAGATTCAACTTTAGGAGCTACAAGATATGGGTCTTATTCATCTAAGTGTGTCTCTATGTGATGCTTCTATTCTCTTTGTCAACAAGAATGATGGTAGCATGGGGTTATGCATTGAATATCAATAGCTTAATAATGTGACTGTGAAGGATAAATGATGAGCAGCGAGGTACCCCTACACCCAACCATACAAATACAAGCGTACATGCACGATCCAGTAAAATTCCAAGGACTAAGTGCTTATGTGTCTTCACAGAACAAGGATGGGTTAGCGATTGTTGTCTTCCCAAGCTTACTTGTATAGCACGATTGTATGATTAAGTAAACTTGAGGCATATTATTTTTATGCTTTTTATGTTTTATGTCCTAGTGCTAAAAAGGGAAGAAGTGAATTAATTGAATAACTAATTTAGATTAACTAATCAGCTAAGTCCTAACTAGTCCTAACACCAGCATCCATTCCCACTTGTCATACACATCCTGAACTAGTGTAACACTGCTGGGATTACCAAACGCTAATCGTTACTAGGTTACCAAGTGTTCCACGCATGCTCGAAGTGGTTGTACTAAGTGTTCTTACTTGTGAAAATTAACGAATCAATAAAAGCAACATTAATTAACTAATGAAAGCATTAAAGAACTAGAAATAGCATTAAGGGTGAGAGATAAGCTATTCTGAATGCTATAAGGTTTATCACAAAGTTCATCTTTATTTCTAGACACAAGGTGTGCTCAGGTACACAATGCTTGAATAAAGATCCATTCGCTTTATGACTCCTACTGTAGGCACTTAGAAATAATTCTAACTCTAAGAGGGAGAAACTGCAAGAGTTCAGGTAAGGGACTAAGAACTAACTACTAAACCAAGTGCACCTACCTCTTATGTATAGGCAATTAGATAGGTCCTAATATCAAATTTCTGATATCGCATGGCAAGATCCGATATCACGTACCTGATATCACAGACTTGATATTGTGGCCCCGACATTGTGTACACAATATCGCGGCTCATCATACCCCCACGACTAAATAAAATCTTGACCTCAAGTTTCTTACAAAATATTGGGAAGGTATGGGATTATTGACTGAATGACAACTGACGATGACATGGGATGACAGACTTAGAGTGCCCAAGAAACGGATCAACAAATATATTACAACATTGGTGTTCATGTCCATTGTGATGAACACTATACATATATGACATCCAAACCCTCATTCAACAACTTGGAGAGAGAGAGAGAGAGAGAAAAATGAGGCGCATTGCTGCCGATGTCAAAACTGTGCACACCGTTGTTCATCCATAGCTACATGTCCAAACTTGTTTTCCTTGCGTAAACGCACCAGCTCTAGTCCATCCTAAGTGCTTCCTCTTATCCCAGTCCATTGTTTATGTAATCGCCATCTACACACACAACACACTCATGGATTAGCAAGGGTAGATAAAACCTAATGCAGCTAATACCTTGCCTCAATATAAAGTACATTGGCTATGTTGTGGGTATGGTAGATACTAGGTGAGAGGTTTATGACTCATAACTATCCAAGGTGTAGGGGTAAGATAATTATGAAATGGAAATTTTTGTGATAAGGCCCCCATGACTAAGAGCAAACCTTCGGTAGCAATAGGGTGGAAAACTTTTAAAGAACAAGAAGGATATGAGAAACAACAACGGTGAAGCCAATAAAACAAAAGCAAAAATGGATGTCATTGATGGGGTGAATAAGAAATAATTGATTGCGAGAAATGTTCAAGGGAAAGAGCTTAACAATTTCACCAAAAAGGAATGCTAGTGGGTCCTCCCCAAAGCAAGCTCATGCCCTAAATGCTCTAACAAACCTACAAACCAAAGAGTCCATAGGCTCTCGGAATGACATATGGAAATAATGGTTAAAACCTTACCCACAAGTATCTTACCAAAGACTAATAGTGTGCCAACCAAGATATAGACTTATCATAAAACTAGCAATGAGGTGGAATGTGGAAAGCAATATGGAAAGAGAGGAGAGAATGAAATGGAATCCCAAAAATTTAGGTTGTGTAAAGTCCCTTGTGTAATATGTGGTTAAGGTGACTTAATAAAATTCTGTCCAAATCTAGATTCAACTATCCACATCCAATGACCTTGCATCAACACACTTGACCAACCCATCCTCCCAAAGTAACAAGAATGCGTCCACAAAGCCACCACCATCCCAACAAGAGAATAAGCATGAAGTGAGAAAGGGCCTTAGTTAGAGGGGACCTTCAAGCATGGGTAACATGTCTTTCCAGTGCCATAACTAGTGCTTATAGCCCATGTTTCTTTATTATGTCTAAGGGGTGTGCTTTGAATTCTCACCATTTTTTTTTTGAATGTGAGAACCACACCATGCAAAGACTTATTTGATTTAGTAAACTTCCTGAGATTTGGTCAAGAGTGGGATGGCAGAAAACTTGTGAAAAACATCCAAGTACCTAAGAGAATAGCCAATGCAAATGCATCAAGTCCCCTTGAGGTCACACCCTGTTCCATCTATTTGAATCTTTCCTTGGTTTGAAGAGTACTACGACACCAAATCATTAATAAATTTTCTTAGAAAAGGGATAGTACATTTCCAAAATAATGGAAGACCATAGAGTTGTATGGATAATTGGGTGACATGGACTCATTGCTTGTTTTACCAAAAATAAACCATATCGTAGCATCAACACTGAAAGTCAAAGGTAAAAACCAAACATTAGCAATCAACACTTATTATAATGCAACCCACCATCATGAGCACTTATTATGTGATAAATAAGAAAAAATCAAACAAAGAAATAGTAAAAATATTAACGATGGTGTAAAACAAAAATGTTTAAAAGCAAAGGAACTAAGAGCTTAGAATGGTTAGCATTGGTGGCCATCTCCCTCACAACTAAGTTGGAAGGGAGAGATCTAAAATAATGAGCAAGGTTGTCCACCAATAGAGGTAGTATTAGTACTAGCTATTTTAGGCTCATGGAAGGGCTTGGTTTGCTGGATGTTGACCAATAACTTCTTATTCGAGCTTTCGGGTTTGTAGATCATCATGGCCCCTGAAGAAAAGGTTTCATGAATGATATAAGGTCCTTCCCACATCATTTAAAATTTAGTTCGTTGGGGTACATGTGTGGGATTCCATTAAAGAAACTTATCTCCTGGTTGGTATTTGACCGTCCTAATCCTTAGGTCATGACGTTGTTTATTAAAGGCCTTATGCAACTCATTGGATGACAGGGCAGCTAGTCGATTCTCATCTAGCAAGTTAAGGTTCATTAGCCATTCCTTTGTGCTAGATTGAGATCAAGGTTAAGGTCACATGTTGTGGATAATGTACAGAGCTCTACTTGAATAGGAAGTGTTGGAAGTTTTTCGTACATTAACTCATAGGGAGAGTAGCCTATAGGGAGTTTTCATGTGGAGCGGTATGCCCAAAGAGCATCGGTCAGTTTGGTGCTCTAGTCTCGCCTATACTTGCTAATGGTTTGTGTCAATATTTTTGTGATCTCCCTATTGGTGACCTCGGCTTGACCATTCTCTTGAGGATGATATGGTGCAGTCAATTTGTGCTCAACTCCTAAGCGTTGCATTAACTTTCAAAAATTCAAACTTGTAAAGTGTGTACCATTGTCAGAAATAAGTGCATGAGGCACGCCAAACCTGTTTACAATTTGTTGTTGCAAAAATTGTGCAGCAGTAGATGATGTATAGTCCGTAACAGCAGTTGCTTCTACCCACTTGGTAAAATAGTCAACAGCAACAATAATGTAGGCTTTTCCAATGGACATTAGTGTAATAGGCTCCATAAAATCAATTCCCCATATGTTGAAGGGTTCTAAAGGTTGAATCCATTATTGCAAACCCTCCATTCTAGCAATCATTCCCCCATCATATTGGTAGCACTCACAAGATTGAATGAAATGATGAGCGTCCCGGAACAATGTAGGCCAATAATATCCTGTAAGCAAGATTTTTATGGCTATTCATCTCCTTGTGTAATGACCCCCACAAGGGCCCTCATGAGCATCTTGGAGAACTCGCAATTGATCTACATCAAGAACACACCACCGAACCAAGCCATCAGGACATACCTTATAGAGGTGTCCATTGATTTCCATGAAATATTTGGCTTAGTGAAGAAACTATTGTTTCTTTTTAACGTCTAACCCTTGTGGTGTCTCTTGTGTAAGCAAATAAGTGAGAATGCTACTATACCAATTTGTATTAGTGAGTCAGTAATTATTTATCACACCTGCAAAGAGGATTTCATCATAGAAACGATCATAAATTAGATATTCATCCTCTTTGTTGTCCCATCCCAACTGAGATAAATGATCAACAACAACATTCTCGGTGCCTTTACGATCGATCATCGTAAGATCGAACTCTTGTAAGATCATGAGCCATCATATGATGCGAAGGCTCACCATTGGTTTATTCATTAGGAACTGAATTGCACTATGATCCGTATGTACAAATATCTTATAGCCCAATACATAGTGGCTAAATTTTTCTAGTGCAAACACCACAACCATTAACTCTTTTTCTATTGTGGTGTAATTGAGTTGTGCACCTGTGATACTTCGACTTGCACAGTGGATGTAGTAGGGACATTTTTGGTCATCTAACTGTGTAAGTACAACTCCTAAAGCAAAGTTGGACGCGTCAATCATTATGTGGAACAATTTGGACCAGTCAGGAGCTTGTAGAATAGGTGTTTCTACAAGATTCTATTTTAAGGTTTGGAAGGCTAGCTCACATTCCTTGGTCCATTCAAAAGGTATGTCCTTCTTTGTTAGCTCTACCAAAGGTTTCGCAATCCTTGAAAAGTTCTCAATGAAGTGTCCATAGTAGCCAGTATATCTAAGGAATGATCGGATGTATTTTATAGTTTCAGGTTGTCAAGTGATTCCTTGGATGACCTTAATCTTTTCAGGATCTACTTTTATCCTTGTTTGTGAAATCTTGTGCCCTAATACAATGCCTTCTTGGACCATTAAATGGCTTTTTTGCCAATTGAGCCTTAAGTTGGTTTCTACACATCGTTTCAATACTTTCTCTAATCAGTCCAATGCTTGTTTGAAGTCTACTCCATAGGTGGAGAAATCGTCCATAAAGACCTCCACACCATTTCCTATTTGCTGCTGAAAGATACTTAGAACCAAAGGTTGAAATATTGTTGGGGCATTACACAAGCCAAACGACATCTACTTATATGTAAATGTCCCCCAAGGACTTGTGAATGTAATCTTGGCTTGGTCTTCTGGTGCTATTTGAATTTGATTATATCCATTGTAGCCATCCAAAAAACTATATTAGCAATGCCCTACAATGGTATCTAAGACTTGGTCGACGAATGGCAATGGAAAGTGGTCTTTAAATGTTGCCATGTTCAGTAGCCTAAAGTCTATACACACCCTCCATTTACCTTCCTTTTTGGGAACAATGACTAATGGACTAACCCATTCACTATTTGTAATGGGATAGATGAACCTAGCTTTTAGAAGTTGTTCGATTTCTTCTTTAACCACTTGCTTAAGCTTTGGGTTCAATCGCCTCTACAGTTGTCATCAAGGTTTCATGGAGGGGTCAATGTAAATTCTATGTTGGCATATCCTAGGATCTATTCTAGTTAATTCGGTATATGACCAAGCAAAGGCTTTTGACCATTTTTTTACCATTTTCAGCAGTCTTTCTTTCTATTGAGGAGTGAGCCTAGCGTTAATGATTACCAACTTTTCATTTTTTAGAAATGTATACTCCATACCTGTAGGAAACAATTTTAACTCAAGGGGCTTTTGCTTGAACTTGTCAAGGATTTCCAACTTCCCTAAGCCGATATTTTCGATGTTAGCACTTGGAAGTTGGTGATGGACTTGCTCATTGATCCTTTTGTATGATGCCTCCAGAACATTAAACATGAGTCTTGGGTAGCATCTATAGCACCAATAGTTTTCTTTGAGACTAATAAATAATTTCATGTGCATTGTAGTTTGGCATTTAGTTTAGAAATTTTGGAAAAGTACACATGCCAATACTTTACATATTTGAAACTAAATGGAGTGCATGCTAGTGTCCTTGTTCATAGGTTGATGGGTGGAAATCAGTTGGTTTAATTTTTCTTATGATTCAATTGATATGTGCTCCATGATGTTTTGGATTGTTGTGTTTACTGACTTATCTTGCAAGACACCATGCCAAGGCTCTCACTTAGTGTGTACTAACCCCTCCTCTTTTTTGTTTAGGTTACCAAGGTTAGGTGGAGAAAGGAGATCTTTTGGTGTTTGCTGTCAATTTTAGATTTCATGTATATTTATTCTTTAGCATTAGTTTTTTATCTTCTAGATTTCATGCATAATTTAGCATTATTCTTTTATCTTCTAGCATTGTTATGACATTTTATTAACTTGTATTAGACTATTTCCTTGAATGTTTTATATGTTTGGATTATGAATTTTATGTATAGGCAGCAAGTACCCCCTATGCCCAACGATAGGAATCACTAAGTATTCATGCATGATTTGATCAAATTCTATAGACTTATAGCCTTCTAAGCACACTAGTCTCTAGGAAGTGAAACTAACCATTACAATCATTGTCTTCCTGATTACACTTGTGAAAAGCAAAGATATGGTTAAGTGCAACTAAGGCATATGATTTTATCATTTTTATGTTTTGTGTTTTAAGTCACCTAAGGATAAGAATAATGAATAAAATAAAATAACATAATTAAATTGCTAATTTAATCTAATCAGCTACACCTAACTAATCCTAACATAAGCATCTGTTCCCACTTGTTGTACACATCTTGAACACGTTTAACGCTATTGAATTACCAAATGTTAAGCGTTATTAGGATTACCAAGTGCCAAGTATATGCTGGAAGTGGTCATACTTATGTGCTTAATTAATCATTATTTAATCTAACTTAATTTATTATTTAATTACTTAAAGCATTAAAGAAAATTGTGCAAAACATTGAATACATAAATAAACAATTAATCTATTTCCAAGTGCTACAAGGTTATCAGAAAGCTCATCTTTATTGCCCCACACACTATCGTGCTTAGGTACAACAATGCTCAAATAAAGATTCGTACACTCTTTGACTCCTATTGCGGGCACTTAGAAAAATATTTTAACTTTTAAATGATAAAACAGCAAGAGCTTCCCTACAGCTATGACAAGATATGTCATAAACATGATGCAGAGCACATATTTATAGGCAAAAATAAACACTATGTCGATGGGGCCACGTTAATGCATCAAATCATGTGTCGATGGGGCCTAGTTGATGAGGCCTAGTCAATGAGGCCTAGTCAACACAACCAATTTACGATTCATCAATAATATTTAAGATTTTCAAATTTTAGTTTTTATCTTCCACTATAAATATTTCTTTTTTTCTTTTTGGTTATGGCTTCATTGTATTTTCTTTTCACTTTCTTATTGCTACATTAGTTCATTTAATTTTCAATTTCTTGCCATGACCAATCATTTGTTCCAAGTTCTATACCGAGCATAATGCTCTCCAACTTAAAACCAAGAAAAAGGGTGTTACAAGGAAGAAATTTGCACAATAAGAAAATGCCCGCAAGGAAGAAACATGAACATTATCTAAACAATTGAAACGTGAGAACTTAATTATAATGGAAAAGCATCCGCTCTTTTTTGTGGGTAAGCATTCAAATTATAGTTCCCCCACGGCACGTAATGCTTACGCTTTCAAAAACGTGCAAGCTTACCCGTTGGGAGAACGCGGAGAGAGAACTTGGAGGAGCGCTGTCTCTACACCGTTAACATCATTTGAGTTTTCTAGGAAGCAAACTTGATTTTTCGTCACTGCTCCAGCCTACACAATTCGGAAGTTTGGCTTTGACGTTTTTTGTACCTTAAGGGTTCAAATTTTTAATTTTTACTCTTCATTTGGAGAACGTGTGGCGTGAAGCCCGGCAGCGCCTATATATTAGTTACACATGAGAAAATTTAAGGGTGGAAAGAGGACGGAAGCTTCTCCGCACTCTCAACGACTTCTTGAGCGGCCCGCCGTGTGGGGTCGGGAATCAGGGTCTTGCAATAGACGTTTACAAAGTCGCATGAACCTTATTACTGCGATTGAGGAGTTGGAACCAATCTTTGTCGCCAAAATTTTTCACGCTGCAGCTCTTCTGCATGTTGACTGGGTTCGCAGCTGCCGTGGCTTCATCTTCAACCTGCCTGTGTTAACTATCATGTATTTTCATTTGCATCCTTCCCGTTTGTTTGTTGTGTAATTCGTTGCATATCTCTGCAAGTATTGTTTCATGTTTGTTTAGTTTCATTCTTTCAAGCGCTTCAATGCCGCGGCTAGTTTTCCTGCAACGCCTGCCTCAGCTTCTTGTGCTGGTGCTCATTCCTCTCTTGGTAGAGTTTTCTTCAATAGCTTCTGGTGTTTCTTATTGCCCAAGTGAGGAGATGCAGTGTGGAAATATGAATTTAAGCTACCCTTTCGGAGTAGTACCAGGTTGTGGAGATCCTGATTTCCAAGTTCATGGTTGCGACAGCTCAGATCCTTATATTGTTATCAACCATAAAAATTTCTATATCCGAAATGTAAGCAGTAGATCCCATTCAAACACTGTGCAAATGGA
>MNCI01026530.1:68085-135074 GCA_015680685.1 Gnetum montanum
CGCAGCTGCCGTGGCTTCATCTTCAACCTGCCTGTGTTAACTATCATGTATTTTCATTTGCATCCTTCCCGTTTGTTTGTTGTGTAATTCGTTGCATATCTCTGCAAGTATTGTTTCATGTTTGTTTAGTTTCATTCTTTCAAGCGCTTCAATGCCGCGGCTAGTTTTCCTGCAACGCCTGCCTCAGCTTCTTGTGCTGGTGCTCATTCCTCTCTTGGTAGAGTTTTCTTCAATAGCTTCTGGTGTTTCTTATTGCCCAAGTGAGGAGATGCAGTGTGGAAATATGAATTTAAGCTACCCTTTCGGAGTAGTACCAGGTTGTGGAGATCCTGATTTCCAAGTTCATGGTTGCGACAGCTCAGATCCTTATATTGTTATCAACCATAAAAATTTCTATATCCGAAATGTAAGCAGTAGATCCCATTCAAACACTGTGCAAATGGAATTAGGCATATCAGATTGTTTCGACTTCTCGGTACTTGAACGTTCCTTCCTGAAACTCGATTACGAATCAGAGGTGTATTTTTACAATCCTACGACGCATTCAACTGTTGCCAATGCGTATGATATCTTCATTATGAATTGTTCGGCCGGGTGCACCGGGTCGGCTTTATGTGGTGGCTCTTGGTGCCTTAGCTTCGAGCCACCTTCCCAATGGTGTAACCTTATTAATGCAAGCGTATCATGGAACACCACAGATTTGGAACGAAAAATCAGAAATAATATACTGTATAGGGAGGGATTTGTGACTGAAGCAGTCGTTGATGAAACAAGATATTGGAAGTGTTCTGAATGTTGGAATAAGGGCAAGATATGTGGTTACAATGCATCAGATTTTAGTGTCCAGTGCTTCCCAGGTAGAGATTTTTCTGAATGGAATATATAATGTTCCGTGAAATTTTTTTCAATGAAACATATTTTGTTGAATCATAAATACCATTTCTTTTTACACCAGGTTAGCGTGCACTAATTCTTGTGGCATATGTGATTGCATGCAGTTTCCACGGACTTGCATGCAGTTTCCAAGCACAAGACGAACAGGGGATTGATAATAGGTAAGTTTTGTTTGGAATCTGCTACAGTCGCAGTTTTTAGGCTGCTTTCCCATCATAATTCACACTTGCACCAGTCATTCATTTCAATACTCACAGCTAAACACAGGAAATGGAAATGGAAACTTGCAGGGGTATCGGTGGTGGGCACGGTGGGGGTATTCCTGTTGTTACCCACGGTTGTGTTGGTGGTGTTCCGGAGGAGGTTAACAAAAAGACGGAAACAGGGCACCCAAACATCATCGCACGCGCGAGGATGGGCCGCGAAATCCAGCGACGACGCCTTTAATTCTGCAAACATTTCCGTCGTCGGCTCTGATGAGAAGACGCTGGGCGGCATGCACATCTTCGCGTATGAGGAGCTGCGCGAAGCCACGGACGAATTTGCCGAAGAAAACAAGATTGGCGACGGCGGTTTCGGCTCCGTCTTCAAAGGCCGACTCCGCGACGACGGTCGTATGGTGGCCGTGAAACGCCTACACCAATACGACCAACCTCGCCGCGTCGACAAATTCCTGAACGAGGCCAGCGTCTTCAATAAGCTTCATCATCCTCATGTCGTCCGACTGTACGGCTGCACCAGCCCACGCGGCGCCGAGCTCATGCTCGTCTTCGAGTTCCTCCCCAACGGAACCCTGGCCGATCATCTCCACGGCGACCGCCGTTGCCCCTCCGAGGGCCTACCATGGGACCTCCGCCTACGAATCGCCGCTCAAACAGCAGAGGCTCTGGCTTTCCTGCACAGCCTGAGTCCGCCCGTGTTCCACCGCGACGTCAAATCCTCGAATATTCTTCTGGACGCGCATTTGGATGCTAAGATTGCGGATTTGGGGCTATGTAAACCAGTTCCGGGGGATGCGTCTCATGTGACCACGGCGCCGCAGGGGACGCCCGGCTACTTGGACCCGGAATACTACGAGTGCTTTCATCTCACCGAAAAGTCCGACGTGTACAGCTACGGCGTTGTGCTGGCCGAGATTTTGTCGGGAAAAGCTGCCGTGGACGTGAGCCGAGAACAGCGGTTCATAAATCTGGCGAGCATGGCCGTGATGATGATACAGCAACGAGATCTGCACGGATTTCTTGATGAGGCGCTCACGAAGGTGATGAAAGCGCAGCCGGCGGTTGCAGCCGCGGTGCAGGCGGTGTCTGACCTGGCATTCCGGTGTCTAGCGAAGCAGCGTGATCACCGGCCGGCGATGGGAGAGGTCGCTCATGTGCTGTGGGCCATGCGGGAGGCAGCTCACGTGGACGCGGAGAATATGAAGAAGACAGGAGCGCCGTTATCGCTAACGTCGGTGAATGAAGGCTACTAGATTGAAGGCTTATGGAGATGTATACAGCTTTGCTGGTTTGTAAGCGTAATATAGCGAGAGTTTGGAGCTGAGTTCATGTATTCGTAGCTTTGTACTTCAATCTTTTGGGTGAGTAATCTTGACACTTGTTCTTTATTTTTGTGCATAACTAGCATGGGATGAATTTTTTTTTTTTAATTTCTTTTGATGGATATGAACTATGATTGGAATTGGATTTTGCTTTGCATGCTTACCATTGTTTGATTTTTGTGCCAAAATTTGTTATTTCTATTCGCCTATAATTTAATGTTTTTTATTAATTTCAAAAAAGGGAGTTTTGTAAAAATTATCCTATGAACTATTATAGGGCATGGGTATTACTCGTTTGATTTGTCTCAGTATAGGGCATGGGGATTCTAAGTGTTCACAATTTTGTAAACTTCCATTAAATTTTCTCAAGGTTTGGACCCTCAATGGTGTTATTATCTTGTTAGTCATGCTTTTTGTGAATACCATGAGTTATAGTCAAGTCATGGTATCCCAAATTTTTCCTTTTTCTAGTTCCTTCTTTTTGTTGGAGCTTAATTTGACACATTTTGATGACTTCCAATCTCTTTCAACTTAGCTTGATAAACTTGGGCGACGTTGGTTTCTATTTTGGAGTTAATTGTTGAACCCCTTTAGATTGTTTAGACTTATTGGCTATTGTTTATGTCCCTTCATAATCAACATTTTGTTTTTCCTATTTGATTACCCATATGGATGTTGTTTGTTGGGAGTTAGCATCAAGATGTGTGGCCAATTAAAGATAGGTTCCCTAGAGATGTTTGATATTTCACTCCTAGTGGGATGCATCAGTGTGGGTTTTGTTGTACATTCAACACAAGAGGGTGATCCATAGCTCATTGATCCTTTTGTATGATGCCTCCAGAACATTAAAGATGAGTCCTGGGTAACACCTCTAGCACCAGTAGTTTGCTTTGAGACTAATAAATAAATCCATGTGCATTGTAGTTTGGCATTTAGTTTAGAAATTTCAGGAAAAGTACACATGACAATACTTTACATATTTGAAACTAAATGTGGTGCATGCTAGCCTCCTTGTTCATAGGTTGATGGGTGGAAATCCGTTGGTTTGATTTTTCTTATGATTCAATTGATATGTGCTCCATGATGTTTTGGATTGTTGTGTTTACTGACTTGTCTTGCAAGCCAATGCACCAAGGTTCTCACTCAGTGTATACTAACCTCTCCTCTTTTTTGTGTAGGTTACCAAGGTTAGGTGGAGCAACGAGATCTTTTGATGTTTGCTATCAATTTTAGATTTCATGTATATTTATTCTTTAGCATTAGTTTTTTATCTTCTAGCATTAGTCTTTTATCTTCTAGCATTGTTACAACATTTTATTAACTTGTATTAGACTATTCCCTTGAATGTTTTATATGTTTGGATTATGGATTTTATGTATGGTTGAACATTTCATAATTGATGAGCGGCGAGTACCCCCTATGCCCAACGATACAAATCACTAAGTATTCATGCGTGTCCTGGTCGAATTTCGTGGACTTATAACCTTCTAAGCACACTAGTCTCTAGGAAGTGAAACCAACCATTACAATTGTTGTCTTTCCAATTACACTTGTAAAATGGAAAGATATGGTTAAGTGCACTTGAGGCATATGATTTTTATGATTTTTATGTTTTGTGTTTTAAGTCACTTAAGGATAAGAATAATGAATTGATAAAATCACAGTTTGCCAGGTCTTGATATCGGATACACGATATCAGGTACGTGATATCACAACTTGGACACAATATCGTGATTCCTATGTTAGCCTATAAATATAGCACTCAGGCACACAGCGAGGAGGAGATTAGTCAATCTTTAGTCACTTTTTAGTTTTCAATTTCTTACAGTTAGCTTTAGTGTTATTTTCAAGTGCATGCTCGTAGTGTGATGCTTGTAATTGTATGAAACCTTTGTTCAAGTGTGATGTACTTGGACACGCACACGATCGGCAATAAAGATCAATATTACTCCATCATTGCAACATTCACTTAGCTTTTAATTTGTTTTAATTATTGATTATTTATTGCTATTTTCTTAGTTAACATTTCTTTTATCATCATTTACTATTCTTGTTGTTAATGTGAAATGAGTACGCCTTAATCACGAACATTTAGGTGTAACTACGTGGTAACCTAGTAGCTTATCAAGTAGTGCTTTGAGTGATGTGTGCTTGGTAATCCTAGAAGTCCAAGATGCATGCAGATGATTAAGGATGGATGCTCATTGCACCTAGGCTAGCTTAGATCTTATTTCCTATTGCCCGTTAGCTTCATTAAGTTACCACTTATTGTCTTTAGAAGTAGCATAGTAGTAGGGACCACATCATACACATCACTTTGAACTAAACCATACGTGACAAAGCAATTACTAGTCCAAGTGGAAAGACAATGAACTACAATTAATGTATAACTGTCTAGGTGCTACAACTAGTCCATCTGCAAAGTTTGACCGGATCGTGTGTACACGCTCATATGCGTATGGTTGAGCATAAGGGTACCTCACCGCTCATCATTGGCATCATTTTCAGGGATGGTGCCAGTTATCTAGATTAGTTATATCATACAAGATCGCTATAGTAGGGTATTAATGATATATCTTTTAAATTCAATTAAGTTACACACAATTCATGACAATGTCTCTTTCACAAAACAACAATAATGCAACATCTAGTGAGACAATTCATTGGAGAACTAATGAAATTTATGATGAAGAAGAAGTTTGGAGTACTTAATCTCATCCAGGAGTTTCATATGTTCATAGACACCCCAACGATACTCAAAGACTTTTGTCATCCAACTCAGACACCTCTAGTGAAGATGAGACATCCCCTAGAACGAGGGGGCCTGTAAGGCCTAGGACCTTCTCAATGGGTAGCAAGAGTACATCAAGGGATGATTGGAAGACTTACAAAAGTTATGACAAGTCTTCCAGTTCCCTTTCTCCCTCTCCTCTTTCAACGTCGAGTTGTGACACAAATGACTATTCCTTAAGGGGTTCGACATAGAAATAAAAATCGAACCCACGGGAAAAATCAAGAATGGCAACATGAACATAGGCAACATCATCCAAACTCATGAACTCACAACCTATTTAGTGATGATGAATCCTTGCTGGCTACTAAGAGCCTAATGCATATAATAGATGCCATTCAGATATCCTGTAGGCATTGCAAAAAAAGTTGTCTGCCCAGGCTTGATTTAAACAACTTTCCTAAGTTCTCAGAAGGCTATGATTCAAATCCACAACATCATTTACCAACCTTCTATGATGCTTGTTGATGAGTGGCTAGGTACCCCTACACTCAACCATATGAATATGAGCATGTACGTGTAATCCGGTCAAACTCCACAGACAGACTAGTTGTGGCACCTAGATAGTTACATGTTAATCACAGTTCATTGTCTTCCCACCTAGACTATTATTTTCTTTGACACATATGGTTTAGTTTAGAGTGAGGTGTATGGTGTGATTCCTAATTATTATGCTACTTCTAAAGTTGATGAAAATTAATTTGAGTGAACTAATAGATGATGGAAGATAAAATCTAATCTAGCCTAAGTGCAATGATCATCCATCCTTAATCATCTGTACACATCTTGGACCTTGTGTATTACTTCTGGGATTACCAAGCACACATTACATAAGCATTACTAGATATGCTACTGGGTTACCAAGTCGTGAGACTTAAATGTTCATGATTAAGACATACTCATTCCACATTAATAACAGAAATAGTAAACGATAATAAAGAAACATAAACTAAGAAAACAATAGTTAATAAGTAACAATTAAAGTAATTAAAAGCTAAGTGAATGTTGCAATGATGGGGTAATCTTAATCTTTATTGTTGATTATGTGCGTGTCCAAGTACATCACACTCAAACAAAGGTTCTGTACAATTACAATCATCACATTGCAGGCATGCACATGGGAAAGAACTGAAAACTAATTGAAAACTAAAAAAATGACTCTACCCTAAGACTTACCAAATATTCCCTTCCTATGCACTTGAATACTATATTTATAAGCCTACACAGGAATCATGATATTGTGTATTCAATATTGTTATCTAGGCTGCAATATCACGTACCTGATATCAAGGATCCGATATCGAGGCTTGGCAAACCACAATTCATCATAACCCCACAATTGAATAATAACTTGTCCTTGAGTTAAACAATCAAAATGAGAATGAGTTCATTTGACTACATAGTGGATAGGTATGGGATTATTGACTAACTATGAATTACTTCATGCCACAGTGTGGAATTAAGAAAAACAAAATTAGGACACCAACACAAAATACAAAAGATAAAATTGTTGGAACTCATGTGGTTCCTGGAGGTGGTGGCTCCTCCATGGGCCTCTTTCCCTTATTTTGTGCTCTAGGTTTTGGAAATGGATATCTCTAGAGGAGCGCTTGAAGCTTTTCTTCTTCGATTCGGGAATTGTGTCTCATCCATGCTAATGTTCCAGTATTTGATGGAGTTGACACCTCTCATGGGCATGGTAGTTGTGGAAACATCTGATTGGCTTTAATGTACCAAGCCGCAAATAGCCATTGTTCCTCCTCATAGGCTCTAGCCTTGTCTCTACATTTTTAGCAATCCATGAGCTATCGAGCCAAATCTGCCGCAACATTGTTTTGCCCTTGGTAGCTAGCTTTGACTATCTCAAACTTAGAATTTGCTACCTTTAATTTCTGCAGTGTCTTCTTGTGTTTAGCAAATTCTGATTCATACTTAGCATAGGCGGATACTACCTATTTCTCCAATTCTATCCTTGAGTGTCCTACTATCAACATGGCTAAGTTGGCATACCACAGGTTTGCCAACTCCATGTACTTAGTAAGATCTTGAATCTGCAGGTCCTGACGTTTTAGTTCTGCTTGGTGGACAAAGACGTAAGTATCCAATATGGCCTACCAGTTAGCGTTTTGAGCACTAAGAGTGTTGATATGGGCTTTGGCCATATGCATTTCATTTTCAATGATCTACTTATACATCCCCACCTATTCTTGGAAATGTTCCTTCATCTTCTCATGTCACTTAGCCTTATTCTACCACCCACTTATTTCAATGGCCATCTTCTAGTGGATCACACGTACCTCCTCCATTGAGAGGTTCTTGTTTTCTCTGGCCAAGCAATTCATGTCCTAGTTGACCCTTATTAATTGTTCTCGCATTTGTTGAAAATTCTCCTTGAAAACATTTTTCTATTTTTTTATTGTGGTCAACTAGAGATTCTCAACGACAAGGTGTTTATTTTCTTCTTGTAAGGCCTTGAGTGCTTTGGCATGTGCATACGTTTGGGCTTGTATCTTTGAAGCATCCCAATCAGCCTTCTCTTTTTCCCTTGCCACCCTTTTATTCTCTTCTAATAATTTATTTAGCTACTCCATCTGAAATGACTCTAGTTGATTAGCTAGGATAAATTGGAATGGAACTTGTTGTGCAGCGTGTAGGATGATGAACCTCTCTTGGAGTCTTTTTAACTCATCTTCTGCATGTTCAGCTCGTTGAGAATGTTTTTCTTGTTGTCCTCTTTTAGGAACTATCTATAATCACACTAGGATCAATTGTTAGTAAGGTCATTTAACAAAATTTGATTACCTTATACTTTACTCATTACCTTTAATAAATTCAATTCTTTCCTAATGTGATTTCAAAGTTGAAAATTTTCAAGAAAATTTCCTAAAAGTTTTAATGTCGGGCCCAAATTAATTAGGTGACTTCAAAAATAATTTTCATGGTTTGGGTGAAGAAAATAAAATTAATTTGGCATACATTTTTAGCATTTCTGAAGGTCACTTACCCCTTATGATATCCTTCAGGCAACAGTGAATTTTGAAAAAGTTACGTGTGACTTGGAGCGTACCCTTCCCCCACAACTAAGTTAAACACTCTAGGTTTAAGTAGGTTTGATCAGAAAGAGAATCAGAGCATTAATGAATAAGATATTGATGTTTAAATGATATGTTCTTAGAGTGTGAGAATTCATGGAAGAAAATTATAACAACTCTCCTTGCATGAACAATTGAAAATGACATTGATGTATGTGGGAGGGTCCATATATATAGATTTTATAGACATGATATCATGTACGTGCTAGTGTAGAACCAATATTGTGTCAGACCCGATACTCAGTACTTGATATCACGTCCCTTTCGAAATAGGGTACTTGCCAAAATTGATAAATTTTTGAAGTTTCAGGACTAAGAATGAAGGTTGTAAGGTAAAGTTGAAAGATCTAGGGTAACGTTGAGTAGACCTAAAGACACCAGAAGTGTACTAAAGTGGAACTATACAATGAAGTTTGTGAATAGGGTGAGCCAAAAGGACATGTAGTGGTGCACAGGAATGTTTGGGTTGAAATGATGATAAAGAAAAGAACAAATTCAGCACTGCAGTACTCGGAGGGTATAAGGTGATGTGGTGGTGTGCAATGAGTGCAAATTACAAAAGTTAGTCAAGTGGGTTCTTCCCAAAGTAGGTTCCTACCTATCATGCCCTTATGTAACCACACCTTAAATATCTGTAGGCACTGGAAGGGTTAAATGCAATCTGCACTGGTGCAACAAAACACACACATGTTGAATACCACCATGATGAGGTATGAGTTCTATGCCACACAAGATGCGAGTGAGAAATACTTGGACAATGGGATGAGATGAATTGTAGAAGGGATTGTAGAGATTGATACATGAGGTAACTTACCCTGGACATAATGAATCCAAAGTGTTGTGCATGATTAAGGTACCAAGATCACAACCAAGCCCATACCTCTGATCAGTGACATCACATTGTTGCATCCCCATGATAGACAACCATAACAGGATCACAACAGCAAGGTGTACGATCACTTGTCATTTTTCACAAGGGAGGAGTGATTTGAATTTGTCAGCAACATGTTTTTCTTGATCTTTTCTTTTTCGTTTCTCTTCTTTCTTTTCTTTTTCTTCTTTTGGACGCTTTGGCACTTTGTCTTTCCCAAAAGTGATCCAGAGAAGCCACCAACCTTTAGGCATGGGTACATGTCTTTCCAGTGGGACCCCACAAAACAACATTGAGTTCCTTTATTGAGTGCCTTTATCATAGCTCTTACTCCCATTTTTTGTTAGATCTACAAGGATCTTAATACAACCAAGCTGCATGATAGCACCTACAGATGTCACCAAAGGGAATCCACAAGTCCCCTTGATGTCACATCCTTTCCATTCCCTCTTAGTTTATCACTCTTCACTCTAGGCATAATGAGTACAAAGTTACTTTAAGTTTTAATGATAACAAGAATATCATCATACCCAAAGTAGAACCTCTTATTAATAGAATGGGTGGGGTGGATATTGTGGGCTCATTGTCCAAATAATTAGTTACCTGGGACTTAATAGCATAGAACGACACCTCAACTAATAAGTCACATAAGTATTTATTTCATAGATGAGATCACCCTCAAAAAGATAGAATGACAAATTAAAAATAAAAAACTAGAAAACAAAAAATTGTAAAATCAAAGAAAAGGAAAAACATTTACTAATTCTGCTTATTAGAATGGGGGATATCCCCCATGATTAAACCTTTGACCATAGCTAGAATTAATAAATGGAAAATTTTGATCCATGTAGGTTGGAAATATTGGGCTTTGGTCATATCCAAACTATTGGGTGTCTTTTGATGTGGTGGTAGGAATGTACCCAAACTGAGGTTCACACACTTGATTAAAGTAGGCATAGTGTGGCAGATTATAAGATGTGTTCATGTGGTAAGAAGCTAACCCATTATGGAACCCATGACCATAAGATGGTATGCAAGGATTGATTTGTCTCTTCGCGTTGTCATATTCATTAGGCCACATGGTTGTTAGAGTGCTAATTGGTGGCCTAGATGAGGTAACAGGAGGTGTTAAGTTCAAGGTGAAAGGTGCATCATAGTGTTGGGCTTGTGTTGATTTGGAGGATGTAGTGGCTTTAGAACCATGCTGTCTCTTTCTGTGGTCATGCTTGAGGAAAGGACGCTTTTGACATTGTGGAGGACTTCCACTGCTATTGACAATAGTAGCGCAAGTAACGTTTGTGGATTGGTGCTGTGGTGCAGAACCTTCTGGTACAACTAGTAGTGATGTAGAAGGAGGTGAAGGATGAGAATATTGAAGGTGAGGAGAAGTGTAAGAAACATGAGGTGGCGATCTCATGGGAGAGGATGAGGTGAAGTAGAGGATGTTAATATAGTTGGAGAAATAGGGTGTTGAATGTAATAAGTGCTTGGTTTTGGATGGTATGAAGGGTATGGAAAATTTGATGGTGGCCTCCCCCACGACTGGGGGTTTTGTTAGTATGGTTGAACATGGTACTTCTGTACGAAATCTGGATATAGCATTCCTTCCCAATACTCATGTAAATGTGACAAGATTGGGCATTGGCCTTTGGGGTGATCGTATAGGAAAAAATCACATTTATATGTATGATTTGCAGTTGAGCTCTTATCCTTATTTTTTTCAGCCCTTCTTTCCAATTGTCAAATGGTGTTCTATCCTATTTCTAAGTTTGGCACCCTTTGTTTGTGTTGGTTGTCAAAGTGATCTTGCATGATTACACCTCTAATAATGTTTGCATATTCTCCACATTTCTCATGTATCCATTCTGTCATCTTATTGATATTTACCTCAATTTCATCTAGTGATTCTAGTGTTGGCAAAGATGGAGATTCCACCTCCTTGAGGTGAGTTGATTTCTCCTCTTCATGATTATGGACCTTTGCTACTTTGAGATTTTGGTCCTATTGAGAATGGTCAACATTCTCCCATTTGGCTATTTCTCCATCTTCTTTTGCTACCTACTTAATAAGCTCTTGGAATTGGTGGGTCCGTAGCTCATATAGTTGACCTAGGGCATACATCCCCAAGGTTTCCCTTGTTTTATTACAGAGCCCATTTAGGATGTGATATATTAACCTTTCCTTAGAGAATCCATGGCCTGGGCATATGTTTAACAATAAATAATATTTTTCTAAGGCCATGTCCAAGGGTTCATGTTGCCCTTTTTTCCATTCTTGGATTTGTCTCCTCAAGGTTAACACTCTTGCATAGGTTTGATATCTTTCATTGAAGAGTTCTACCATGGTCGGCCAATGGTGAATTGATTTCAGCTTTAAAGACTTGTACCATACTTATGCTTGGCCAACGAGTGTCATAGGAGAGAGCTTAAGGTTTTTCCATCCATTATCAATATTGTTCCATGCACAGGCATTGTAGAAGGCTTGTAAATGATGTTGCAGATCTAAATCATAGCCTCTTGAAAACTTAGGAAAGTTGTTTAAGTCAAGCTTGGGTAGACGACTTTCCTTACAATGCCTATAGGATATTTGAACAACCTTTGTTATATGCATTAGGCCCTTAATGGCTAGTAAGGGTTCCACTAAGTAAGTCATGAGTTTGTGAGCTAGGATGATGTTGTCTATGTTCATGTTAGCATTCTTGACTTTGCTCATGGGTTCGATTTTTATTTCTATACCGATCCTTGAAGAAATGGTCATCTATGTCACGACCTAATGTTCAAGGAGTAGAGGGAGAGAGAGAACTGGAAGACTCATCATAACTTTTGTAAGTCTTCCAATCATCCCTAGATGTACTCTTGCTAACCATTGAGAAGGTCCTAGGCCTTATGGGCCCCCTCACTCTATGGGATGTCCCACTCTCACTAAAAGTGTTTGAGTTGGATGACAAGAGCCCTTGAGTATCGTTGGGGTGTTCATGAACATATGAAACTCCTGCATCAGGTTGAGTACTCCAAACTTCTTCTTCATCATAAATTGCATTGGTTCTCCAATGAATTGCCTTGCTAGTTGTTGTGTTAACATTGTTGTGTAAGAGAGACATTGTTGTGAATTATGTGTGACTTATTTTGCAATTAATTTTCTTGTTGAAAGATATATCATTAATACTTCATTACAATGATCTTGTATGATATAACTAATCTATATAACTAGCATCGTCCCCAGCAATGGTGGCAATGATGAGTGGCTAGGTACCCCTACACTCAACCATACAAATACAAGTGTGTATGCACGATTTGGTTGAACTCCGTAGATAGACTAGTTGTGGCACCTAAATAGTTACACATTGATCATAGTTCACTATCTTCCCACCTAGACAAGTATTTTCTTTGTCACGTATGATTTAGTCTAAAGTGAGGTGTATGATGTGATTCCTAATTATTATGCTACTTCTAAAGTTGATGGGAATTAATTTGATTTAGCTAATAGACGACGGAAGAGAAAATCTAGTCTAGCCTAAGTGTGATGAGCATCCATCCTTAATCATCTGTACACATATTGGACCTCATGTACTACTTCTAGGATTACCAAGCACACATTACTTAAGCATTACTAGATACACTATTGGATTACCAAGTAGTGACACTTAAATATTCATGATTAAGACATACTCATTCTGCATTAACAACAGAAATAGTAAATGACAATAAAGAAACATAAACTAAGAAAATAATAATTAATAATTAAAAATTAAAGTAATTAAAAGCTAAGTGAATGCTGTAATGATGGGGTAATCTTGATCTTGATTACCAATTGTGTGCATGTCCAAGTACGCCACACTCAAACAAAGGTTTCGTACAATTACAATCATCACACTGCGTGCATGCACAAGGGAAAGAACTGAAAACTAACTAAAAATTGACAAAGTGACTCTACCCTAAGACTTACCAAAGACTCCCTTCCTATGTGCCTAAATGTTATATTTATAGGCCTACACAGGAATCATGATATCGTGTATTTGATATCATTATCCAGGCTATGATATCACATACCTGATATCGAGGATTCAATATTGGGGCATGGAAAATTGCGATTCATCACTTGTGTATGGAAAAACATTGAGAATGGGTGGCAAAGGCTTAATCTCTTTCCTATGATACTTTTTGGCCAAGAAAAAGTGTGGTATAGGTCTTTAAAACCAAATTCAATTCGCCAACCTACAATGGTAGAACTCTTCAACGAAAGATATCAAACCTATGCAAGAGTGTTGGCCTTGAGGTGACAAATCCAAGAGTGGAAACAAGGGCAACATGAACCATTGGACATGGCCTTAGAAAGATATTACTCTTTGTTAAACAAATTCCCTAGCCATGGGTTCTTCGAGGAAAGGCTAATATATCACATCATGGATGGGCTCCATAATGAAACAAGGAAGACCCTAGGAATGTATGCTCCAGGTCAACTATATGAACTACGAACCCACCAATTCCAGGAGCTTATTAAGCGGGTAGCAAAAGAGGAAGGAGAAATAGCCAAATGGGAGAATGTTGAAAAATCTCAATAGAACCAAACTCTTGAAATAACAAAGGTCCATAATTATGAAGAGAAGAAATCAACTCACCTCGAGGGGGTGAAACTATCCCCACCTTTGCCAATACTTAAATCACTAGGTGAAATTGAGGCAAAGATCAATAAGATGATGGAGTGGATACATGAAAAATGTGGAGAATATGTAGACATTATTAGAGGGAGACCCACATAAGGTAACTTTGATGACCAAAACAAATAGAGGATACCAAACCTAGAAATAGGATAGAACACCATTCAACAATCAAAAATAAGGACTAACGAAAGTAAGGATAGGGGCTCAACCGCAAATCATAAGTATCAATGCAATGTTTGCTTGTATGATCATCCCAAAGGCCAATGCCCAATCTTGTCACATCTACATGAACATTGGGGAAGAATTCTACATCCTGATTTCGTATAGAAGTATTGTGCTCAACAGTAGTGGAAAAATGCCTAGTCATGGGGGAGGCCATCACCAAACTAGCCACACCCTTTGTATCACTTGAAACCAAGTGCTTATTATGTTGAACACCCTATTTCTCCAACTAGATCAACATCCTCTACTTCACCTTGTCATTATCACTCTTCCTAGTATCATCCACCCATGTCCTCTTCTATGAAATCATCACCTCATGTTCATTACACTCCTCCTTACTCTCAATATTCTCATCCTTCACCTCCTTCTACATTGGCACCAATTATACTTGAAGGTTTTGCACCACAGCACCAACAAATGAACATTACTTGTGCTACCACTATCAATAGCAATGGGAGTCCTCCACAACATCGAAAGCATCCTTTCTTTAAGAATAGCTGTAGAAAGAGATAACACAGTTCTGAAACCATTGCATCCTCCAAACCAGCACAATCCCAACACTGTGATGCACCTTCCTCTTCAAACTCAACACCTGCTATTACCATATCTAGGCCACCAATCAATGCTCCAAAAACTATGTGGCCCAATGAATATAACAACATGGGGAGACATATCAATCCTTGCATACCATCTCATGGTCATGGGTGCCATGGTGGATCAGCTTTTTATCACATGACCACATTTTATAATCTACCCCACTATGCTTGCTTTAATCAAGTGTGTGAACCCCAATTTGGGTACATCCCTGCCACTACATCAAAAGATACCCAGTGGTTTGGATATGATCAAACCTCAATATTTTCAATATGCATCGATCCTAACTTTCCATTTATTAATTCTCGTCATGATCAAAGGGTTAGTCATGGGGCATATCCTCCATTCTAACAAGAAGAATTAGTAAAGGTTTTTTCTTTTCTTTGGTTTTACAATTTTTTGTTTTTCAATTTTTTGTTTTCTAATTAACTAGTTGGTTGTTTCTTGTTTTATCTCTTGTGGGTAATCTCATCTATGAATAAAATACTCATGTAACTAGTTGGTTGAGGCATTGTTCTATGTTATCAGGTCACAAGTGATTAATTATTTGGATAGTGAGCCCACAACATCCACCCAACCATTCTATTAATAAGAGGTTCTTGCCTTGGGTATGATAATATTCTTGTTATCATCAAAACTTAAAGTAACTTTGTACTCATTATGCCTAGAGTGAAAAGTGATGAACTAAGAGGGAATGGCAAGGGTGTGACATCAGGGGAACTTGTGGATTCTCTTTGGTGTCATCTGTATGTGCTATCATGCAGCTTGGTTGTACTAAGATCCTTGTAGATCTAACAAACAATGGGAGTAAGAGTTGTAATAAAGGCACTCAATAAAGGAACTTAATGCTGTTATGGGGGGTTCCACTAGAAAGAAATGCATCCATGTCTAAAGGTTGGTGGCTTCTTTGGATCACCTTTGGGAAAGACAAAGTGCAAAAGCAGCCAGAATAAGAAAAAGAAAAGAAAAAAGAAAAGTAGAAAAGAAAGGCTCAAGAAAAATGTGCCGCAGATAAATTTGAATCACTCCTCCCTTATGCAAAATGCCAAGTGATCGTAGACCTTGCTGTCATGATGCTCTTGTGATTGTCTATCATTGGGATGAAATAATGCGATGTCACTAATTAGAGGTGTGGACTTGGTTTTGATCTTGAAGTGAAGGGCTAATGGTACTTTAATCATGCACAACACTTAGGATTCATTGTGCTTATGGTAGGTTACCTCACACCCTGATCTTTGTAATTCCTTCTGTAATTCATCTCATCTCATAGTCCAAGTACTTTTAACTTGTGTCTTGTGTTGCATAGAATTTATACCTCATAGTGGTGGTACTTAACATGTGTGTGTTTTATTACACAAGTGCAAATTACATTTAACCATTCTAGTGCCTACAGACATTTTAAGGTGTGGTTATGCAAGGGCATGATAGGTTGGAACCTACTTTGGGGAGGATCCACTTGCGTAACTTTTGTACTTTGTAGTTGTTGCACACCACCACATCATTTTATACCCTCCAAGTTTTCCATTGCCAAATCTATTCTTTCCTTTGTCATCATTTTAATTGAACGTTCCTTAGAACCACTGCATGTCCTTTTCCCTCATCCTTTTCAAAGAACTTCATTGTATGACTCCACTTCATTACACTTTTGGTGCCTCAATTTCCACTTGCCATTATCCTAGACCTTTTAAATCTACCTCAAATCCTTTAATTTTTTCCCTAAAACTTGAAAAATCATTAATTCTACTAAGTACCCTATCTTGGTTAGGATGCGATATTGGGTACTCGGTATTGGGTCTAATGCAATATCGGGTATGCACCATCACATATGCGATATTTTGTCTATAAAAACTATATATATGGGACCCTCACACACTACAGAAGTCATTTTCAATAGTTGATGTGGGGGCTTTGTTCAAATTTTTCTTCCACAATTTTTAGTGATTTGCAAGTCTAAATTCAACCTTCAATATTTCGCCCTTTGATGCTCCAATTTCTTTTCTAATTGAACCTAAATAAACCTAAAGTGTTTAACTTAGTCTTGGGGGAGGGGTACTGTAGAACTTGCGCATAATATTTTCAAATTTGCTATCGCCTGAAGGATACCATAGGGGTAAGTAGTATTAAAAATTCATGCCAAATTAATTTTCTTCCTTCACCCAAGTCATCTAAATTATTATATGAGTCACCTAAATAGATCAGGTTCAACATTAAAACTTTTAGGACAACTTCCTTGAAAAATTTCTAACTCTAAAATCACACTAAGCAAAGAATTAAACATTTATTAAAGGTAATGAGTAAGGTATGAGATAACTGAATTTCTTTAAATAACCTTACTAATAATTGATCTTTGTGTGATTACAGATGATCCCTAAAAGAGGACAGTAAGGAGGACCTTCTCAAGGTGCAACTAAATGCCCAAGAGGACATAGAGGCCAAGAACCTCGAGTAGAACATGCAGAGTAGGAGGCCCACTCATTCAGCATTCATCAAGAAACCCCTGCAACATCTAGCCATGCAAAAGGTGGCAAAGTTAAAGCCTCAGAACCAAGGCAACAGCTTATGTTGTCCCCTAAATGTCTCCAAGACATTCAAGAGAAGCCCACCTTTGCAGCTATGATAGTGAAGCTCAATTTTGGACCTTTCACTAAGTTCACCCCTGAACCAGTGAAGACTTAGGTGAAGGCATCTCCACTATGGCCCATCCTCTTAGAGAGTAGTGATTGGTATTTGGGTGAAATGTATCAATTCTACCATGCCAAGGAGGAAGGCATCGTTGCCAATGTAGGTGGTGTATCCATTGATTTTTTTGCAAAGGCCATTGCAGAGGTCCTAAATCTTCCAAACAAAGGACCAAAAGTTGCTCATTTGTCCACTCATTCAGACATAAACGCAAGGAAATTATGGTTGAAATGGACCTACGACAAGGACAATAAAGTTTACAGAGAATTGACCCTAGAAGAGAGGATCTAATTTAAAATCAAAACTTATCATCTTTTCCCAACCAAAGGTTTAAATAGATTATCTACTTATGCGGTGTAGGGCAGTGCAATTTTGATGGGAAAATTTAATGCGAATATTCCCCATTTATATCTAACGAAGATATTAAAGCGATTTGAAGAAAGGAAGATAGGGAAGACTGCTTTGCCTTTCCCTCGTCTTATCAGGAAGCTATGTAGACGTGTCGGGATCTTGGGCTACACAAATGATGTTCCTAAGAAAGCCCAAAATGCTTCATATGCTGAATTGCTCAAATCACCAGTGCCTAGGAAAGATGCTGGCAAGTAGTTAGAATAAGGGTAAGAGTAAACAGTTGGGCCCACTACGTCTCAAACGGTAGGACCCAACCAACAACAGGAAGTGAGGCCCAGCACATAGCCCATAAGCTAGCAAGTCCAGCAATCGCCACCACCGCAACAAGACTATCAATCATCTATCAGTCATCTTCAAACAATCGCCAAGATAGTTAATTGGGGAAGCCATGATGCTGAAAAATTATTCAAGGTCATTGATGACATCGTATAGCCCACTATTTCGGCTAACCCTGCAAGTGGACATATTTCATTGATTTCAAGAGGAGAGTCCCAATGGTCTTAGCAAATCTCTGGGAATGCTGCATCTTTCCAGGTTAGGTTGGAAACTAGTGAAGGAGCCACAGTGGTGGTCATGTAGCACCAAGATGTGGCAGGTGCAATAGAGATGGTCATAGACCACATCAAAGAATCGTTTAATGTTCTTGTTGTGCCATTGGTAGATTTCACACAAACACATGATGCTCAAGCTTTGATTGGTCCCTCAATGACTCCTACGAGATATGAGGATGCTTTGGATTGCTTGCTGCAAATAGGACAAGTTATGATGTCTTTGTTTGACATTCCCCAAGATGTCATGGCAACACAATTAGACCTCATTTCCACTAAAAAAAATTGGTCATGGCTGAAGTTAGGGCTAAGCATGTAGAAGGAGAGTTGCAAATATTGCAAGAGAAGCTTGTCGTCCTACAAGCTGAACAATGGGATCCTTCCCAATTTATCATAGTTGACCAATTAGACATTTTTAGAATTGAGCAACTAAATAAATTGTTGAAAGAAAAATAAAAGGATGGCAATGAAAAAGGAACATGCTAATTGGAATGCTTCAAAGGCACAAGCTCAGACATATGAACATGTTAAACCTTTCAAGGCCTTACAAGAGGAAAATAAATTACTTGTTGTTGAAAATCTTCAGTTGACCATAGTTGAGAAATAGAAGAACGTTCTCAAAGAATGTTTTCAAAAAATGCAAGAATAACTAGTTTAGGTCAACTAAGACATGAATTGCTTGGCCAAGGAGAATAGAACCCTCTCCATGAAGGAGGTCCACACCATCAAACAAAAAATGGCTATAGAAATAAGTGCATGGAAAAATGAGGCCAAAAAGCATGAGAAGTTAAAAGAACACTTCCATGACTAGGTGGGAATGTATAAGGAAATCATCAAAAAAGAGATCCATATGGCTAAGGCCCACATTAATTCTTTCAATATTCAACACACTGACTGGCGAGCTGTACTAGATAGTTATGCTGAGCTGTACTAGATAGTTATGCCTTTAACCACTAAATAGAATTGAAAAGTTGAAACCTACATATTCAAGACTTAACAGAGTACATGGAGTTGGCAAATCTATGGTATGCCAACTTGGCCATTTTAACAGCAAGGTGCTCAAGAACTGAGCTTAAGAAGTAAGTAGCTACTACCTATGCTAAATATGAGATGGAGTTTGTGGAACATAAGAAGACATTACAAAAATTAGAAGTAGCAAACTCTGAATTAGAGGTGGTAAAGGCTAGCTACTAGGGTTAGAAAGATGTAGTAGTAGATTTGGCTTGACAGCTTACAGATTATCAGGAACTCAAGGACAAAGTTAGAGCCTATAAGGAGGAATGATGACTGTTTCCAACATGGTATGTCAAGGTCAATCAAATGTTCTCACAACTGTCATGTTCATGGGAAGTGCCAGCTCCACCAAACATTGGAACATTAGCATAAATGACACATGATCCTTAGACAGAAGAGGAAAAACTTCAGGTGCTTCTTCAAAGGTATCCATTTCAGAAGCCTAGAGCACAGGACAAAGGAAAGGCATCCATGGAGGAGCCGTCACAACTAGGAACCACATGAGTTTCACAAATTTTGTATTTTGTGTTGGTGTCCAGATTTTTTTTTATCTAGTCCCACATTGTAGCATGAAATAGTCCATGGTCATTCAATAATCCCATACCTATCCACTATTTATAATCAAATGAAATTGTTCCTCATTTTGTTTAACTCGAGGATGAGTTTTTATTTAGTCATGGGGGTATGATGAATCATGGTTTTCTAGGCCTCAAGATCAGGTACATGATATCGGGTCTGTGATATCGTAGCCTGGATACGATATCATATACATGATATCGAGTACGCGATATCGTATCCACTATATCATGATTCCTGTGTTAACCTATAAATATAGCACTCAGGTGCACAGTGAAGAGGAGATTAGTCAATTTTTAGTTTTTAGTTTCTTATAATCAATTTTAGTGTTCTTTTCAAGTGCATGCCTACAGTGTGATGCTTATAATTGTATGGAACCTTTGTTTGAGTATGATGTACTTGGACACACACACAATTAGTAATAAAGATCAAGATTACTCCATCATTGTAGCATTCACTTAGCTTTTAATTTGTTTTAATTGTTTATTATTTATTATTGTTTTCTTAGTTAACATTTCTTTTATCATCATTTACTATTCTTGTTGTTAAAGCCGAATGAGTACACCTGAATCACGAACATTTAATTGTAACTATGTGGTAACCCAATAGCATATCAAGTAGTGCTTCGAGTGATGTGCACTTGGTAATCCTAGAAGTAGTACACAAAGTCCAAGATGCATGCAGATAATTAAGGACAGATGCTTATCGCACTTAGGCTAACTTAGATCTTATTTCCTATTGCCCATTAGCTTAATTAAGTTACCACTTATTATCCTTAGGAGTAGAATAGTAGTAGGAACCACATCATACACCTCACTTTGGACTAAACCATACATGACAAAGTAATTACTAGTCCAAGTGGGAAGATAGTGAACTACAATCAACATATAACTGTCTACATGCTATAACTAGTCCATCTATAGAGTTCGATCGGATCACACGTACATGCTCATATTCATATGATTGAGCATAGGGATACCTCACCGCTCATCATGAATAAAATAAAATAAAATAATTAAATTACTAATTTAATCTAATCAACTACACCTAACTAATCTTAACATAAGCATTTGTTTCCACTTGTCGTACACATCTTGAACACGTTTAATGCTATTGGGTTACCAAATGTTAAACATTACTAGGATTACTGATGAGCAAAAAGGTATCCCTACCCTCAACCATACCAATACGAGAATCCACACATGATCTGATCGAATTCCAAGGACTAAGTGCTTATGTGCCTTTATGGAACAAGGATGGGATAGTCAATTATTGTCTTCCCAAGCTTACTTGTATAGCATGATTGTATGGTTAAGTAAACTTGAGGTATATGATTTTTATATATCTTTATGTTTTATGGCCTGGTGCTACAAAGGAAGGAGAGAGATAACCAAGTAACTAATTTAATTTGATTACTCAACTATGCTTTAACTAGTCCTAACACCAACATCCGTTCTCACTTGTTGTACACATCCTGAACCAATGCAACATTTCTGGGATTACCAAACACTAATCATTACTAAGTTACCAAGCATTACACACATGCTCAAAGTAATCGTACTAAGTGTGCTTACTTATGAGAGTTATAGGGTGAGAGAGAGAACATTAATTAACTAAGGAAAGTATTAAATAACTACAATTAACATTAATTAATCTATTCTGGATGCTGCAAGGTTTATCACAAAGTTTTTCTTTATTGCCATACCAAGGTAAGCTAAGGTACACAATGCTCGAATGAGGTTCTGTTCACTTTATGACTCCTACTACGGGCATGCAGAAATAATTCTAACTTTGATAGGGAGAAAAGGCAAGAGTTTGGGTAAGGGGCTAAGACTAATTAACAAACTACTCAACTAAAACTACTCTCAAACCAAGTGTGCTCACCTCTTATTTATAGGTGACAAGATAGGCCCCGATATCGAATGCCCGATATCGCTTCGAAGGCTCCAATATCTCATATCCAATATCACAGATGTGATATCCTGTACCCGATATCATGGCTCATCATACCCCCATGACTGAATGAAAACTTGTCCTCAAGTTCCTTACAAAATATTAGGAAGGTATGGGATTATTGACTAAATGAAAACTGACAACGACAGGGAATAACAAACTCAAAGTGTCCGCTGAACGGATCAACAAAAATATTATAACATTGGTGTTTACACCCTTTGTGGTGAACACTGTACATAGATGACATTCAAACCCTCATCCAACAACTTGAAGAGATAGAAAAGAAAATGTGCATTGTTGTTAATGTTGCGATTGCACCTTCCATTGTTTATCCATAGCCACGCGACCAAACTTGGTCTCAACATAAACGCTCTAGCTCCAGTCCATCTTGAGTGCTTCCTCCTATCCTAGTCCATTGTTCATGTAATCGCCACCTGCACACACAACACAGTCACAAATGAGCAAGGATAAGTAAGCCACAATGTAGTTGATACCTTGCCTCGATATAAAGCGCATTGGCTGAGTTGTGGTTATGGCAGAAATTGGGTTAGAGGTTTATCACTGATAACTACCCAAGGTGTAGGGGTGATACAAGTAGTAGAATGAAGAAATTTGTGACAGGACCCCACGACTAAGAGTGAACCTTTAGTAGCAATAGGGTGGAAAAGTATAGGGAAGAAGAAAAATGGGAAAAATAACAATGGCAATGCCAATAAAATGGATGTCATGGATGGGGATGAAATGAGAAATGTTTGATTGCAAGAAATGTTTAAGGAGAAGAATTTAACAATTTCACCATAGAAGAATGTCAATGGGTCCCCTCCAAAGTAGCCTCATGCCTTTTATGCCCTGACAAACCCCCAAACCAAAGAGTCCATAGGCTCTAGGGATGACATATGAAAACAATGGTTAAAGACTTACCCACAAGAATGTACCAAGGAAAAAAAAATGTATCAACAAAAATATAGACTAATCATAAAACTGGAAATGAGATGGGAAATGGAAAGAAGTATGGAGAGTAGAAAATGGAATGGAATCCCAAGAGCAAGGTTGTGTAAAGTCCCTTGTGTATTTTATGGTTAAGGTGACTGAGTAGAACTCATTCCAAAGCCGGACTCAAACCAACCACATTTAGTGACCTTGCATCAATACACTTGACCAATCCATCCTCTTGAAGTAACAAGAATGCTTCCCCAAAGATTCACCACCATTCCAGGGAGAGAAAGATAGAGAAGCAGGAAGTGAAAAAGGGCCTTAGTTAGAGGGAACCTTCAGGCATGGGTAACATGTCTTTCCAGTGCCATAACTAGTGCTTGTAGCCCATATTTCTTTATTATGTCTAAGGGGTGTGCCTTGAATTCTCATTAATTTTTTTTTGTTTTATTTTTATTTTTATTTTTCGTGTGAGAACCACACCATGCAAAGACTAATTTCTATTCACTCATCTTCCTAATATTTGATCAATGGTAGAATGGTAGAAAACTCATGAAAAGCATCCAAGTACCCAAGAGAATAGCTAGCACACATGCATCAAATCCCCTTGAAGTCACATCCTTTTCAACCATTGAGTCCTTCTTCGGTTTGAAGAATACCAAGCCACCAATTCATTAATAAGTTTATTTAGAAAAAGGGACAATACAGTTCCAAAACCAAGGGAGACCACAGAGTTGAATGGATGAATGGGCAACGTGGACTCATTACTTATTTTATCAAAAGAACCATATCTTAATAGCAACATTGAAAATCAAAGGTAAAAACCAAACATTAGCAATCAACATTATTATAGTACAATCCACCATCATGAGCACTTATTATATGACGAATGAAAGTAAGTCAAACAAAGAAATAGTAAAAATGGTAACGATGATAAGTAAATATGAAAAAATGTGTAAAATAAAAAATGTGTAAAACAAAAATACAAAAGGAACTGGGGGCTTTGAATAGTTAGAATTGGTGGTCATCTCCCCCACGATTGAGGTGGTAGGAGGTAATCTGAAATAGGGAGTAAGGTTGTCCACCAACAGAGGTAGCATTGGTATTGGATATCCTAGGCTTATGGAAAGGTTTGGTTTGTTGGACATTGACCAATAGTTTCTTATTCAGGCTCATAGGTTTGTAAATCATCATGGACCCTGAAGGAAAAGCTGCATGAATGATATAAGGTCCTTCCCACAGCATTTGAAATTTGGTTCGTTGTGGCACATGTGTGGGATTTCAGTAGAGAACCTTATCCTAGTTGATATTTAACTTTCCTAATCCTTAGGTCATAACGTTGTTTATTAAAAGCCTTGTGCAATTTGTTAGATGACAGGGTGACTAGTCAATTCTCATCTAGCAAGTTAAGGTTCATTGGTTGTTCTTTTTGTGCTAGATCAAGGTCAAGGTTGAGAACACATGCTGTGAATAGTGTATGGAGTTCTGCTTGAATAGGGAGCGTTGGAAGTTTACCATACACTAACTCATAGGAAGAGTAGCCTATAGGGAGTTTCTATGTGGAGTGGCATGCCCAAAGAGCATTGTTCAGTTTGGTGCTCCAATCTCTCCTATACTTACTAATAGTTGTTGTCAAAATTTTTGTAATCTCCCTATTGGTGACCTTGGCTTGACCATTTTCTTAAGAGTGGTATGATGTTATCAATTTGTGCTCAATCCCTAAGCATTGCATTAATTTCCGAAAAGTCACACTTGTGAAGTATGTACCATTGTCTAAAATAAGTGCATGCGGCATGCCAAACCTGTTTACGACTTCTTGTTGAACAAATTATGTAGCTATAGATGATGTACAATCCTTAACGGTGACTGCTTCTACCTATTTTGTGAAGTATTTAATGGCAACAACGATGTAGGATTTTCCATTGGACATTGGTGTAATAGGCCCCATAAAATCAATTCCCCAAATATCGAAGGGTTTTAAAGGTTGAATCCATTGTTGCAGATCCTCCATTCTAGTAGTCATTCCCCCATCACGTTTACATCACTCACAAGATTAGACGAAATGATGGGTGTCCCGGAACAATGTAGGCCAATAATATCTTGCAAGCAATATTTTAATGGTTGTTTGTCTCCAAGCATAATGACCCCCACGAGGACCCTCATGAGTGTCTTGAAGAACTCGTAATTGATCCACCTCGGGAACACACCATCGGACCAAGCCATTGGGACATACTTTATAAAGTTTCCCATTGATCTTTATAAAATGCTTGGCTTGGTAAAGAAACTGTTGTTTCTTTTTAATGTCTATCCCTTGTGGTGTTTATTGTGTAAGAAGATAGGTGAGAACACTACTATACCAGTTTGTCACCATGGTCAATTGATTAGTTACTACACCTGCAAAGAGGAGTTCATTAGGGAAATGATCAGAGAGTGGATATTCATCCTCTTTGTTGTCCCATCGCAACTAAGAAAAATGATCAACAACTACGTTCTCAGTGCCTTTAAAATCAATCATTGTAAGATCGAACTCTTGTAAGATTACGAGCCATCATATGATGTGAGGGCTCACTGGTGGTTTATTCATTAGGAACCTTATTACACTATTATCCATGTGCATGGATACCTTATAGCCCAATACATAGTGCCTAAATTTTTCTAGTGCATACACTATAACCATTAATTCTTTCTCTGTTGTGGTGTAGTTAAGTTGTGCACCAGCAATTCTCCTACTTGCACAATGGATGTAATGAGGATGTTTTTGGTCATCTAACTATGTAAGTACAGCTCCTAAAGCATAGTTGGACACATCAGTCATTATGTGGAATGGTCTGGACCAATCAGGAGCTTGTAGAATGGGTGTTTCTATGAGCTTCTGTTTTAAAGTTTGGAAAGCTAGTTCGCATTCCTTGGTTCATTCAAAAGGTACATCCTTTTTCGTTAGTTTAACCAATGATTTTGCAACCTTTGAAAAGTTCTCAATAAACCATCTCTAGTAGCCATTGTGTCCAAGGAATAACTAGATATCTTTTACAATTTTAGGTTGCCGAGTGATTCCTTGGATGATTTTAATCTTTTCGGGGTCTGCCTATATCCTTATTTGTGAAATCTTATGCCCTAATATGACACCTTCTTGGACCATTAAATGGATTTTTTGCCAATTGAGCCTTAAGTTGGTTTCTACACATTGTTTTAATACTTGCTCTAACTGGTCCAAGGCTTGATCAAAGTTCACTCCGTAGGTGGAGAAGTTGTCCATGAAGACTTCCACACCATTTCCTATTTGTTGCTGGAATATGCTTAGAACTAATCATTGAAATGTTGCAGGGGCATTACACAAGCCAAACGACATCTGTTTGTATGCAAATGTTCCCCAAGGACTAGTGAACGTAGTCTTGGCTTGGTATTCTAGGGCTATTTGAATTTGGTTGTACCCACTATACTCATCCAGAAAACTATAATAGCGATGCCCTGCAATGGTGTCTAAGACTTGGTCAACGAATGGCAATGGAAAGTGGTCCTTGAATGTTGCCATATTCAATAGCCTAAAATCTATACACACCCTCCCTTTACCTTCCTTCTTAGGCACAATAACTAAGGGACTAACCCATTCACTATTAGCAATGGGGTATATGAACCCAGCTTTTAGAAGCTGTTCAATTTCTTCCTTAACCACTTGCTTAAGCTTTGGGTTAAGTCACCTCTGCGATTGTCGTTGAGGCTTCATGGAGGGATTAGTATAAATTCTGTGTTGGCATATCCTAGGATCTATTTCGGTTAATTCAGGATATGACCAAGTGAAGGCTTTTGACCATTTTTTTATCACTTTTAGTAGTCTCTCTTTTTGTTGAGGAGCGAGTCTAGCGTTAATAATTACTGATTTTCCATTCTTGAGAAATGTGTATTCCATACCAGTGGGCAATGGTTTTAACTCAAGGGGCTCTTGCTTAAACTTATCAGGGATTTCCAACTTCCCCCAGTTGATATTTTCAATGTCAAGACTTGGAAGTTGGCGATGGGCTTGCTCTAATGTGTCTACGCTATCGATGTAAGTGCAAGTCAAACCCTTAGTTGGTTCCATGCATATAGTTGAACTTCTTTCTTGATTAGTTATCAGCCATTGTCTTGTGGCTGCTGCATATAGGCATCTTTGTATATTAGTCACTTGTGCACACTGATTGCATGCAGCTAATGTTAAATGTTGTACAAACCATGACTTTTGCACACAATTACACCCTATGTCATTGTATGTGATGCATGGAACTTTCTTCTTCTCAATCTTTCCAAACATATTTTCCTTTGATATTTCCAGGAAAGATCATAGATTCCTAGGCATGCATTAATTATACTTAGCCATGCTCTTCCCATTATGATTGGGAAGTCTCCCTTACCATTGTTCACTTGAATGACTAGGAAGTCAGCTGGATACGACCATCTACAAACAGTGGTGATAATGTCCTCCACTAGTCCTAATGGGATAGTGATGGACTGGTCAGCCAACTCTAAATGAATGTTACTCTTTTTTAATGGAGGCAAGTTCCAGGCTTTGTACATTTCTTGAGAGATTAAGTTGACACTAGAACTTGAATCCAACAGAGTTTGCACAGTTTGTTCCCAATGATCTATAAATATATAAGAGGACTCCCAAGATCAGAGAATTTCCTAGGAAGCTAGCCAGCTTTTATCCAATTGGTGGCAACATGAGTTAACATGACCAGATACATTGAATGTGGCCTTTGGGTTGAAGGGAGTTCTGAAGTCTCGATTGGTGATGAGGCATTTAAAGAATTAGCCGCTTGTGACTGTAAGGACTTGGTTGGATTGTTGGTTCTAAAGAAATGTCTCTTCTTTATGTGATTGTTTGGACCAATAGTAGGGTGAGAATTAACAACCCTTGTAGCGTTGCATTACTACGGTTGGGCAAGGAGCTCACCTTGCATGGCTAGAGCAGGTGGTAATGGAGTTAAGGGTGAAAGAGATGCAGCTGGATGAGAAGGATGGTATGTTTGTGGAACATCACCCCTAGGAGAAGGAGTCCTATAATACTCATGTGTTTAGTAGTGAGGTTGAGGGGTGATGTAACTAGTGGAGTCACGTGGAGATTTTGACTGCTGCATGTAATATCCAGATGGGTCAGGTTGATAGTAAGGATATTGTTTCTGTGGTGATGGCATTCCCCATGATTGTGGATGCTGCCACTGTTGATACTGCTCAGTTGGTTGTGGTGGAGTTCCACTTGGATAATATGTTAAGGGTTAGTGGAATTGTCGTGGGTTACCTTGGGAATAAGGTAACCTTCAGGGTGTTTGTCTTCTATTCAATAGTGGATTGAGTGCATACACTCCAAACTCCTACAGATGTGAGATCATAGGGAACACCCCTTAGGATGGTCATATTGGCATATCTTGCATCCACTATCATTGTCTATATCTGAATCCACAACCTTGTCGATGATGGCAACTTTGCCCTTACCCTTGTTACATGCATATTCTTCTTCTCTCTTTTTTCTCTTTTCTCGTTCACTACCTTACTTTCTAGACTCCTCTACTATTTTGAGAATAGTTTGAAATCTATTATCTAGGGAGTCCCACATTTGGTCTACCTTTGCCGATACTTCTGATGCCAACTTTTGAATAGGCAATGTTTTCCTATTCACCATCTCTTTGAGTGGTGACTCTTCTTCATCCTTACAAATCTTACTCCCTTCTTTCTAAGGGAAGGATCTCTGTTATATTCCTCCGTAGTCTCTCTTTTCTTTAGCTCACCTTCCTCTTTAGCAACTTACTCCAATAATCTTTGTACTTGATGGGTCCTAAGCTCATATAGCCTTTCTTAGGCATACGTGCCAAGGGTTCTTTGCATTTCATGCCTAAGCCCATCTACGAGATGGCATAGTTGATCCCTCTGCGAATAACCATTGCTAGAACAACAATGTAACAATGCATAATATTGGCCCATGGCAGCATCCAAGGGTTCATGCCCTCCTTGTTTCCATCCTTGGATTTGCTTTTGCAGGTTGGACACTCGGGAGTACGTTTGGTACTTATCGTTGAACAATTCTAACATAGTACTCCACCTATGAATGGATTCTGGTTCTAAGGACCAGTACTAGCTCTCCGCTTCTTTGACTAGTGTCTGTGGGAACAGCTTTATTTTTTTCCATTCATTTTTTATGTTTTGTAAGGCACATGCATCATAGAATTATTGTAGATGATTTTGAGGATCAGCGTTGTATCCCCCTTCAAATTTTGGGATGTTGTTCATGTCTAACCACTTGATCCTACTATCTTTTTGGTGCCTTGTTGGGATTCTAACAACCTCAGTTATGTCTAGCATAGTTCAAGTAGCAAGTAGGGATTCATCAAGATCATCGCTTCTGTGGTGTCTATGATGCCTATGTTGTTTCCTACTCTCCCTTCTTCCGTGCTATGATTCTCTAGAATGCCCTTGTCCCCTTTCTCGACTATTTCATCTGTGACCTTCATTCTGCTTACTATTATCCTCAAGGTCTTTTCCCTTATGACTGCATCCAGATCTTGAAGGAGAGGATGAAGGAGATGATGAAGGTGAAGAAGAAGGAGGACCATCACCATGACGGTGCTTGCTATCTTCTCTTTAATGGTCGTGACCTTGCTCACGGTTATGATCAGCATGTTCTTTATCATGCGTGTGTGTTCCTTTTTCGGACCCTTTGTGTCCATTCATATCAGAACTTGGGTTATGGATGGTTGAATGAAGGTTCTGATACACAACCCCTTGACCAAAGTCAACAAGAGGAACATCGTTTCGTGGGAAACCTCTTGAGGTAGGTTCACCACTCTCATTTTCACTTATGACATGTAGGACATTTCGAGACAACTTCCCCTTCATGAATTCATGACGTCTCTCCTGTTATAAGTCCCTTTGACGTTGTGCCTCCATGGGTCAGTACTCTCTCGAGTCATGATCATGCACAACGTACTTTGCCTGTAAGTGCTGCATGCCAATTTGTGTGAGATCACGAAGAAGCATGCCCGAGACTGAGCAATCAGGAGGTAACACTATCTTACCTTCTAAATCTCGCCAATGCAGTTGTTCATCCTAATGGAGGATAAAGGTAAAGTTTGGTACATATTCATCAGGATGAACATATACCACACGAAACTGTTGAGGGATTGGTGGATTATCATGTGTACTATGCCTCTGATTGTTCCCTATATCAGACCTAGGTAGTGAAACACTTTTGTATGAAGAGGGAGACATGATTGTCTATTTAGTGTGCAATGTATTATATACTATTGTTATTTTTTTCCCTGTAACCAACCCTAAGGGTTCGTTCCAATGATGAGAAAGATTTCCTAAGTTCTAATTAGCGCACAATCAACAAAGTCCCCAACAATAGCTCCAATGATGAGCAACAAGATATCCCTATGCTCAACCATACCAATATGAACATCCACGCACAATTCGATTGAATTCCAAGGACTAAGTGCTTATGCACTTTTGTGGAATAAGGATGGGTTAGTCAATCGTTGTCTTCCCAAGCTTACTTGTATAGCACGATTGTATGGTTAAGTAAACTTGAGGTATAAGATTTTTATATATCTTTATGTTTTATGGCCTGTACTACAAATGGAGGAGAGAGATAACCAGGTAACTAATTTAATTTAATTACTCAACTATGCTTTAACTAGTCCTAACACCAACATCTGTTCTCACTTGTTGTACACATCTTGAACCAGTGCAACACTGCTAGGATTACCAAACGCTAATCGTTACTGGGTTACCAAGCATTACACACATGCTTGAAGTAATCATACTAAGTGTGTTTACTTATGAAGTTATAGGGTGAGAGAGAGAACATTAATTAACTAAGGAAAGCATTAAATAACTGCAATTAACATTAATTAATCTATTCTGGATGCTGCAAGGTTTATCACAAAGTTCATCTTTATTGCTGTGCACAAGGTGTGCTTAGGTACACAATGCTCGAATGAGGCTCCATTCGCTTTATGACTCCTACTACAGGCACACAAAAATAATTCTAACTCTGAGAGGGAGAAAAGGTAAGAGTTTGGGTAAAGGGCTAAGACTAATTAACAAACTACTCAACTAAAACTATTCTCAAACCAAGTGTGCCCACCTTTTATTTATAGGTGACAAGATAGGCCTCAATATCGGATGCTCGATATCGCTAGGAAGGCTCCGATATCGCGTACCTGATATTGCGGCTCAACAATTCCCAAGTGCCAAGCGTATGCTTGAAGTGGTCGTACTTATGTGCTTAATTAATCAATATTTAATCTAGTTTAATTTATTATTTAATTACTTAAAGAATTAAAAGAAATTACACAAAACATTGAATGCATAAATAAATAATTAATCTATTTTCAAGTGTTGCAAGGTTTATCAGAAATCTCATCTTTATTGCCACACACACTATTGTGCTCAAGTACAAGAATGCTTGAATAAAGATTCATTTACTGTTTGACTCCTACTACGAGCACTTAGAAAAATATTCTAACTTTCAAATGATAAAAATGTAAGAGCTTTGCTACAACTATGACAAGATATGTCATAAACACAGTGGGTGAGCGCATATTTATAGGCAAAAACAAACATTATGTTGACGGGACCACGTTAATGCATTAAATCATGTGTTGATGGGGCCTAGTGGATGGGCAACCAATTTACAATTCATCAATAATATTAAAGATTTTCAAATTTTAGTTTTTATCTTCCACTATAAATATTTCTTTTTTTCTTTTTGGTTATGGCTTTATTGTATTTTCTTTTCACTTTCTTATTGCTACATTAGTTCATTTAATTTTCAATTTCTTGCCATGACCAATCATTTGTTCCAAGTTCGATACCCAACATAATGCTCTCCAACTTAAAACCAAGAAAAAGGGGGTTACAAGGAAGAAATTTGCATAATAAGAAAATGCCCGTGTATGCTTTTTAAAAACCTTCCGCCCCGAGAGGAAGAAGCATGAACATTATCTAAACAATTGAAACGTGAGAACTTAATTATAATGGAAAAGCATCCACTCCTTTTTTGTGAGTAAGCCTTCAAATTATAGTACCCCCACGGCACGTAATGTTTACACTTTCAAAAACGTGCAAGCTTACCCGTTGGGATAACGCGGAGAGAGAACTTGGAGGAGCGCTGTCTCTACACCGTTACGTCATTTGAGTTTTCTAGGAAGCAAACTTGATTTTCGTCACAGCTGCAGCCTACACAATTCGGAAGTTTGGCTTTGACGATTTTTTGTACCTTAACGGGGAGAACGTGTGGCGTGAAGCTCAGCAGCGCCTATATATTAGTTACACACGAGAAAATTTAAGGGTGGAAAGAGGACGGAAGCTTCTCCGCACTCTCAACGACTTCTTGAGCGGCCCGCCGTGTGGGGTCGGGAATCAGGGTCTTGCAATAGACGTTTACAAAGTCGCATGAACCTTATTACTGCGATTGAGGAGTTGGAACCAATCTTTGTCGCCAAAATTTTTCACGCTGCAGCTCTTCTGCGTGTTGACTGGGTCCGCAGCTGCCGTGGCTTCATCTTCAACCTGCCTGTGTTAACTATCATGTATTTTCATTTGCATCCTTCCCGTTTGTTTGTTGTGTAATTCGTTGCATATCTCTGCAAGTATTGTTTCATGTTTGTTTAGTTTCATTCTTTCAAGCGCTTCAATGCCGCGGCTAGTTTTCCTGCAACGCCTGCCTCAGCTTCTTGTGCTGGTGCTCATTCCTCTCTTGGTAGAGTTTTCTTCAATAGCTTCTGGTGTTTCTTATTGCCCAAGTGAGGAGATGCAGTGTGGAAATATGAATTTAAGCTACCCTTTCGGAGTAGTACCAGGTTGTGGAGATCCTGATTTCCAAGTTCATGGTTGCGACAGCTCAGATCCTTATATTGTTATCAACCATAAAAATTTCTATATCCGAAATGTAAGCAGTAGATCCCATTCAAACACTGTGCAAATGGAGTTAGGCATACCAGATTGTTTCGACTTCTCGGTACTTGAACTTTCCTTCCTGAAACTCGATTACGAATCAGAGGTGTATTTTTACAATACTACGACGCATTCAGCTGTTGCCAATGCGTATGATATCTTCATTATAAATTGTTCGGCCGGGTGCACCGGGTCGGCTTTATGTGGTGGCTCTTGGTGCCTTAGCTTCAACTTACCTTCCGACCATCCAAATTGTAGCCTTATTAATGCAAGCGTATCATGGAACGCCACAGATTTGGATCCAGAAATCGGACGAAATGATATACTGTATAGGGAGGGATTTGTGACTGAAGCAGTCGTTGATGAAGCAAGATATTGGAAGTGTTCTGAATGTTGGAATAAGAGCAAGATATGTGGTTACAAAAAAGCATCAGATTTTAGTGTCCAGTGCTTCCCAGGTAGAGATTTTTCTGAACGGAAAATATAATGTTCCGTGAAATTTTTTTCAATGAAACATATTTTGTTGAATCATAAATACCATTTCTTTTTACACCAGGTTAGCGTTCACTAATTCTTGTGGCATATGTGATTGCATGCAGTTTCCAAGCACAAGACGAACAGGGGATTGATAATAGGTAAGTTTTGTTTGGAATCTGCTACAGTCGCAGTTTTTAGGCTGCTTTCCCATCATAATTCACACTTGCACAGGTCATTTATTTCAATACTCACAGCTAAACACAGGAAATGGAAATGGAAACTTGCAGGGGTATCGGTGGCGGTGGGCGTCTTCGTGTTGTTAGCCACGGTTGTTACGAATACGAGCGTTACATGCATGATCTAGTCAAACTCCAAGGACTAAGTGCTTATTTGCCTTATGAAACACTCAAAGTTGATCAATTGTTGTCTTCTCAGACTTACTTGTATTGTCACGGTTGTATGGTTAAGTCTGAGGTATATGATTTGTATGTCTTTTCTCTTTTAACGCCTATGCTAAGAGGTGAAGGGTGAAGAGACTAAATAACTAACTTTCACAAACTAAGTTCTAATTGTCTTAGCATCAGTATCCATTCCCACTTACTGTACACACCCTAAACTAGTGCAACACTATTTGGATTACCAAACTCTATTCATTACTGGGTTACCAAGCGTAGCACATGTGCTCGAAGCGGTCGTACTAAATGCACTTAACTAGGAGTTGAGGGTTAAGAGAGATTAATTAACTAAGAAATAAATTAAACATTTAACATTAATTAATTCCTATTTATCTTAGTCCATGCACTGTAAGATTTATCAGAAAGTTCGTCTTTATTTCTGTACACAAATGTGTGCTCAGGTACAATTTGCTCGAATAAAGATCCGTTCACTTTGAGACTCCTACTGCGAGCACATGGAAATTATTCTATCTCTGGAATGGTAAAACTGCCAGAGTTTTACTAAGGTTCTAGATCTATATGGAGAAACAAGGGATAGCTACCTCTTATTTATAGACAAGGCGATGGGCTGCGATATCACGTACACGGTATTGCGTCCCATCATACCCCTATGACTAAATGAAAATTCATCCCCGAGTTCTTTACAAAATATTGGGAAGGTATGGGATTATTGACTTGAATAGAACTAATGGTGAATAAGGTGACATGTGAACAGATCATCATTACAATACATGGAAAAACTTAGTGTTCATGACAACAAGAGTGAACACTATACATAATTGATATCCAGCCTTATTTGGTAGCTGAGAGAGAAAAAAGAAGAGAGAGAGAAAAGAAGAAGTCTACTGCTGCCAACGCCAAGATTGCACCTTTCGTTGTCCATCCATAAGCACGCCATCAATCTTGTTCCTTTTGTAACTACTTCAGCACCAATCCATTTCAAGTGTTTCCTTCAAATCCAATCCATTGTTGTATGATTGCCATTTGCACACACAACATAGTCTGATATTAGCAAGGATAAATGAATCATAATGCAATTGATACCTTCCTTTGGTGTAAGGTCCATTGGCTGGGTTGTGATATGGTTGATACAAATCTAGAGATATAATACTAGTAACTACCTAAGGTGTAGGGGTTAAGTAACTACCAGGACCCCCATGACTGAGAGCAAACCTCCGGTAGTGATAGAATGGAAAAAGATAAGGAATAAGAAGGATGAAGAAAAAGATACAACGACAACGTTGATAAAATGGATGTTAAAGATGGAAATGAACAAAATAATTAGTGATTGCGGAAATGTTTAAGGGAAAGAAATTAGCGGATGCACCAAATAAGAATGTCAATGGGTCCTCCCCAAAGTAGGCTCATGCCCTTAATGCCCTGACAATCCCACATTCAAAGAGTCTGTCAGCTCTAGAAATGTCATTTGGAAGTAAGAGTTAAAATCTTAACCACAAGAGTTTACCAAAAAGAAAACAATGCATCCACCAAAATATGGACTACTGATACAACCAGCAATGAGGTGATAAATGGGGAAAGAAGGATGAAAAGAAGAGAATGGAATGGAATCTCAAGAATAAGGTGATGTACAACCCCTTGTGTGTTAATGGTTAATGTGACTTAGTAGATCCCATTCCAAATCCAACCTCAAAAAAACCACATTCAGTGACTTCGCATTAATACATTCGACCCATCCATCCACTTGAAGTAACAAGAATGCCTTCACCAAAGAGCCACCACCATTTCGACGAAATGAAGGAGGAGAGAGTAGGAAGCGAGAAGGGCCTTAGTTAGAGGGAACATGCTTATTTTAGTTCCATAACTAATGCTTGTAGCCTAAATGATTATTTCATCTAAGGGGTGTGCTTTGAATTCTCACTATTTTTTGTGTTTTTGCATGAGAACCAAACCATGCAAAGGCTTATTATTTTTATTTGCTCAGCTTCCTGATAATGTGGCAATGTCGAAATAGTAAGAAAACTCAAGAAGAAAACATCCAAGTACCCAAGAGAATGGCCAGCACAAGTGCATCAAATCCCCTTGAAGTCACATCCTTTTCAATCCTTGAGCCCTTCCTTAGTTTGAGAAATACCCAGTCATTGATTTGTTGATAGTTCTTATTATTGGGAAAGGGACTGTACAATTCCAAATCAAGAGAGACCATAGAAATTTATGGATGCATGGGTGATGTGGAATCATTGCCTATTATATCAAAAGAACCATACCTTAGTATCAACATCATAACTTAAAGGTAAAAACCAAACATTAGCAATCAATGGAATACAATTCATACCATCTTCGGAGCACTTATTAAGTGACGAATCAAACAAAGTAATCAAACACACACAAAAAAATGAAAAAGTATAAATGATGTTGTAAAACAAAAACAAAAAAAGTTAAAGAAATTTATAAAACAAAAAATGTGTAAAAAAAACTTAAAAAGAACTGAGGGCCTCAAATGATTAGCATAGGTGGCCATCTCCCCCATGACTGAATTGGAAGGGAGAGATCTGAAATAGTGAGCGAGATCATCCTCTCTCAAATGTGCTATGTGCATAGATTTTTCTAGGTTCATAATAAGGACTGGTTGGTTGCACATAGACTAGTATTCTCCTATTAGAGTACTCATTTGGATTTTCTAAGAGTTTCCAACTTCCCTTGATTGATGGTTTCAGATTAAGGGTTGGAAGTTGGTGACACTCTTGCTCTAGTGCATCTATGCTTTCTTCATGGGCACAAGTTGATCCCCCAGTTAGTTCCATGCATATGGTGGGTTGATCTCTTGATTAGCTGTCAACCACTAGGTGTTCTCTTGTTGTTTGGTTTCTACATACAGGCACTTTTGTATGTTAACTTCCTGGGCACACCGATTGCATGCAGGAGATGTTGAATGCTCCTATACACTATCACCCACTGTATCACTATATGTGATGCATGGAACCTTCTTCTTCTCATTCTTTCCATAAGTATTTTCCTTAGATATTTCCAAGGAAAGATCGTGGATTCCTGGGTATGCGTTCATGGTACTCAGCCATGCCCTTCCCATTATTATTGAAAAGTCCCCCTATCATTGTTGACTTGTATCACTAGGAAATCAGCTGGGTATGACTAACCACACACAGTGGTAACAATGTCCTCCACCAATCCCAAGGGAATAATGATGGAATGGTTAGCCATCTCTAAGAGAATATTGCTCTCCTTTAGTGGAGGCAAGTTCTAGGCTTTCTACATTTCTTGCGATATCAAGTTGACTCCGGAACCTGAGTCAAGAAGAGCTTTACATGGTTCATTCCCAGTGACTTGGAGATAGATTAGGGGGCTTTCAAGATCATAGATTTTTCTGGGAAGGTGGCCTACCTTAATCCAGTTAGTGATGGTATGTGTTAACATAACCGTATGCATTAAGCTCTGTTGTTGGTTTGAAGGGAGCTCCAAAGCCTTATTTGATGGAGAAGCGTTTGGAGGTTCAACCGCTTGTGGTTGTGAGAGCTTGTTTGGAATTGTGGTTCTAAAGAAAGGTCTTCTCTTTGTACGGTTGTTAGAACTAGTAATGGGTTGAAGGTTTATTGCTCTTGTAGCATTATGTTACTGTGGTTAAGTGGGGAGTTCCCCTTGCATCGCTAGAGCAGGTAGTAGTGGAGCTATAGGTGTAAGAGTGGTGGATGGATTCGAAGGATGGTATGCATGTGGCATGTCTCTCCCAGGAGAAGGATTCTTATAATACTCCTGAGCTTGGTAGTGATGTTGTGGGGTCACGTGATCAACGGAGTCACTTGGAGAGATTGGCTGCTGCACGTAGTAGCCGTATAGATCCGGTTGCCGATAAGGGTATTGTTGCCTAGGTGGTGGCATCCCCCATGACTGTGGGTATTGCCACTACTGGTTTTCTTCAATAGGTTGTGGTGGAGTTCCACTTGGATAATATGTTAACAGTTGGTGGAACTGCCTTGGGCTACCTTGGGGATAAGGTAACCGACGGGGTGCTTGTTGTTTGTTAAGTCTTGGGTTGAGTGCATACACCCCAGACTCTTGTAGATGTGAGATTATTGGGCAACATCCCTTAGGATGGTCATATTGGCATATCTCACATCCACCATCATCATCCGTATTGGAATCCACAACCTCTTCAGTGATAGTCATTTTACCCTTACCTTTGTTATGTGCATGGTCCAAATCCCTCTTCTTTTTCTTATCATGGTCACTACTTCGCTCCTTAGACTCCTCTACGATTTTTAAAAAAATTTCAAATCTACTATCTAAGGAGTCTCACATTTGATCTACCTTAGCTAACACTTTTGTTGTTAATTTCTAAAGTGACAAGGTTTTCCTACTCACCAACTCTTCAAGTGGTGACTCATCCTCCTCCTCACAGAATCTTACTTCCCTCTTTCGGAGGGAAGGATCGTGGTTATACTCTTCTGCATTTTCTCTCTTGCATAGCTCTCCTTCTTCCTTAGCTACTTGCTCCAACAATCTATGAACCTCATGGGACCTAAGTTCAGATAATCTCTCTTGGGCATATGTCCCAAGGGTTCTCCTGGTTTCATGTCTTAGCCCATCTATGAGACGGTGTAGTTGATCTTGTTGTGCATAACCATGGCCTGGGCAACGATGTAGCAATGCATACTATCGGCCCATGGTAGCATTCAAGGGTTCGTGATTACCCTACTTCCATCCTTGGATCTACTTTCACAAGTTGGACACTCGAGAGTACATTTGATATTTATCATTAAATAATTCTAGCATCGTACTCCACCTTCGAATGGATTCTAGTTCTAAGGACCGATACCAGCTTTTCACTTCTTTTATGAGTCTCCTTGGGAACAACTTTAATTTTTTCCACTCATTTTCAATGTTTTGCAAGGTGCATGCATCGTGGAATGCCTGTAAGTGGTTCTGCAGATCAACATTGTATCCCCCTTCAAATCGTGGGATATTATTCATGTTTAGTCTCTTGATCTGGCTATCTTTTTGGTAACTTGTAGGTATTCTAACCACCTTTGTAATGTCTAACATGCTTTGGGTTGCAAGTAGGGGTTCATCATGGTCATCTCTCTCATGGCATCTATGATGTCTACATGGTTCCCTACTTTCCCTTCTTCCATGTCGTGATTCCCTAGAATTCCCTTGTCCTTGCTTTCGACTCTCTCGTCAAGGTCTCTCATTTTTCTTACCCTTTTCCTCATGGTTAGGTTCTTTATGACTACGTCCTAATGTTGAAGGAGAGGGTAAATGGTGTGATGAAGGTGAAGAGGAAGGAGAACCATCACCATGACAACGTTTTCTACCTTCCCTTTGGTGATCTCAACCCCAATCGTGATGACGATCAGAATGCTTACCCTTATCTTGTGTTTGTGTTCCCTCATTGAACACTTGATGTTTGTGGGAATCAAAACCAAGGTTGTGAATCGTGGAGCGAAGGTTCTGATACCCTACTTCCTCACTATCGTTAGGAGGAGGAACATCATTTTGTGAAGAACCTATTGAGATAGGTTCACCACTCTTAATTTCTCTTATGACGGGCAAAGCATTATGGGGTCCCTTGCCCTTCAACAATGTGTGGTAACTCTCCTACTACGAGTCCAATTGATGTTGTGCTTCTGTGGGATGGTAGTCCCTTACATTGTAATCGAACACAATGTACTCAGCATATAATTGTGACATGCTAATTCGTGCAAGGGCACGAAGGAGCATGTTGGGGGCTACTTTGTCTAGAGGCAACACTATGTTGCCCTCCAAGTCTCTCCAACGCAGTTGTTCATCTTGATGGAAGAAAAAGATAAAGTTAGGTATATATTCATCATAATGAATATATACCACACTAAATTGTTGAGGAACTGGTGGTTCTTGGTTATGTATGTTGTTCCATCGACTGTCTCTAGTGTTGGTCCTAGGCAGTGAAGTGCTTTTGTGTGGAGAAGAAGACATTTTTATCTTACTCGGTGTGTTGTTTACCGTTATGTTATATTTTCATTTGATCAACCCTAAGGGTTCGTTTTAGCTCCCAACGATGTAAATGATTTCCTATGTTCTACGTAGCGCACAAACAACTAAGTCCCCAACAACGGCACCAATGATGAGTGGCGCGGTACCCATACACTCAACCATATGAATACGAGCGTTACACGCATGATCCAGTCGAACTCCAAGGACTAAGTGCTTACGTGCCTTATGGAACACTCAAGGTTGGTCAATTGTTGTTTTCCCAGACTTGTATTTTCAAGATTGTATGGTTAAGTAAGTCTGAGGTATATGATTTGTATGTCTTTTCTCTTTTAACGCCTATGCTAAGAGGTGAAGGGTGAAGAGACTAAATAACTAACTTTCACTAACTAAGTTCTAATTTTCCTAGCATCAATATCCATTCCCACTTACCATACACACCCTGAACCAGTGCAACGTTATTGGGATTACCAAACGCTATTCTTTACTGGGTTACCAAGCGTAGCACATGTGCTTAAAGCGGTCATACTGAATGCACTTAACTAGGAGTTGAGGGTTAAGAGAGATTAATTAACTAAGAAAGCATTTAAACATTTAACATTAATTAATTCCTATTTAGCTTAGTCCATGCACTGCAAGGTTTATCAGAAAGTTTGTCTTTATTTCCGTACACAAATGTGTGCTAAAGTACAATTTGCTCGAATAAAGATTCGTTCACTTTGAGACTCCTACTGTGAGCACATGGAAATTATTCTATCTCTGGAATGGTAAAACTTCCAGAGTTTCACTAAGGACCTAGATCTAGATGGAGAAACAAGGGATAGCCACCTCTTATTTATAGACAAGACGATAAGCTACGATATCGTGTACGCGACGAGCTACGATATCGTGTACGTGATATCGCAGGAACCAACACGATATAGCGTCCCATCACCTCCCTTTTGCAAAATACCAAGTGATCATATACCTTGCTATCATGATGCTCTGTTGGTTGTCTATCATTGGGATGAAATAATGCAATGTCACTAATCAGAGGTGTGGACTTGGTTTTGATCATGAAGCGAAGGGCTAATGGTACTTTAATCATGCACAATACTTAGGATTCATTGTGCCTAGGGTAGGTTACCTCACATCTCGATCTTTATAATCCCCTCTGTAATTCATCTCATCTCATAGTCCAAGTGCTTCTAACTTGTGTCTTATGTTGCATAGAATTCATACCTCATAGCGGTGGTACTTAACATGTGTGTGTTTTGTTGCACATGTGCAAATTGCGTTTAACCCTTCTAGTGCCTATGGACATTTTAAGGTGTGGTTACGCAAGGGCATGATAGGTTGGAACCTACTTTGGGGAGGACCCACTTGTGTAACTTTTGTACTTTGTACTTGTTGCACACCACCACATCATTTTATACCCTCCAAGTTTTCCATTGCCAAATCTATTCTTTCCTTTGTCATCATTTTAATTGAACATTCCTTAGAACCACTACATGTCCTTTTTCCTCATCCTTTTCAAAGAACTTCATTGTATGACTCCACGTCATTACACTTTTGGTTCCTTAATTTCCACTTACCCTTATCCTAGACCTTTTAAATCTACCTCAAATCCTCTAATTTTGGCCCTAAAATTTGAAAAATCAGAAATTCTACTAAGTACCCTATCTTGGTTGGGACATGATATTGGGTACTCGGTATTGGGTCTAATGCAATATTGGGTATGCGCAATCGCATAAGCAATATGGTGTCTATAAAAACTATATGTATGGGACCCTCACGCATTATAGAAGACATTTTCAATAGTTGACATGGGGGTGTTCAAATTTTTCTTCCATGATTTTTAGCTATATGCAAATCTAAATTCAACCTTCAATATTTTGCCCTTTGATGCTTCGATTCTTTTCTGATTGAACCTAATTAAACCTAAAGTGTTTATCTTAGTCATGGGGGAAGGGTACTGTAGAACTTGCACATAATTTTTTCAAAATTTGCTATCACCTGAAGGATACCATAGGGGTAAGTACTATTAAAAATTCATGCCAAGTTAATTTTCTTCCTTCATCCAAATCATCTAAATTATTATATGAGTCAGCTAAATAGATCAAGTCTGACATTAAAACTTTTAGGGTAACTTCCTTGAAAACTTTCTAACCCTAGAATCACACTAAGCAAAGAATTAAACATTTATTAAAGGTAAGAGTAAGGTATGGGATAATTGAATTTCTTTAAATAACCTTATTAATAATCGATCTTTGTGTGATTATAGATGACCCCTAAAAGAGGACAGTAGGGAGGACCTTCTTAAGGTGCAACTAAATTCCCAAGAGGAGGTAGAGACCAAGAACCTTGAGTAGAACATGCAGAGCAGGAGGCCCACTCATGTAGCATTCATCAAGAAACCCCTGCAACAGTGTAATCTAGCCATGCAAAAGGTGGCAAAGTTAAAGCCTCGGAATCATGGCAACATCTTACGCTATCCCCTAAATGTCTCCAAGCCATTCCGGAGAAGACCACCTTTGCAGCTATGATAGTGGAGCTTAATTTTGGGCCTTTCACTGAGTTCACCCCTAAACCAGTGAAGACTCAGCTAAAGGCATCTCCACTATGGCCCATCCTCTTAGAGAGTAGTGATCGATATTTGGGTGAAATGTATCAATTCTAGCATGCTAAGGAGGAAGGCATCGTTGCCAATGTAGGTGGTGTCTCCATTGATTTTCTGCAAAGGCCATTGCAAAGGTCCTAAATCTTCGAAACAAAGGACCAAAAGTTGCTCATTTGTCTACTCATTCAAACACAAACACAAGGAAATTATGGTTGAAACAGGCCTACAACAAGGAGAATAAAGTTTACAGAGAATTAACCCTAGAAGAGAGGATTTACTTTAAAATCAACACTTATCACCTTTTCCCCACCAAAGGTTTAAATAGATTATCTACTTATGTAGTGTGGGGCAATGCAATTTTGATGGGAAAATTTAATGTGAATATGCCCCATTTATATCTAATGAAGATATTAAGGTGATTTGAATAAAGAAAGATAGGGAAGCTTTCTTTGCCTTTCCCTCGTCTTATTAGGAAGCTATGCGGATGTGTTGGGATCTTAGGCTACACATATGATGTTCCTAAGAAAGCCCAAAATGCTTCACATGCTGAACTGCTCAAATCGTTGGTGCCTAAGAAAGATGTTGGTGAGTAGTTAGAATAAGGGGAAGAGTAAACGGTTGGGCCCACTATGCCTCAAATGGTAAGACCCAACCAACAACAAGAAGCGAGGCCCAGCACACAGCCCATAAGCTAGTAAGTTCAGCAATCGCCACCACTGCAACAAGACTATCGGTCATCTATCAGTCATCTCCAAACAATTGCCAAGACAGTCAATTGGGAAAGCCATCATGTTGCAAAATTATTCAAGATCATTGATGAAATTGTATAGCCCACTATTTTGGCTGACCCTACAAGTGGACATATTTCATTGATTTCAGGAGGAGAGTCCTAGTGGTCTCAGCAGATCTCTAGGAATGCTGCATCTTTTCAGGTCAGGTTGGAAACTGGTGAAGGAGCCATAGTGGTGATCATGCAGCACCAAGATGTGGCAGGTGCAATAGAGGTGGTCACAGACCACATCAAAGAATCGTTTAACATTTTTGTTGTGCCACTGGCAGATTTCACAGGAGCACATGATGCTCAAGCTTTGATTGGTCCCTCAATGACTCTTGCAAGACATGAGGATGCTTTAGATCACTTGCTACAAACAGGACAAGTTATGATGTCCTTGTTTGACATTCCCTAAGATGTCACAGCAACACAATTAGACCTCATTTCCACCAAAGGAAAATTGGTCATGGCTGAAGTTAGGGCTGAGCACACAAAAGGAGAGTTGCAAAGATTACAAGAGAAGCTCATCACCCTACAAGCTGAATGACAGAATCCTTCCCAATTTATCGTAGTTGACTAGTTAGACATTTTTAGAATCGAGCAACTAAATAAATTGTTGAAAGAAAATAAAAGGGTGGCAAGGGAAAAGGAACAGGTTGATTGGGATGCTTCACAGGTACAAGCTTAGACATATGCACATGTTAAAGCTTTTAAGGCCTTACAAGAGGAAAATAAATTACTTGCTACTGAAAATCTTCGGTTGACCACAGTTGAGAAACAAAAGAATGTTCTCAAAGAATGTTTTCAACAAATGCGAGAATAACTAGTTTAGGTCAACCAAGATATGAATCGCTTGGCCAGAAAGAATAGAACCCTCTCCATGGAGAAGGTCCACGCCATCAGATAAAAAATGGTTATAAAAATAAGTGCATGGCAAAATGAGGCCAAAAAGCATGATAAGTTAAAAGAACACTTCCATGACTAGGTGGGAAGGTACAAGGAAATTATCAAAAAAGAGATCCATATGGCCAAGGCCCACATTAATTCTTTTAGTGCTCAACACACTGATTGACGAGTTGTATTGGATACTTATTCCTTCGACCACTAAGTAGAATTGAAAAGTTGGGACTTGCAAATTCAGGAATTAATAGAGTACATGGAGTTGGCAAATCTATGGTATGCCAACTTGGCCATGTTAACAGCAGGGAGCTCGAGAACTGAGCTCAAGAAGTAGGCAGTTGCTACCTATGCTAAATATGAGACAAATTTTGTGGAACATAAGAAGACATTATAAAAATTAGAAGTAGCAAACTCTGAATTAGAGGTGGTAAAGGCTAGTTACCAGGGTCAGAAAGATGTAGCAGTAGATTTGGTTCAACAGCTTATAGATTATCAAGAACTCAAGGACACAACTGCCGTGTCAAGGTCAATCAAATGTTCCTGCAATTGTCGTGTCCGTGGGAAGTGCCAGCTCCACCAAACATTGGAACATCAGCAGAGATGACACATGATCCTTAGACAGAAGAGGAAAAACTTCAGGTGCTTCTTCAAAGGTATCTATTTCAAAAGCCTAGAGCACAAGAGAAAGGAAAGGCATCCATGGAGGAGCCGCCACCACTAGGAACCACATGAGTTTCACAAATTTTGTATTTTGTGTTGGTGTTCTAATTTTGTTTTGTCTAGTCCCACACTGCAGCATGAAATAGTCCATGGTCATTCAATAATCCCATGCCTATCCACTGTCTATAATCAAATGAACTTGTTCCTCATTTTGTTTGACTCAAGGACGAGTTTTTATTTAGTCATGGGGGTATGATGAATCATGGTTTGCTAGGCCTCAATATCAGGTACACGATATCAGGTATGCGATATCGCAACTTGAATACGATATCGTGATTCTTGTGTTAGTCTATAAATATAGCACTTAGGCACACAACAAGGAGGAGACTAGTTAGTTTTTAGTTTTTAGTTTCTTACAATCAGTTTTAGTGTTCTTTTCAAGTGCATGCTCGCAGTGTGATGCTTATAATTGTACAAAACCTTTGTTTGAGTATGACGTACTTGGACACGCACACAATCGGTAATAAAGATCGAGATTACTCCATCATTGTAGCATTCACTTAGCTTTTAACTTGTTTTAATTGTTGATTATTTATTGTTGTTTTCTTAGTTAACATTTCTTTCATCCTCATTTACTATTATTGTTGTTAACGCGGAATGAGTATGCCTTAATCATGAACATTTAAGTATAACTACGTGGTAACCTAGTAGCATATTGAGTAGTGCTTGAGTGATGTGCGCTTGGTAATCCCAGAAGTAGTACACAAAGTTCAAGATGCATGCGGATGATTAAGGACGGATGCTTATCGCGCTTAGGCTAGCTTAGATCTTATTTCCTATAGCCCATTAGCTTAATTAAGTTACCACTTATTGTCCTTAAGAGTAGCATAGTAGTAGGGACCACATCATACACCTCACTCTCGACTAAACCATACGTGACAAAGCAATTACTAGTCCAAGTGGGAAGACAACGAACTACAATCAACATATAACTAGTCCATTCGCGAAGTTTGACCAGATCGCATGTACATGCTTGTATTCGTATGGTTGAGTGTAGGGGTACCTCACTGCTCATCATGAATAAAATAAAATAAAATAATTAAATTGCTAATTTAATCTAATCAACTACACCTAACTAATCTTAACATAAGCATTTGTTTCCACTTGTCGTACACATCTTGAACACATTTAACGCTATTGGATTACCAAATGTTAAGCATTACTAGGATTACCAAGTGCCAAGCGTATGCTTGAAGTGGTCGTACTTATGTGCTTAATTAATCAATATTTAATCTAGTTTAATTTATTATTTAATTACTTAAAGCAATAAAAGAAATTACGCAAAACATTGAATGCATAAATAAATAATTAATCTATTTCCAAGTGCTGTAAGGTTTATCAAAAATCTCATCTTTATTACCACACACACTATCATGCTCAAGTACAATAGTGCTTGAATAAAGATTCGTTCACTGTTGGATTCCTACTGCGAGCACTTAGAAAAATATTCTAATTTTCAAATGATAAAACTGTAAGAGCTTTGCTACAACTATGACAAGATATGTCATAAACACGGTGGGTGAGCGCATATTTATAAGCAAAAACAAACACTATGTTGACAAGGCCATGTTAATGCATCAAATCATGTGCACTTGACGCAACCAATTTACAATTCATCAATAATATTATAGATTTTCAAATTTTAGTTCTTATCTTCCACTATAAATATTTCCTTTTTTCTTTTTGGTTATGGCTTCATTGTATTTTCTTTTAACTTTCTTATTGCTACATTAGTTCATTTCATTTTCAGTTTCTTACCATGACCAATCATTTGTTCCAAGTTCGATACCCAACATAATGCTCTCCAACTTAAAACTAGGAAAAAGGATGTTACAAGGAAGAAATTTGCATAATAAGAAAATGCCCGTGTATGTTTTTTAAAAACCTTCCGCTGAGGAAGAAGCATGAACATTAACAATTGAAACGTGAGAACTTAATTATAATGTAAAAGCATCCACTCTTTTTTGTGAGTAAGCCTTCAAATTATAGTCCCCCCACGACACGTAATGTTTACACTTTCAAAAACGTGCAAGCTTACCCGTTGGGATAACGCGGAGAGAGCACTTGGAGGAGCGCTGTCTCTACACCGTTACGTCATTTGAGTTTTTTAGGAAGCAAACTTGATTTTCGTCACAGCTGCAGCCTACACAATTCGGAAGTTTGGCTTTGACGATTTTTTGTACCTTAACGGGGAGAACGTGTGGCGTGAAGCTCAGCAGCGCCTATATATTAGTTACACATGAAAAAATTTAAGGGTGGAAAGAGGACGGAAGCTTCTCCGCACTCTCAAGGACTTCTTGAGCCGCCGGCCGTGTGGGGTCGGAATCAGAGTCTTGCAATAGACGTTTACAAAGTCGCATGAACCTTATTACTGCGATTGAGGAGTTGGAACCAATCTTTGTCGCCAAAATTTTTCACGCTGCAGCTCTTCTGCGTGTTGACTGGGTTCGCAGCTGCCATGGCTTCATCTTCAACCTGTCTGTGTTAACTATCATGTATTTTCATTTGCATCCTTCCCGTTTGTTTGTTGTGTAATTCGTTGCATATCTCTGCAAGTATTGTTTCATGTTTGTTTAGTTTCATTCTTTCAAGCGTTTCAATGCCTCGGCTAGTTTTCCTGCAAGTCCTGCCTCAGCTTCTTGTGCTGGTGCTCATTCCTCTCTTGGTAGTGTTTTCTTCAATAGCTTCTGTTGTTTCTTCTTGCCAAAGTGAGCCGATAAAGTGTGGATATATGAATTTAAGCTACCCTTTCGGAGTAGAACTAGGTTGTGGAGATCCTGATTTCCTAGTTCAGAATTGCAACGGCTCAGATCCTTATATTGTTATAAACAAGCAGAAATTCTATATTCGAAATGCAACCCGTAAACCCTATTTGCCTGATGTGCGAATGGAATTAGGCGTGTCTTTAAAAGAATCAGGTTGTTTCAACTTCTCGGTACTTAAACCTTCCTTCCTGGAACTCGATTACGGATCAAGGGTGTCTTTTCACGATATTTCGACGGATTCAGGCAATGTGCAGGATATCTTCATTATGAATTGTTCGACCAAGTGCGCCGGGCAGGCTTTATGTGATGGCTCTTGGTGCATTGACTGGGAACGACCTTCCGACCCTTGTACCTTCTTTGAAGCAAGCATACCGTGGAACCCAGGAAATTTGAAAACAGCAGAAACTGCTCTACTGTATACGTATACGGAGGGATTTGTGGCTAAAGCAGTCATTAATGAGACAAGATTTGGGCAGTGTCAGAAATGTTGGAATAAAAGTACGATATGTGGTTACGATGCATCAGATTGTAGAGTCCGGTGCTTCGCAGGTAAAGATTTTTTCTGAATGGAAAAAATAAAGTTTCGTGAAATTTTTGTCAACGAAACATATTTTGTCGAATCATAAATGCCATTCTTTTACACCAGGTTAGCGTTCACTAATTCTTGTGGCATATGTGATTGCATGCAGTTTCTAAGACGAACAGGGGATTGATAATAGGTAAGTTTTGTTTGGAATCTACTCCAGTCGCAGTTTTTAGGCTGCTTTCCCATCATAATTCACACTTGCACAAGTCATTCAACTAAACACAGGAAATGGAAATGGAAACTTGCAGGGCTATCGGTGGCGGGCACGGTGGGCGTCTTGGTGTTGTTAGCCACGGTTGTGTTGGTGGTGTTCAGGAGGAGGTTAACAAAAAGACGGAAACAGGGCACCCAAACATCATCGCACGCGCGAGGATGGGCCGCGAAATCCAGCGACGACGCCTTTAATTCTGCAAACATTTCCGTCGTCGGCTCTGATGAAAAGACGCTGGGCGGCATGCACATCTTCGCGTATGAGGAGCTGCGCGAAGCCACCGACGGATTTTCCGAGGAAAACGAGATCGGCGACGGCGGATTCGGCTCCGTCTTCAAAGGCCGACTCCTCGACGGTCGTATGGTGGCCGTGAAACGCCTATACCAGTACGATCAATCTCGCCGCGTCGACAAATTCCTGAACGAGGCCAGCGTCTTCAATAAGCTTCATCATCCTCATGTCGTCCGACTGTACGGCTGCACCAGCCCACGCAGCGCCGAGCTCATGCTCGTCTTCGAGTTCCTCGCCAACGGAGCCCTGGCCGATCATCTCCACGGCGACCGCCGCCGCCCCTCCGAGGGCCTACCATGGGACCTCCGCCTACGAATCGCCGCTCAAACAGCAGAGGCTCTGGCTTTCCTGCACAGCCTGAGTCCGCCCGTGTTCCACCGCGACGTCAAATCCTCGAATATTCTCCTGGACGCGCATTTCGATGCCAAGATCGCGGATTTCGGGCTCTGTAAGCCCGTTCCCGGGGACGTGTCTCATGTGACCACGGTGCCGCAGGGGACGCCCGGCTACGTGGACCCGGAGTACCACGAGTGCTATCAGCTCACGGAAAAGTCCGACGTGTACAGCTACGGCGTCGTGCTGGCCGAGATTTTGTCGGGAAAAGCTGCCGTGGACGTGAGCCGAGAACGGCGGTTCATAAATCTGGCGAGCATGGCCGTGATGATGATACAGCAAGGAGATCTGCACGGATTTCTTGATGAGGCGCTCACGAAGGTCATGAAAGCGCAGCCGGCGGTTGCGGCCGCCGTGCAGGCGGTGTCTGAGCTGGCGTTCCGGTGTCTTGCGCCGCAGCGTGATCATCGGCCGGCGATGGGAGAGGTCGCCCATGTGCTGGCGGTCATGCGGGAGGCAGCTGACGTGGAGGCGCAGAAGGAGAATAGCAAGAAGACAGGACCGCCGTTTTCGCCCACGTCGGTGCATGACGTGTGGGCCAGCACAACGACCACGCCCAATAACAGCGCCGGACCGTGACAGCGTCTCCGTTTTCAAAAGTTTGGATTCTCCCGCATTTAATTTGTCTGTTTGTATTTTTTTGATTTTGTTTTTTCTTCTTTTGTTTTTTGGCTGGGGCTGGTGTTGCTGTCTTGGGAGTAGGTGCATGGATTGTGTGTGGCCTCGAGAAATTTGACGCGGCTGCCGTTTTTGACCCGTTCTTTCGTGGCCGTTGTTGATGGCTGACTGCCTGCCAACCTGGGCTGATCTATCGTGTCGTTTTCTTTTATTCAGCCTGTTCGTTCGTTTGGTGTAAACATATGTGTACTCTTTTATGAAATCTTTGACCACTTCTTTTCTCTCGTGATATCTTTGTGTGGACGCATCGTTTGGTTGGTGCCACACCCATTACCTACCCTGGCTGAGTCCCACAACCTCCCTACTACGCAATCCAGCAGTCCCCCTAGCAAAAGTCGAGTTTCCGTTTTTTCCCGTTTTCAAAAATAATTACTAAGATTAAACATAATATCAAATTCATGCATAATTTACTTTAAAATGTTCACGCGGTACTGGGCATTTTCCCTGATGCATCTATAGATCATCATCATCCTTATTCTAGTAAAATGGAATCGACTAATCAAGGAGTCTTTTGATAAAAGACTATTTTCCGATAATTTTGGTGAGGACGAGGCCCCAACATCTCATATTGAAGCAAAATTCTACAAATTTTTTTCTTCTTGCTTGAAAACATAAAGATTCATACAAATGCTCAAAGCAAACATTCCAAGGATAGACAATACTCAAGATCCTCACAATCACACTCCCCTCACATTAGACATAAGCCAAACAATAATGGTTCTCTTCACTCCCTCACATACAATCACCTATGACAGCTACAACAAGAATAGAGTGCTCAAGAAGGGATCACACTATCTATCCCAAGACACTCTACTAAGGCTCTCTAGTCTCCTCCCATGAGATTAACCTTCTCTTTTCTAATTAGCCTAATTACCCTATCCAAACCTGGGCCTTTGATGCCTTTCAATAGCTTTCTAAGTGACCTCGTCACCTTCCCTTCAAATTAGAATTCAATTTGACTTCTATTGGAATCCATACGAGACATCTTTGGAGAAACATGAGACATCTTTCCTGAAATAGCCAGATCTCAAAGGAGACATCTTCCAAAAGACATCTTGCATGTTGGGGAGATGTCTTGCATGTTAGGGAGATGTCTCTCCTAAGGCCAAAAATAAAGATGCTTGTTTCAAGATTTGGAAACTCTAGACGCCTCCAAACAAGTCTCCATAAATCCCCAACCCCCTTAAACTTATCAAAATGAGCCCAAAATAGCCCCAAACATGCCAAAACCCTCTCCCTTAAAAAGAGTCTTGATTTCCACACAAGAGGCCCTTATACTTGGGATAGTTGTTGCCCCCTCGCATAGACCACAAGTCATACACAAAGTGAAGCATAATACACATGGAATGGTTAGACCTTATAACAATTTATTTCTATCATCCAAAACTTATATCACAAACACATAAACACACAACACAATGTATGCATGACACACAAGCACACATTAGCACAATTTTGTGCTTACATCACAATGGAGAATTACATGAAAGAAGAGTGGATTTGGTCTTTGCCCTTACAAGCTAATTCAATCTTCAAACTTGCAAGATGAATTAAGACAAGAAAGGAAAATAGTTCTTCATTCTTGCAAAATCATGATAGAATTACAAGGCTGAAAGCAAACTGCCCAAGGACAAACAAGGGCTTCAAAGAATCACACTCACGACTCATCACACAACATTCAATTCATAATGGCTGAAAGCCTTATAGCATGGAAACTCAATTGAAGCTTAACACTTTCTTCTCAACTCTCTCCCAAAAATTACTTACAATTCACTACTCTCTACCCCAAGACATTCTATTGAGGCTCTCTAGCCTCCTCCCTTGAGACTAACCTTCTCTCTTCTGATTAGCCTAATTAGCCTCTCTAAACTTGGGCAATTTATGCCTTTTTATAGTTTTCCAAATGACCCTTTCATCTTTTCTCCAAACTAGAATTCAATTTGAGGTCCATTGGAATTTGTATGAGACATCTTTGAAGAAATAGGAGTTGTCTTTCCTGAAATAGCCAAATCTGAGAAGAGGTGTCTTGAAGTTGGAGGAGACATCTTGGAAAAGACATCTTGCATGCTAGGAAAATGTCTCTCCTGCTAGGGCTAAAAATAAAGATGCTTTTTTTGAGGTCGATAACCTTCGAATGTCTCCAAACAAGTCCCTATAGATCCTTGAACCCCTTAAACTCATCAAAATGAGCCCAAAATATTCCCAAACATGCCAAAATTCTAGGAAAAGACCACATCATTAGAGAGATAGTACATTGGCCTCTTGAATGTCCACATTTGATTTTAAAATTGTTGTGTTTCCTTTTATTGTCTTTGATTTACACAAAACTCTTCTAACTTCATGAAGTGTCTACACTGTGCCTTAAGTATGCATAATGTATGTATCATTCATTGTACCTTAGTATGCATCATGTATGTATCATTATTCATTGGGAAGGCTTATTATGTTTCTTTTCTTACCTTTGATTTGCTTGACAAAGTATCTATAGTGTGCTTTAATAAGAATCATGTATGTTGTTGACTTTTTGGTATGTCCAAACCTTAAAGAAAATGAAGAATGTATGTGTGTGACTGATTTTACAAGGCCATGAACAAGAACTTCACAAAGATTTATGAGAATTCAGAAAAATGAGATCTATGTCAAGATGTCAAAGTGAAGACTACATGGACTAGATGAGAGCATGGATGGAAAGGAAGTCTATAAATGAAGTAAAGATGCTCTAAAGATTGCCCAGAAGCCCAAGGGTCATAAAAATGCTTCATGTCTCAAAGTGCTTTTGGAAAGTAGACATCTCGTAGAAATAATAGACATCTATCTTTCATAGTAGATGTTTATGACAAGACATCTTGTAGTAGATGTCTACAAGTTCAAGTCGACATCTCTCTTGCATTGAGGGACTCTTAGATAGACATCTAAACTTCTAAGTAGACATCTATACTATCCATTTGGTAGCCATTGCATGAATTTTGAAGAGGTTTCAAAAAATTTGAGGCTATAAGACAATGTCAAAATCTTGGGACTTGCTCAAGGACTGTTCACACAAAGTCTTATCATTGACTATTCTAAGCAAATTTACTCTTGCTCTTTATTGTAACATCATTTGCTTGATTATGATTGTATTGAGCTTCAAGTACAAGGATTTGTAAATTTAGTTTCACTCTTCCCTTACTCTTTTCCTTCCTTCTTATAACCTTAGAAGGTTGATGCGCTTCTTACGAGAAGACATCCTTGTCGAGCTTGTTGAGATCCTATCGGATTGAGTTGTTTTGTAATGTCAAAACACTCTAGTGCAGAGCTCAATTTTGTAAAGGTTATGGAATTCTATGAATCACATTTTGAGCTTGTTAGGACCTTGTAGGGTTGAGTAGTTTCACGGTGACAAAACACTTTAAAGTGAAGCACAAAGCTTGTATAGGGTATGGTGTCCTTCAAACCACATTTTAAAGAAACAAAGTTTGGAGATGTGCATGGATTCTACCCTTTGAATGTGGATGTACCCAAGTTGCGAAACCATGTAAAATTGGGGTGTTTTTTTGTGGCTAAAACAATTTTAATTAGGGAACATATTCAACCCCCCTTCTAAGTTCTCAATCCACAAGTGGTATCAGAGCTTGGTACTCTCAAGTTTGTGCTTCATATTGCAAGAGTGAACTATGGAGGGGACATCCTACACAAAGCCACCAATGTTCAATGGGTTTGACTTCGCATATTGGAAGGCAAGGATGCAAGGCTTCTTCGAGTCTATGGAATTCAAAGTATGGGAGTCAATCCTTGAAGGCTACACATTGCTTGTTGACAATGCATCAAAAGCTCTCAAGCTGCGGAACAAATGGACTACTAAAGAAAATGATAAGTTTATGTATGAATCTAAAGCCAAAAATTGCCTATATTGTGCATTGAATAAATTAGAATTTAATAGAATAGCTAGGTGTAATACTACTAAGGAAATATGGGAAACCTTAGAAGCTACTTATAAGGGCATGTCTATAGTTAAATGGTCAAAACTCTTACTATTGCAAAGCAAATTTGATAAGCTTAGAGTGAAGGAAGGAGAAAAGATTAAGGATTACTTTTCTAGGAAAAATGATCTCATTGTAGCTATTAGGGAAATGGGCAAGGACTTGCTTGAAAGCAATGTAATTATACAAATGATTAGAACATTACAATCCAAGTTTAGATCCAAGGTCATTGTTATGGAAGAAATCAAAGAATTTTTGGTCCTTAAATTTGAGGAGCTTCAAAGTGCTTTGATTGCTTATGAGATGAATCTCATAAGTGAAGGATCGATAAAGGAAAATCCTATTGCTCTAAAATCAGCATCAAATGAAAAGGAGTAGGTTGAACAAGAAACAAATAGTAAAGATGAAATAGCTCTTATATCAAGAAGAGTTCAAAAACTCCTTGCAAGAAAAGGGAGAAGCTTCAACCAACCAGGACCAACTCAATCCAAAGGTAAGGAAAAAGGTAAAAATTATACAAATTCAAATTTTGATGCATTTTCCATAGAATGTTGAGTATGTGGTGGAAGAGGCCATGTGGCTTTTGAATGTCCTAGCTCTAGCAGCTTGCAATGGAGAGATAAAACTAAAGTTAATACAAAAAAGACAAACTTCTACACAAGCTAGGATGATGGAGAACAAACCAAAGAAGAGGTTGATGACACTACAAAAGACTTACATGTCATATGCATGGTCCTCACAAATGAAAATTCATCAGAAATCTCTATTGAAGTAAGAGGTAAACACAATGAAAGGTACGAAGAGTTATTTGAAATTTTTTTTCTTACATTATCTATTCAAAAAGGTAAAGAAAAATATGCATAGAAATTTTTTTGAAATTTATACCATATCCTCCAAGCTAAAAAGGGAAATCTTAGACATAAAATTTGAGATTCAACTATTAATCCCTTTGGATAAAAAGAAATGCAGGGATACTCAAGAAGAAAGGATCAACAAAAATAAGGGGAGAAGTCTCAAAATCAACATAAAAGTAAAATCTTGGAAGAAACCTCTCAAAAGGATACTTGTACTAACTCAGTTTCAAACAAGATTAGGTTTGATGGTCCTATTCATGTAAGAAATACTTTATATTTTTGTAAAAATTGTGGTTATGAATAAGATTATTATTATCCTCACATACAACAAAATAACATAAATACCTGGTCTTGTCAAAAGGAATATAGTGAGTGTATCTTGTAGGATGCAACAACTTGAAAAATGAATGAGCAAAAAGTTGGAGAAAATTATGAAAGATTGAATGAATCTAAACCAATAACTATCAAAAATTATGTATCCCCCTATCTTGAGGAACATGAATCTAACCAAGCAGGAATCCTATACAAGGTTGAGGATACTAACAAAAGAACTAATGAGAGAAAATATAATGGTAAGGAGGTACTTTATGATAGAGGGCCTCATCTAAAACTCCATTAGTCATTCTCATACAAGAAAGCAAGTGAGGAAAGTTGTGGCAAGTCTTTAGTTCCTTGCTTGTTAGACTTAATATAGGCTCGTTTTTGAAATTATTTTTGATAAATTTTATATACATATTTTTTTTATGAATTCTTTAGTCATCATAGAAAATATATCTTGATCATCCAAGGTGTGATACTACAGAAAAAAGTTCCAAAGAAAGATAAAGGTAGTTTGATTATCTGTCATGTTCCATATTATCTTATGAATTATTAAGCTATTTATAAGTCCACACTATTTTAAAAAGCTTCATGATAAATATGATTGAAGAAACTCTGTATTTAAGAACCAAAAGAAAGACATTGCATCTATGTTAAAAATTTGATCTATCTTTTATCATAAGATACTACTAGCATCAGACTTTGGTCTTAGTATTGCATTACAAATACCCATGAAGTAAAATGGCAAAATGAGCCATGATTGGATGATCAAGCAATACCAAAATAGAATATTGTTATGATTTGTGCCTATTGATTTTCCTTACTATAAGAATTAATGCTTTTACATTTTTATAAACATTGTTGGTTCATTCTATATTCTTAGAAAAATCAAGATTGCAATCAAATAACGTGCAGATCTTAAAAGAGTTAAAGATGAGATTGACATTCTCCTTACAAATAATGAATTAAGAAGCAAAGGCACATATGTAGGGAGAGCTTGCACCTCAAACTATTTTTGGAGCATCAATGTAGGGGGAGTCTATCTAGATTTTCTCCAAGACACGATACTTAGTGACCAAGTTCTAGCAGGTAACAAAAAGTATATTCATTTGGAAAAATGTTGAAGGTAAAAGAGAAAGTTCTTAAGAATATTTTACCTAAAAGTAATCTTCAATTGTGCAAGCTTATGAAATTCATTTGATATGTCACTATGTTAAGATATTAATGTTGCATCTCTTATGTACTAGGATTGTATTCTTTTGAGTACTTAAGTTCCTTATTGTTGATATGAGTTTAATAGTACTTACCTAGGAGATCTCAAGAATTACCAAGAGTATATTGGAGTAAGAAAAGATACTCACACTCTCTTCTAACAAAAAATCTTAGAGAATTTTGAAAATAAATTAATAGATAATCTATCTTGAGATATGCATGAGTACTATTTTTATAAACATCTTGGTTATGAGTTACTCTATTTAATCTTTTGGTTTGATATCTAAAATTTGATCTATGTATTAAAAGATGAGTGTGCATATATTTTCTCTCCTCACATGAAATTACTATGTCTATCTTGAATATGAAAATGTGATGAGAAAATCTAATGAGCTTTTGGTTAGATAATGATTGTATGAGACAATCTAATGTGTCTTGATGTTATCTTTAATAGCCTTTTGATCTGTATTATTGTTTGTATTAAGGCCTAAGTCCCTTTTTGATGATGTCCAAAAAGGGAGAGAATTTTGTGACTTATGATATGATGGTTGAGACATGGTTAGTGACTTATGGAATAGTTATGACTTTATGGTTATATTGATGCTTATTCATGCTTTATGTATAGGGAATGGTATAGAGATAAGATAATCAATCTTCATTACTCAGCCCTTGATCATAAATGACTATATTTAAAATTTATAAAGGCTTACTTATGTTTGATGGATTTGTGTTGTATTAAGGATGCATATTTGCATAGTCATTCATCTCCTATCATCCTTAGCTCAATCATTTTTTGGGGGATATACTAACCCATTTTCTTAAGCTTTAGACATCACTAAAAATGGGGAGATTGTTGACCTTTTGGTATGTCAAAACCTTAAGGAAAATGGAGAATGTAGAATGTATGTGTGTGATTGCTTTTACTGGGCCATGAACAAGAACTTCATAAAGAGATTTGAGAATTTAGGGAAATGAGATCTATGTCAAGATGTCAAAATGAAGACTACATGGACTAGATGAGAGCATAGATGGAAATGAAGTCTACAAATCAAGTAAAGATGCTTTGAAGGTTGCTGAGAAGCCTGACGCTCATAAAAATGCTTCATATCTCAAAGTGCTTATGGAAAGTAGACATCTGGTAGAAACAATAGACATTTATCTTTCATAGTAGATGTCTATGACAAGACGTCTCATAGTAGATGTCTACAATTTCAAGTAGATGTCTCTCCTACATTGAGGGCTCTCTCAAATAGACATCTAAACTTTGAAGTAGACATTTATATTAGCCATTTGGTATCCATAGAGATTTTAGAAACTTTGAGGCTATAAGACATTGTCAAAATCTTGGAAATTGTGCTAGCACTATTCACATAAAGTCCTATCATTGAATATTCTAAGAAATTTTATTCTTGCTCTTCATTGTAACATAATTTACTTGATTGTGATTTTATTGAGCTTCAAGTACAAGGATCTATAAATTTACTTACATTCTTTTCTTACTCTTTTCCTTCCTTCTTGTAGCCTTATGGGTTTGATGTGCTTCTTGCGAGAAGACATCATTGTTGAGCTTGTTGGGATCTAAGATGCATTAAAACACTCTGGTGTTGAGCTTAATTTTGTAAAGGTTGTGGGATCCTCTAAACCAAATTTTAAGCTTGTTGGGACCTTGTGGGATTGAGTAGCTCTGTAACAATGAGACACTTCAAAGCAGAGCTCAAAGCTTGTATAGGGTGTGATGCCCTTCAAACCACATTTTAAAGAAACAAAGTTTAGAGGTGTGCATAGATTCTACCCTTAGAGTGTGGATCTACCCAATCTGGGGAACCATGTAAAATTGGTATATTTTTTTGTGGCTAAAGCAATTTTAATTGGAAAATTTATTCAACCACCTTATAAGTTCTTGATCCACATATGTATCATTATTCATCATGAAGGATTCGCATGTTGAAAAATTCTAAGTATATTTTTCTACTAATAGTTTAAAAGTGAAAAAGAAACTTAAACCTGAACCTTTTATTTAAGGTTTGAACTACATATCACTATGCTATGTGGTGGATAATAATAAAATCACTTTCTATTTTGTTTAAATAAGTGTTCTTGAGTCCCATCCTAGCATCCTACTAACATGAAGGTGTGGGATCTATGGACATGTAAGCATACTTGATGGTTATCATCTAAGATGCATGAATTGGCATAATGGGCATACATAATAGTTAAAGGCATAACAAAGGTAAAAAATATGAAACACTTTTGCCTATGAGAATTTCAATCATCATGTTGCTTTGTGTGTGTTGACCATTTTTTTATGATACCAATGTTCACCTGNAGGGTAGAATCTATGCACACCTCTAAACTTTGTTTCTTTAAAATGTGGTTTGAAGGGCATCACACCCTATACAAGCTTTGAGCTCTGCTTCGAAGTGTCTCATTGCTACAGAGCTACTCAACCCCACAAGGTCCCAACAAGCTTAAAATTTGGTTTAGAGGATCCCACNACTACCATGGTTAATTTTTCCAAAGTGTTTTTCATTGCATTTTGACTAGTCACATTACTCATTTGCAAAATAAAAATTTTTATTATGTTAGGAAATTACAAAGGATTTGTTAGATGGTTACAAAGCATTAATATATTGTTTAAGAAAGTCAAAAACATCATTGATGTAATGCCCTAAGTAGATAGAGCCAATTTGAAATAAAACAATTAGTAGATTATAATTAATAGTATAATTCATTCAAATTTCAGCTAAATATAGGAAAAATAAAAAAATATGTTCTTCATCTTCTATGCTTTATTTGCATAGTTAGAAAATCTACTCTTATATCAATAAATTGATCCAATGATCTATCTTAATAAGGAGATGATGAGAATAGCTAAGAATAGATACTTTTGAGTATGAAATAATAAACCTCATTTAAGAGAATGTAAAAAAAAAAAAAGAGCTTTTTCTTTTAGTGTTCAACTAAACTTTAACCAATACATTTTCTTTTATAGTCTTTTGAAAGAGCCTTTTTATTTAAAGTAAGATCCTAAATGATAATATTTGAGGAAGCTATAATTTTCCTTGATGATATTTTTCAAGTAAGTAAAGCCATGAGAAGAGAGGTTCTTAGCATTGCATACATGTTCGATGAGCTTCTAAAAATTTTAATCCATTTAGTAAAGTTTAATAATCTCTTATTGTTAATGAAAGAAACATCTTTAAAATTGTCTAGTTTGATATACCAAGGTTGTAGATATTTATAATAGACAATTATATAGAAATCAATCTTGCTACTTTAGCAAGTTAAAAATTTCTTGTCTCAATTTAGAGGTTTCTTATTACTTTCATTATTTTGTTACTTAACCTAATTTTACTTCATCCTAGTGGTTATACTATATGCCACATTATGTTCCCAGCCATTTTGCTAATAATGGAGCATCCTTAACTTAAATGGCACTACTCTTGATGTCAGCTCAATTGTGTTTCTAAGGATGCTTAGACTAGAAATCTAGAATAGAGCTTTGAATATTTGGGAGTATCTTTCTATACATATCCCTTCAATTTTTCCATGAGACTCTATAATGGGGCTCTAGCTAAAAAATAAAGGTGTTGGAAGTCTACAATCTCTCGTAAAGTTCACAACTCTTCTTCCTTCTTCTACTATTTGAGAATTCACAACCCAAAATATTGGATACTTTGATGGTAATTATACTTAACTATTTCATAATTCACAACTCAAAAAACTGGATATTTTGTATCATGTGTTGGATTTTCTTACAAATGTTTGATAAAGCTTGTTGCTTTTGTGTAAAGGAAAACTTTATTATCTAGAATATGTCCTACGCTATTAAGGTGTTGTGTAAGTAATTGTGTAAAATAATAAGATCATGTCATCCATCCCTTGAGTCTCTATGAAAACTAAAATTAACCCATGATCATGATGCCCTAAAGAAAGGAAAAAGGACCAAAAGGAAATGAAAAAGAATGTGCATCAAGGGGACTTGCTCATTCTTTATACTTCCTCTATGAGTATTACTACTCCATGTGGCTATATCATTAATCATGTTTAAATTTTCATGGAATCATGTTTTCAAATAAGTGTTACATCATTATGTCACTAGAAAGACATGTTACCCATGCCTGAAGGTATTCCTATGGTAAGGAGAACATAATCATTAATTAATTGATTCACAAAAGAAAATTATTCCTAGGGTACCACTAGAAAGACATGTTATCCATGCTTAAAGGTAGGCTAATTCTAGGAATCTCAAGGTCTCTTGGACTAGTTTCATCATATGACTAGAAATATATTTTACCCATGCTTGAAGGTATGGGATTAGCATAAACTATGAGGCTAAAAAGATGTGTTATTCATGCCCAAAGGCTTCCCTCTAACCAATGGTCAATAGTTCTCAAAATTAATGTTTAATTAATTAAATTCTTTCTTGTTTTTCCTTACAAAGTGATGATGTTTTTATATGGTTGTGATTAATCTCATGGTGATAAGTTTAAGATGATGCAATGTGATGTCATTGGTGATGATATGGACTTAGACTAAAACCTGGATAGATACATATAATGATCATCTTAATCACAATTACCATAAGAATTTATTATAGATATGGTAAAGTATCTCACTTCACAATCTATATAATCCCTTCTTATTTCATTATTTTTCTCAATGCTATATACAATAATGTACCTGATGATTTTTAAAATATATTATAGGGTTCTAATAGCAATAGATTTGTGGGTATGACATATAAACTTGATTAATATTTAATCTTCAACATGCCCATTTACACATTATAGGATCATTATACAAGGGCTTTTAGGATAGAAGCCCACTTTGAGAAGGATCCACTTATATAGCTCCTAGACACCTAGTCTATGCATCACCTTCACATGCCCAAATCATAGATAAATTATATCATGTATTTTAGCTCATATTCATGAAACCTATTAATGGAAAACCTTGACTCATATGAATTATGTCTCACTAACCTCTCAATGAATAATCATTTTCTATTCATGCTTGATTTTATCATCTTCATGTTTAGATTCCTCTTTTAGCTCTCATTTGATCTTGGTTATTTCCAAAATTTTGTGAAAAATCCCTCATAAATTGAATAAAATTTATCAACTTCAGTTACATTGATGTAGTCACCTATGTCAACAAAGCCTCATCTACGCATTAGCATCAACATTATCTATTACTCCTACATAAGTGCAATAGGTGTTTGAAAAATTTTCATCATTTTACTCAAACAAAGAATGAATTTTTTACCATTCCAAGGACCTAGAGCTTTCATACAATATATCTTGCTAATCAAATATATGATTAAAGCCATTCAATAACATACAAGCTCCTAGAGTTGAGCTCTATGTTATGTGGGCAATGAATCTATGATTCTCAATACTTAGAAAATCCTATATTTTGAGGGACCAAGGTAGTAATTTTAAGTAATGATTAAAATAATAATAATAATTTAAAAGTTATTAAATACCTTAAAACCTCCAAATTAATTATCTACAATCATTTTAGAGCATTAATACTAAATTTTTTAGAAATAAGCTAAATTTAATGATGATCAAAGATAACAACACCTAGAGATAAGTAATTAAATACTAATGATTGATCATTCATGTGATTGTAGATGGTGTCTTAGAGAGTACTAGAGGTGGTTGATCCATTTCAAAGAGGGAAAATGCCTAAGATAAGGGTATGGGAAATCGCATGAATAGTAGTTATAAGAAGAACCATAGGCTACCCATGCAACTGAGCCCCTCAAAGAAGAGCCCAAGGTGAAATTTTTTTAATAGATTCCAATAGAAAAAAATCACATATTCTAGGTAGGATGAAATTCATAGACTTGGTCCAAGTTTGGAGATCATAGTCATGAAGGCTTGCTTGGAATGAATCAAACAAAGAATATTTAGAGTGTGATCTTGTAAGAGCTAATTAGACCTTTCTTGGAATTTTCTTTTCAAAAAGTTTGGAAGAATCTACAAGCATCACTGCTTTGACCCATAATTTCCACCAATGGAAAATAATACCTTGGTAAAACTTATCTCTTCTGGAATAATTTCCAAGGAGACACCATCGTAAAAATCAAGGATATCACCATCTCCTACTCGATGGAGGCCAATGTGAAAGCCCTAGGAGTTTCCAATGTAGGTCCAAAGTTAGTAGAGGTGTCTGCATGGTTTAATGCTAAAAGTAAAAGGAATCGACCTATAGGTGTTATGAGATAAATCACAAGAAGTATGATGCACTCACCCTAGATGAGGAAATTTATTTTAAGATAGAGGTGTACCACCTAAATTCCATGGTATGCCCAAGAAAAGTCACATATTTCTCTACCTTGACTTATGCTACACTCAGCAAGAAGTTTTTAGTCATCCATACCTAGTTGGTCTTTCTCAAAATCAAGACATGTTTTAATAAACATGAAAATATTAGGAGTACACTCCTCATTTTATGCTTTATTAGAAAACTTTACATAAGAAGAGGTATCATCCACTACTCCAATGATATTATTCAAAGGACCATCATAGCATCATGATAGAAAATGACAAAAAAGAGGCCACCTTTACAACTTTAAGAAGAAGAAGAACCATCACCATGTATTAAGAACACATCAAGTATGAAAGAAAAACCAAGGCAATTACCTAGCGATGGATCCATAAACTATTAGCCTACAATGATCCACTTGAATAAAGTTACTTGAATCATTAGTTGGTAACAAGATAATTTGACCAACTTGTTCTCAACACATAGAAGTTAAGCCACTATTCAAATTAACCCTACTACTAGAGTTTCAATTATCTTATTGTCAAAGAAAATGTTAGAAGGTTTAGATAATATTGTAGCTTTCTAAATGATGTTAGAATAAGGAGAAGACATAATAGTAGTTATCATGCCACATAGAGGACAAAAATTAACTATAGAGGTTGTGATTAATAAAATTAGAAAAGCATTAAAGACTTCTATAGCATCCATCACAGAGTTTTCTACCATGTCAGAAATTCAAATGTCTATAGAGACTAGCTCAAGGAGAATAATAGTAGTAGGGCATGAGAAAGTATTGGATAAACTAGTGGGTATTGGGCTAATGATTTTGGATGTCTTTGATGTCCTAGAAGAAATGACCACAACCTATTCTACCTTGATAAAGATAAGTGGTAAGCTGATTATAGAAAAAATGTAACTTCATGAATCTTCTTCATTGAACCAATAGCTGATAGCTAAAATTTTGCAACTAAAAGCTTGCTTGTCTAATCCTACTCTTCTGTAATCTAGTTGATGAACAATGAGGTACCTCCTACGCCCAACCATATGAATCACAAGTGTTCACGCATGATCCAGTTGAATTCCATGGATGGGACTAGTTATGGCATCCAGATCATTATGCCTTGATCGTAGTTCACTGTCTTTCCACTTGGACTAGTGGTAGCTTTGTCACGTATGATTTAGTCTAGAGTGAGGCATATGATTCTTGATTTTTTTTCAGCCTTATGCTATTTCTAATGATAGTAAAGAAATCATTTTTAAAACTAATTAACAATGAAAAGTAAAGTCTAAACTAGCCTACAGGTGATGAGTATCCATGTCCTAAACCCACGTATCCACTATTGGGATTATCAAGCACTATGCTATTGGGTGAACTAGGCACTACTGCTGCTGGGATTACCAAGCAAATACGTGTTTATGCTCAAAACTGGTTGCACTCATTCTGGAAATTCATTAACATGCATGGAAACATAAATATTAACTAAGTACATGGAATATAAATTGCATTAAAGGTAAATTAAATCCAAGTTAAAGTGCTGCAATGAATAAGAATCAATTTTGATCTTATTGCTGCTCATGAAATATGTCCAAATACATTGACACCTAAATAAGATGTCATACAACTAACTCAAGTCCACACTGTGAGCACTAACTTACTGTTCTCTAAGACTATGAAATAAAATGACAAGAGTTTGACTACTCTATTGAGCAAAGAATGCTAATACATAGTAGGAACATGCATATTTATAGGAAAAATAGACATTGCATCAATGGGGTCACGTGAACACATCATTTCTTGTGTCAACGAGGCCTAGTCAATGTAGTTGCTTTGAAGTAGCTATGTTGAGGCACCTGCACAAAGCAGCTACGTTGAGGTAGCTGCATTGAAGCAGCTGCCTTGAAGCAGTTGCCTCAAAGTAGCTACATCAAAGGAGCTATGTTGACACAACCAACTAATGCTTCATCATACCCCACAAATGAATAAAAACTCATCCTTGATTAATAGGTTAGGACTAAGCTTTCTTTACAGAAATTAGGATAGATGGGATTATTGACTTTCAACCTTGATTGTTATGTCAATGCTTCTCTAGTTATGCAGAACATTTTTGAAGGATGGACTAAAATTTCTTGTCATCGTCCCATGGATCTAGCAAACATGTGATGCTTGAGCTACTATCTTATATGTGCTATGATTTGTCCATGGGCATATCCTCTATTGTCCTCCTCTTAGTTTCTTTTTTGTACCTAGCAAAAGACCTTCTTCCTTAGGAATTTCTTTTAGCATCACATGTAGTCACCAAAGAATCAACATTAGTTTTGGTATATTTTCCTTAATAATTAACCCTTTTCAGATTCCTTAGTTTTCGTTTAAGCACAAGGTGATGATAGCATACTATGCCTAAGGCTATTAGGTAACTAAAATAATCAAGTTGTTTACATTATTTTGATTAATTACTATTAGTTACCATGATATTCGAAAATAGGATATTAGAGAAATTTCAAAGAGAATATCCCTAGCCCCCATGACTAATAAGCGTAACTCTGGAAGCACATAAGTTTTTGAACAATTAAAACCAAAGATCTAATTTAGAAGATGGCCAAGAAATATTGAACTTGAAGGATATTTTAATAAGAAAGTAGTAAAAAGTAAAAAAGGTAATTGAAAGTGATGAGAAGTAGTTTCAAAATTATGCATAAATTTAAAGAAACTGTCATTAATGTTCTGGAAGATGTGAAGGTTAGTTCAAAGCCATGATAATCAAAAGTTATGCAAGTGGGTCCTTCCCAAAGTAGGCTCCTACCATAATGCCCTTGCATAACCACTTCCATAGATGACTATGGGCACCCAAGAAGTTAGATGTAGATCATGCCTTTATTCCAAACAACACACAATTACTATGGTTGGGATGTTGTACTATACTACATAAAACCAAAAGGCTCATAATCACATGCAATAGTGAGGTGAATAATGGGATGAGAAGGGATTGCAAAGATTAGGATGTAAGGTACTTGACCATGTCCACAATAGGTTCTTGTGATAAATGTGATTAAAATCATCAACATACCTATCCATCCAAGTTTGGATCAAGTCCATACCATGAACAATGACCTCACATTGATGTGTTGCATTTGACCAACCACCATGAGTCCAAAACCACCTCAAAGAACAATCATCACTTCAAAAAGAGAAGAAAAGAGAAGAAGGAAGGAAGGGCCTTAGTTAGAGGGGCACCTTCAAGCATGGGTAACATGTCTTTCTAGTACCATAACCAGTGCTTGTAGCCCATTATTGTGTCTAAGGGATGTGCTTTGAAATCTGATCTTATTTTTTTCTTTTTCTTCCTTTTGTTTTGTTTTATAGATGGGAACCACACCATGCAAAGACTTTTAGCTTCTTGTTATTAGTCAACAAAGGAGTCATGATACATTCTAAGAGGAGTCATAAGCCACATGAGTGAAGTCAAGAAGAGAACCCAACAAGTCCTCTTGAGATCATGCCCTTACCATTCCACTTGGTCATTCTCACATTCTTCAAGGTACAATGATCATTGATTAATTTTAGTTTCATGAAAGAAGAACCAAATTGTTTTCATGAAAAGGCCTTTTATTTAGAGAACTAGAGGGATGAATGAGGTGGTCTCACTACTTTCCATAATTACTTACCCAATCATCTTGATAGCATAGCAGGAAAACCCAACACATAGTGTTGATTTCTGCATGATGACTTGGCAATATTATTAATGGAAACATAAAAGACATTCATAAACATAAAGAAAATGACTTAGGAAAAGAGAATATTATAATGAAAAAAAAATATTAAGAAATGGAAAACATATGAAGAATCAGAAAATTTTGGAAGAAATAGGAAAATGATAAAAAATTTTAAAACAAAAAAAAACATGAAAAATACTTATTAGTTCTTGAACTTGGATGAAGCCTCTCCCCCATGACTAATCCTATGGCTACACATTTGGGAGATCGACTGCACAATCCCTTGGTTATGCACCACCAGTTTCCCATCTATCATCGTTACTAATTTAATTAATCATGTGGTAGCACATCTAACATTGGTGATAGTCTCATTTGAATTATTCAGAGATGTATCTTCATTTGGACTTGAAGATATTTCCATTTTTGGAGATCCCGATGTGTTTGATTCTTCTTCTTGATTTTCTATTTTAATTCTTGGGTCTATGTGTTTAATATCCTTTTTTACTGTATAATCAGAGTGTGAGATATATGCGTTTAAGTCCTCTATTTGGTCCATTTTCATAACTCTACAACTAATAAGCAGATCAACTGCCTTCATGCATCTTTGAAACAATTTTATATTATCATTTTCAAGCCACCAGGTGTCTTCTAGTTTAGTGGCTACTACATAGATTGGTTTTTGCTCATACACTTGTTTCTGAACTTTATTGTGGGATGTGTGAATATTTTGAATTTCTAGCCCACAAGTGCATCCTTTACTGTTAGTAGTAATGCATGGATTCTTCTATCTCTCCACAATGATAGGTTCATCATTTTTTTCAGGTATTGGAGTAATGATGGATGTTGGCCTCTGTGTATTATTGGAGGACATTAGTTGTGAAATGAAGGGTGTTTCACTTGATTGGCATTGTGCTAATTTGGATAAGTTAGTAGGTCCATGAGGCTTATGCTTATGTGTGGGAAGTATTCTAAAGAAAGGACATTTCTAAGATTGTGGTGGAGATCTACTGGCATTATCATTTCTATGTATGTTCGCAACACAAGTGGCATTCTCTCATTGATGTTGTGGTGTTGAACCTTCCTGTGTTGTTGGAGGTGACATATGGTGGATGTGAGTATGAGAATATTGAGGATATGATGGAGGATAAGAGGTGTGAG